>JALMGF010000249.1:445000-975000 GCA_023333645.1 Sceloporus occidentalis
AAACTGCATTTTTTTTAAAAAACATACAAAAAATAAAAAAATGGTTGTTTTTTGCTAAGGCAGAGATCTGTGTTTTTGTGGTTGCATTACTTTCAATCTATCTGAAAAAGAGACCCCTGAGGTCCGAAGCGTTACATTATTTTCTATGGTGGCCCAACCAACTAAAGACTCCTAAAAAGTATTTTAAGTAAAATATTTAGATAAAAAAGAAACAAATATTTATTTTGCTTTTGGACTCTGGCTTTTAAATCACTCGCTCATTTGTTCTTATTTTTCTGTTGATGTTATGCATGCAAAAGTTTTTTCTGGAAGTTTTTGATTGTTTACTGAAATGGAAATTCTGAGGATTAGGGTTTGTTGAAAGCTTTTTTTTTTCTCAAAATGTTTGTTTTTTCTTCATTTGTAACAGCTGGTAATTTTTCTTTGTATCGTCTGTCTTTATTCTTTTTTTCAGTTCTTTATAAGCAGTAAAGAATTAAAGAAATAATAAATACAGAATTTTCCTAGCACTTATAATATACGATTTTACATTACTGAGATGTTAAATAAATGGAACAGCTTCCCAGCGGAAGTGGTAGAGGTTATGTTAATACATAAAAAATAATATAAAATAATGTGAACATCTTTCAGTTGGTTCGGTAGATATTTTTCTAATTACACATTTGCGCTGACGTTCCCAGGTCTTTTGTAAATAGAACTAATAGAGCTATGTCTCTAAAGGTCAGTTCCCGGGCAGAGTTCTAAAAATGGAGCAGTCACCATGGAAACCAATGAAATATTCCTGCCAGTCGTTTCAGAATTGCTCATTATTAAAATAGCCTGATTTATTCCAGCATTTTTCTTACATCCTGCCCTCCATTCCTTATTTTAGATTTATTATTATTATTTGGGGGTGGGGTGGAGATGATGCAATTGGTGGGCGGGGCTAGCCACATCTACTTTACATTTGTATGGTGGTGGGGAGTCATGGGTGGGGAGGTGGTCGTGGCCCAGAGATTTTGGGCCGTGGCCCGGAGACCCGGAGAAGCAGCTCTTCACCCAGAGTCTCCGGGCAAAATGTGGAGAGTTTCCAGGTAGGGGAATTAGAGCGCTTTATAGATGTGTTATAAAGCGTTCATTTGATTAAAAAAAAAATTGTGCAAATAATTGATCTAGCAAAAAAAAAAAAGAATAGTTGTAAAAATTACTTTATTAATAAAATGCCAATAAGTATGAAGGAAAATGCAATGATAAAGTAAAGCCCTTTAGTGCTATTTGCAGGTAGCGTCGTTCCTCTCATGCAGGTCCAGGCTTCAAAAACAGCCACGGAGATTAAAGGGTTAAACTGCAGCTCCTTCTTCTAAGAGGCAGCATTCTGGGAAGAGATTATGGCTTTTCGGGCTGTTTTTTTTTTATGATGTTGCTAATGTACATCTTCTGGTTTGATGGTCACAGGGGGATTTCTGTAATTGGTTTACTATATTTCCAATCTATAATCTCAGGCGTGAGGATATCACGTGGCGAAGCTACAAGCGCACCGTGGCTCTTAGGTAAACGTCCATTAACCAAATGTACATTATTCTTAATGGAATCATTTTGTCCGCGCATCCCTGTTAATAATGTAAAAACATAACTCTCAGGGATCCAAATCTCAACCTCCCGCGGCTTTGCAAATCATTCAGCAAACGCTTTGCTCAAATAAAATAAAAAGTCTTCATTACTTCCTATAGTTTATGTCACAACACAATTTCCTTACCGACAACTCAAGCTGATCTGTCTTATATTCAGCAGTTACTATAGTACTATAGATAGTGTACAGTTATAGTAGTATAGTGTATAGTTATAGTAGTATAGTATACAGTTATTGTATAGTGTGTAATGTATAGTTGTAGTAGTATACTGCATAGTTATACTAGTATAGTGTATAGTTATAGTAGTATAGATATAGTAGTATAGTGTATAGTTATAGTAGTATAGTGTAAAGTTATAGTAGTATAGTGTAGTATACAGTTATTGTATAGTTGTAGTAGTATAGTGGGTAGTTATAGTAGTATAGTATAGTTATAGTAGTATAGCTATAGTAGTATAGTTATAGTAGTATAGTTATAGTAGTATGGTGTATAGTTACAGTAGTATAGTGTTTATTTTATAGTTATAGTAGTATAGTGTATAGTTATAGTAGTATACTGTATACTCGCTCTGTTATCCGACCCCAACCTACTAAACACCCCGAATCCTTATTATGCTGCCTGTGGGAAACAATAGAAGGTCTCAGTCTTAATCACCCAGCTCAATACTGACTTTAGCTTCCCTGACTTATCAAACCTAAGCTTATTAAGGGGGGTATTTGGTTTTACTTTTAAATCAAATACTCCTGAAGCATTATATATATATATACAGTGTATATATATATATGACACGCAATCCACGCAGAACCTTTTCATGTGTCTTGAATACAAAGCTACACATTCTGGGGTTAGGATAGACAGTCTTGATTTTAGTCCCTAGTCCTGCTATCCTAAACTGCTGCTCCAGTGTCCTGGAGAAATAAGGGAGTTAGAATGATAAAGCAGCTTCAGAGCTGCTGGAAACGTTAATATATACAGAAAATGTTTTTAGATTCCATTGATTAATGTAGAGTCTTTTTTATGATGGGTCTCTTAAATACCGAGATCCTTTTTTCCACGATCCTTCAAGTATAAATATTATTCATCATTTTCTTCCCATCCGTCTTCCTTCCTGTCTGATTCTGGTGACGGAACAGAGAAAAAGAGTAACAATAACAGTCACAGAAATTATTCTTGAAATATTAGTCTTTTATAATGACATGAGCGTTATGGATGGATGATGTGTTAAACCATTTTTTTGTTAAAAATATAATGTTTATAATAAGTGTCATCTTCCTGTGTCATAGATTAGGATGATATTGGGGTGCAGTTTGTAGAAACATTTTACACATTGACCTCGCCTGTAACTCAAAATGTTAAGTCGCATGCCCTCGCAAACATTTCGCAGAGGGCTTTTGACCTAAGTCAAGTCAAGACGGTTGAGTTACCATTGACTCGACTTCTTAGTGAATGGAGACAAAGGTAACAGTAATAAAAAATGGTTGGGATCGACCCCGTTGCCCATGAGCTGCAGGTCAGTAGTCACACAGTTTGCTTGACTGGCTGGAACGGGGGACAGCGGCCCCTGTGCCACCAAACCAGGGGTATATCGTCCATTTGGAAGATCAGCCCCCCACCCACGGTGTGTCACTGCCAATGAACTGCTTTCAAAAGAGATAGAAACAAAGAATCTGAAGGCATATCGGCCCTATTCGGCCCCCATCTAGTGTGCTTGTTTCTACTGCTTTAAAGACTCAAACCTTAATCAGTCGTTGGTCTCATCTTAGATTTAGGAGCCGTATGTCTATATCGCGCATGTTTAAATCAGCACAGCCTCCATAGCATGGCGTTCCCTCGTTCTTAAAAGGAAGAGCGGCGGGATGTGATGTCATATCTCATCGCACTCAGAATAATGACAAACGTCTATATGCGCTTCAGATATGTGTTTCCACCAGATCTGGAGCTCATGGCACAGAAGGCCGGTATTTATAGTCTTCTAATGTTTGTATTATGTTTCAGACTGGATATGAGTGTTGGCCAATTTGTTTCAACTCACTGATCAACAACGCTAATTATACCCCAAAATCAGCACAGAATGTAAATCACACGCATTGTGTGCCAGATAATTGCGGAGTGCGCTGCCAGCAGATTTTTCAAGAAAATTACAAGATCCTTAAATACAGTGATGCAGATGGAACGAAAAAAGGACAGAAATAGGTGGACAATTGAAATGCCTGCGTAGAGGGAAAAGGGAGAACATCATTTCAGAAGAACTTGCTTTTGGAGAAATTAGTGTAAAATATGATCATTTCCAGGTCATGTTTCAAACATTTTAGGGGTTTTTTTTGGGGGGGGGGGTCTGGAACAGTCTTGGGCAACACATGGCTCTTTAGTACAACATAAAACATTGTGATGGGGTAGAACTGTCTGTGAAGGGGTATCTAATAATAGGTGGGAGGGAGAACCTAAAGCGAGAAGTAAATTGGGGCAAACCCACCATATTCTCAGGTATGGATATGTAGCATTCATCCGAACATGGCTTCTAAATCAGACCCATCCGGCCCCCGTCTAGTCGCCCGTTTCTCCTGCCGTAAAGACTCAAACCTTAATCAATCGTTGGTCTCGTCTTAGATTCAGGAGCCGTATGTCTATCCCATGCATGCTTAAATCCCCTCACTGTATTACCCTCTACCACCTCTGCTGGGAGGCTATTCCGCTTATCTACCACCCTCTCAGTAAAGTAAAACTTCCTTACATTCAATCTCAGTCTCTGACCCTCTAGCTTTCGGTCTCTTTTCTCCTCCTTTGGAATAAACTTTTATTCTGTCCTTTGTTAAATCCCTTTATGTATTTAAATGTCTCTCTCCCATCCCCCCCAAGCCGGAAATATTGAGATCCCTAAATCTTTCCTGGCAAAATTTGCCAAGTTGAAAGGGTTAATCCAAATAAAATGTTTCTTTTGTGCAGCTCGTGTAGTTTTTGTATACGTTTAGATTACTGCTGGATTTAGTGCCATTAAACAGTTCTACAACATGATTGTGATTTTAGGATGATTTAGATTCGTTATCGAGGAGTTAGAATCTCGCACCCCGGAGCGAACGTTTTGTCTTCATTTTTAGGCTTCAAGATCTTCACAAAAATATCCTCATATATTTTATGGACGATTTCTACAAAGTGCTGAGAGACGTCTTTCATTTTTAAATCAGGAAAAAAGTAATTCTTGGTCTGTTTAAAGCTTTTGATTTTAACTTCAAACGCCAGAGTTTCAAAAGGGACCGACCTGCGTTAATATTAAAAAATATATATAATTTATCATCTGGAGTCTTTGGGATAAAGTTGATGCCTTTTATTGGGCCAACAAAGAAAATATGGAGAGTCAAAGAAGTGTTCAGGGCCACAGAGGTCTCTTCTTTATCCTTTCGAAGAAGGGACCACTCTACCTACCATGCACATCACTTTCAGCAAATCATACTCTACTATACACACAACACTCTCAGCCACACAAATCACACAATACTCTCAGTCACACAAATCATACTCTACCATACACACAACACTCTCAGCCACACAAATCACACAATACTCTCAGTCACACAAATCATACTCTACCAAACACACATCCCTTTCAGCCATACAAATCACACTCTACCATACACAAAACACTCTTAGCCACACAAATCACACAATACTCTCAGCCACACAGATCACACTCTACCACACACACACTCCTTTCAGTCACACCATTCGCATGCAGCCATACACACCTCTTTCATAAATCACAATCTACCGTACAGCCACACAAATCACTCTCAGCCGCACAGATCCCATTTTGCTGCACATACAACACTCCAACCATGTATGTTTTAAAGTTTTCTAAAATAGAAAAGGATCGCACATCAAGTCTTTACCGGAAATCCAGAATTCTAAATATAAAGTAACATTAAAGTTATAGAATCTATTAAAAATGAAAGCTTAGAAAACCCAAAATATTATATTTATTATAAAAGCAAAACAAACAATGTATATAAAACAGCAGCAGAAAGCACAGAAACATCAGTGGAAAGATTTTTTATTTTATTAATGACATTTTTATTTGTTTTATTAATGAAAAAAACCAGGCGCTTGTCCCGGCACGGCTGACATTTAACAGAAAAATCTGACATTCTCTTAGACATTTTTGTGACACATAATATAAATCCAGCTCAAGCTCCTTTTTTTTTTTCCTCCCCGTCATTCTGAGTTACTATAAATACTATCGTCTGACATCCCCTCTTTATAGATCCCCTGGGATTGAGTGGGTTGACCCAATTATTTTTATTTCCACAAAAGAAAACTCGCGGGTCGGTATCTTGTCTTGCGGAAAATAAACATGTTATTTCTTTATTTTTTCTTTTGCGTTCCTGTCGTATTCCGAACGCGATGCAAAGCAATTACCGCGTTAGCGGATACCAATCGAGCGCGTTCTCATGGCGATACGCGCACAACCTTGTCGTCACTGGCCATTAATTAGCAAAAAAATTTAAAAAAACCCACTTTTCGGAGGAGGCTAATTATATGAAACGTCTCAATGAACGAACACGGAAGCTTGAAATATCAGGATGGATCAGGATTAGTGAAAGTGAGTGGGGCATTTAGAAGGAGAATAATGGGGTTTATTTACCCCGTTTAATTTATAAAGCCGTTCCCTGCTGTTTCTATACACATTATCGGGGCTTTTAGGGCCGTAGAACTCTGCGATCCCCTCAGACCCAGCAAACATTCCGACCTCCTAGAAAAGAGGGGCATCAGGAGAGGAGAGAGGGGCATCGGGGGAGGAGAGAGGGGCATCAGGGATGTGGTGCCTGAATTGGGACATTTGGGAGGCATGGGAATATGCTGGAAATCTGGTAAATTATACTGGTAAAGTGACACAATCTGATAGAAATCCCACAGGACTCCGCCTCGCGTATTTTGGGAAATATAATGGAGTTTGATGATTTGATGATAAATTTTTTTTCAGTTTTTTTAAGGGACGGTGGGCATTATAATTTATAGTCTGAAATTTCATGGGATTCTGATTATCAGGATTACGTTGCCAAATCTTTTATTATTATGATATATTAAAAAGTGGTGTTATTTTTTTTTCTAGATAAAAAAAATGCAAGATCTTAAGGAGATCAGATAATGAACTATTTTCCGATATACAAACACCTCTGTTAACCTGTAACCCCTCCCCCCCCCCAACATTTCCGGCAGGCTCCCCCTGGCCATCTGGCACACGGGGCATAAACGTAATGTGCGCCTGCCATATCTAGCCAGCGGCTACACTTATGTCATTATGCGGCTGCTGGCCTTAAAGTGCCAGCGCCACCTCGTTATCCCCAGTCCCACAGATACATGCGGCAGATATGCTGTATTAACGACAGTCCGTATATCCTCTATGCAGACTCAGCAGACTCGGTCTCGGTGTCAGGATTGTTATTTCTGTGTATTTTAGCAGGTCGCTGACCCACATTTTCAGGCTATTCTTGGATTCCTAGCTTTCTCGGGATCACATATTAAAAGATTCGAGATGCTTTACAGTTTCTGACTGTGTCAGCAAAAATAAGTTTAACATTAATCAGATATAACATAAAAAAAACTGCCAATATAGTATGTCCACTTATTTTAAGAGACCTGTAAAAAAAAAATCAAGCTATCATTTATACAACTGTGGGCACAGCGGGCACTCATTGCATTGTCTTCCTGTTTCTGATAAATAATAATAATAATATATTTTATTTATATAGGGCCAACATTTACTGCAGACATTCTTATAGTCCCTACATTAGGTAGAGAGGGTCCGGCTCACAAGCTTACAATCTAGAGTCAAAAACCTTTTCTGTAAAGTTGAAAGAGCAGCCAATCAGAATGGAGGAGACCAGGTGCATGCTGGGACACATCATCATGGCAGCTGCGGAGACAGTATATGTATAAGTGCAACCCATTTTTTGCAAGTATTTGACTGCTGGATGTTCCTGACCCAAACAGCTTACTGCCAACCACCATTCCTATGGTGAACCCAACTGGGTGTCCCCTATCCCAGCAGCTATTCTCTTGATACTGGCCACTGCTCCTGAGAACACTACTGATTTTTAATGAATGAGTTAATTAATTAAAAATAATTAGTTGCCTTAAAACAGATCATTTTTGGAAATGGTTTCCTGTTTATTGGAACAATTGAATTGTCATGCGATACAAACGTGTGGCCCCGTGGGAGCGGCAATGAAAACTACGCAGACTTCCATAGATTTTACAGCATCCTCGGCCGGTTAGTGGAAATCTATGGGTCCAGGATCCCAGACGGGGGGGGACATAACCCGGGACAGCGGGAAAAACGGGACTGTCCCGCAGAATCGGGACTGTTAGAAGGTGTGGTGGACCCTTAGAATTTATTATTAAATAATGACATCTGTAGAATGAGCTGCGGAATTAGGAATGTAGGTTATACAATTTACATCTTTTTATAGAAATAAAATATATCTTTTCTACCTCCCCGACAGAAATCTGCAGGGAGTGAAAATCTTTTTTAAATGCGCCCGTCCCCCGCAGCATGTAATTAGGGTGAAGTTCCCATTGTGCAAACAGGCAATTGCTGAACGTCGCCTAAGAATTAACTGGTTGGCAGCTGCTTTGGCTAAAAATAACATTTTAAACAATATTTCTCCAGTGCTATTCAGTCGTGTTTGGATTTTAATACCAATATGGAAAAAGAGGGTATTGGGGATGAGGATGATGAGAGTTATAGTAAACAGGAAAAGGGCAAAGAAGTAGCAAAGGCTTCTCATCAATATGAAAGATGAGTTTATTTACAAATTTATTACTATTTTAACTAAAAGAGGATGATTGGAGAGCTTCTCCAGCATACATGACAAGTGTCCATTTTTAGTGCAGCCAGTCCTTCGTTGGGATCCGAATTCTTGTCTCTCTTTCCTCTGCTGAGGTCTCTTCCTTAAGTGAAAGGTTTCTATATCAGATTAGAAGAAGAGACCTCTGAGGTCCTGAGAAGCTTATTAGAAGTTTAAGGAAAAATGGCACTTTCAGGGGCAAATTGTGCAAACAATTGCTAAAATGGGGGTAGTTTTGTCTTTGCCATCAATATTTCTGAGCTGGTTACAGTATCACTTGTTAATCTGATTAACCCCTTATTGTTCTGCCACTTTACAGACCCCAGTATTGGGGGCAGTTCTGGAGACCCCAACTCTAAAAGACATTCTGGAGAGAGTACAGAGGAGAGCAACTGACATGGGGAATGGTTTGCAGGATAAAAATTAACAGCGCTACGGAATATGATGGCGCTATTTAAAACAATAAATAAAAATAATAATAATAAGGAAAGACAAAGGAATCTCAAAATATCCGGCATGGAGAAGAGAAGAGAGAGGGGGGGAGACATTTAAATATATAAAGGGATTTAACAAAGTGCAGGAGGGAAGTTTATTTCAAAGGAGGAGAAAAGAGCAAGAGACCCGAATCTAACACTAGAGGACCAGAGGCTTAGATTGAATGTAAGGAAGTTTTACTTTACTGAGAGGGTGGTGGATAAGTGGAACAGCCTCCCAGCAGAAGTGGTAGAGGGTAATACAGTGAGGGGATTAAACATGCATGGGATAGACACACGGATCCTGAATCTAAGACGAGACCAACGACTTATTAAGGTTTGAGTCTTTACAGCAGGAGAAACGGGCGACTAGACGGGGGCCGGATGGGGCCGATCTGGCGGCGGGTTCTTGTTTCTAAGTACTTTTGGGCTTAGTTACCTTTTTGCAATTTCTCATAAAAAATATGATTTTGAACCATTTTGAAAAATGCTAGGAAATAAAAGAATTACTTAAAGGCTTTGATGCCCCTTCGAAGGTACCAACGACTGATTAAGGTTTCTATGTTTCTGGAGGAGAATGGGCCAGAAGTATTAACGTATCCAGTACTAAAAAGATGGCCCTGAATGAAAAGGAGGTGAAATATACCGGCAACAATAGCAGGCAAGGATGATGAGTGATAGAGAGAATGATGGCGTGACTGTCCCACTGAGGCACCATCTGCTATCACAAAAATGTGATTGCTCTGAAACCCGTTAAAAAGTCGAGCGATCGTGCCGAGTCTGCAGAAAGCAGGTGTTTCTCTAATGAAGTTTTAGTCTTTCTCTGTTGCTAGGCAGCACCTAAACCGTCTGTCTCTGCTTCACCTCCACAATAAGGTATATCCCCGACAACCATTTTTTCTGCGCCTTGCGTGCGCAATAACATTGTCTTAATACATGAATGCGGATATAAGTCTGAAGCGTAAGGACGAGTGCCAATGCATTCATCCGCAAGGGACAAATGACATGAATGGGCATGACGACACATCATGCGTGAAGATTCCGTACAAAGCGCTTGCCTTTGTTCCTTTGGAGGTTACAGAGGAAGAAGGTGAAAATGAGAGATTCTGTGGTATTTGGGGCAATTTTGTTATTATATTATTATTATTATATCTCCATCCTCTATGTAAGACATAGGCTTCCTTGGCTAATCTTTTCAGCACCTTCCTTAACGGAGTTTACTAGAGACCCAACGAACAGTTCACCTGATGATTGAAAACACCATCTGGATACATTAGTCTTACTGAAAGGGTGGTAGATAAGTGGAAAAGCTTCCCAGCAGAGGTGGTAGAGGGGATTTAAACATGCATGGGAAAGACATGTGGCTCCTGAATCTAAGACGAGACCTACGACTGGTTAAGGTTTGAGTCTTTACAGCAGGAGAAACGAACAGTCTAAACGGGCAACAAATAATGGGGGGGGGGGGGGGGTTATTTATTTATTAATTCTATAAAACAGAGTGTTTCAGGAGCCAATTACTGTCTGACCTACCCCTGGTGTTTGCTATGACATCTATAGTCTTCAATTAACATTTTTATTGTTAGAGGCCAGAGGTAGACATTAAAGAGTTAATCCCGTTTTGAGCACCCTATACGGAGCTGATAACAATGTGTCAGGTGAGCTCACCTGGAGCTGAGACGCAAACATCCTCTTGCCAGCGGGTGAATTCAGGAAGTTTACGGTTTTCATAGTAACTAGGATTAAGGGCGCACACGCGTGTTTATAATGCATGTTGGCAGACACGTTAAGCACGTAGTGAACTGGGAATAGATCTCTCTTTGTCAGTTGCTGAAGAAGAGCCATATGGCCGGACTGTATAACTGTAAAGGACTGTCACCGTGCCATGTGTTTAGATAAGGTGACGTCATATAGCGAGTCTCACGCAGCGTCGGGCTTAACCCTTTGTGGCCTGTGGCGGGAAGAGAAGGGTTTCGCATGCCTGGAGGAATTTTTGGAGGAATATTTTATTCATAATGGTTAGTGATGTCATAGGAACACCGTGCCGCGTAACATCGCAGGCCAGAAGTCTGTGAGGTCATTGGAATCCAGTGAATGGTTAATGGCTATAGTGATGTCATAATGTAGCAGCATAAATTCTGACAGCTGAAAGTTGATATTTTCCCCTTCGAAACAATAATTATAATAATAAATGATTTAAAATATAAACAATCAACATGGAAATATGTTTCTTAGAATATATATACCGGTATATGAAGAGTTTGAAACGTGCTCTCATCTCCATAGAAATCAATGTCTCTGCTGAAAGGACCATTCCACCTGTTGCTATGGCGATAAGACCGGTGTTGATATGTTGAGCCAGAATCATAACCCCATAAAATTGCCTCCTGTTTGGGGCGTTAGTTCTCATTGATAATACCGGTAACGGGGCATATTTAAATATCATTGTCTCCATAAAGCACCAGCTGGTTGGCATCCTCCATCTATCCGGAATCTTCTATTTTTATCTCACGATAACGTTAAGAGGGGGCTCCGGATTAGCTCATTTTAACGACCTGTCGCATTCCTCCTTCCCCTCGGCCTGGGCTACAAATTCAGTCCGAATCTGACATGTCGACATATTCACCGGCCAATTACGGGGATCTAATTAACGCTTTTCCTATACTATTCGGGGGGGGGGTCGCTTAGCAACCTGCCTAATCCTATAGCAATCATATACGTGTCCCTTCTAGACATCTCGATATGCTAACAGTGTACTCGGTGGTACAGGGGGTCTCTTTTTTTAATCTACTTTTCCTATAAACTCCAAGGGTTTAAGGCACGTTCACGGAGGACCGCAGCGAGGTCACATAATGCATCATGTGATGTCACGTGACCCTGCTACTTTTCCGCCATCGCGAGTGGCCGGCTCTGTGTCAGACTGAATATTGTAGATCATTTTTTTGGACTGGAGCTGGTTTTGATGCTCCACTGGACAAGGCCCCCTGTCACTCCATACCATTCACACACGCACACACATGCTAACACCAATACACTAATACACACACTACTGGGAAAGGGACCAGCGCATATGGGGGTTCCGCAGAATCCCCCCTTTGTATTTGTAACGGAGACTCACAGAAAGTTAAAGGGACTATTAAAGAGCATATGATGGCTGACGTGTCCCTTTAATCCATCGGTGCCGCATTCCACATCCCAATGCCATGGATATAATATGTCACATTTATTGGAATAGTGTCCGCAGGAATGCCACGGTAATTGTGCTTCCTCCGTACCGAGTCTCCTTCATAGTTTCCATAGATACCTTTATGAGACTGTCGGATTCTGACGAACCGGACAACGCTAATGAAATTCCATTACTCGCCACTTAACTGCGGGGCTTTCTATAAACCTTTCAGCATTAGGATATAAATTCATGCATAAAACAATTGATTATGATTGTATATGATTATTAATTGTTCATGTCATGCTTTTATTCTTCTCAATCATTGCATCTTTTAACCCTTTCTTATTAGCTATATTTAGGTGACAACCTTGGCAACAGCTCCCACTTTAACTAGGATAACATATATATATATATATTTTTTTTTATTATCATTATTTTTTTAAAGACAAGTTAAGCTGTTCATAGATATTTTGTTTAAACCAAATCAAAAATAATCCCCCCCCAAGCACATTTTGGGGTGATTTTAGAAAATAGATAGAAAATACACTTATCCCCTTTTGGAAGCTACAACTCTCATCACCCTCATCAGTCTCACCATTATTACCCAAAAACAGGTTTGGTGATGTTTGTAACATTTACTCATTCATTTTATATTATTGGCAACTTAATAGTTATAAAAAAAAATCATTCATTACTTTGGCTAATAAAATCCATTCTGTAGACAAAAGATTTTGACAAATGTTACTCCATTAAGAACAGCTAATTAAAGTTATGGATATACTTACAAGATGCAATAATTTTGACATAGGGACACTTTAAGTCTGCGCTCAATCTTAATTAACTGGGCAGCAGCAACAACATGATTTTTTACAATAGTTAATATATTATATTATATAATTTTTAAATGTATGTATATATATATATATATCATATATATTATATTAATATATTATATTTTATATATATTAATATATTATATTATATAATTTTTTAATGTATATATATATAATATATATATTATATTAATATATTATATATATTATATTTTATATATATTATAGAATATATATTTTAATGTATGATAAATATATCATAGAATATATATATTTACGTATATATATATATATATATATATTATATTTATTCTATATTACCGTATTTGCTCGATTATAAGACGAGGTTTTTTTCAGAGCAAATGCTCTGAAAAATACCCCTCGTCTTCTAATCGGGGTCGTCTTCTAATCAGACCTCAAATAGAGGTCTGATTATGAGACTAAGATCCAGATCCCCCGCACCGCTGCAGGGGACCTGGATCCTCCTGTCTCCCCCCCACACACACACACACACTTACCGGTGCTTCCTGCTGTATTGCCGGGGCAGCGGGTTGACGTCTACGCGATCCGCGTAGACAACGTCCGCTGCAGCCGGAAGGAGGTGTGGCTAGCAGCGGGGGTTGTCTGCGTCCGTCGCGGATACCTTCCCCGACTGTCAGAGATCAGAGTTCCCCGGTGCGGGGAACTCTGATCTCTGACAGTCGGGGAAGGTATCCGCGACGGACGCAGACAAACCCCCGCTGCCAACTCCACCTCCTTCCGGCTGCAGCGGAAGGAGACGTCAACCCGCTGCCCCAGCAATACAGCAGGAAATTGGAAGCACCGGTAAGTGTGTGTGTGTGCGTGTGTTAAATGGGGGCATAGGGCATTTCTGGAATGCCTTATACCCCTATATGCCACTCTGGCACTTAGAGGGTTAAAAGGCATATTATGGGGCAGAGTGCATATAGGGAGGTATAAGGCATTTCACGAGGCAGAGTGGCGTTAAGGGGGCATTTAATAGAGCACTCTGCCTCCTGAAATGCCTTATACCTCCCTATATGCCACTCTGCCCCATAATATGCCTTTTAACCCCCTAAATGCCAGAGTGGCATATAGGGGTATAAGGCATTTCTGGAGGCAGAGTGCTCTATACAATGCTTTTTAACTCCCTTAATGCCACTCTGCCTCCTGGAATGCCTTATACCTCCCTATATGCCACTCTGCCCCATAATATGCATTTTAACCCCCTAAGTGCCAGAGTGGCATATAGGGGGGTCAAAAGGCATACCATGGGGCACAGTGGCATATAGAGGGTTAAAAGGCATATCATGGGCCACAGTGCCATATTGGTGTGGCAAGCCTGGGGGCAGATGTGCGTAACTGGGGGACAGGTTGGAAAATACAAGGAAATAAAAACCAAAAAAATATTTTTCTCAATCATAGCTTTTATTTAAAAAAATAGTTTACATGAATTAACATTTACTGGTAAAACTTTTTTCCTTTAGGGTCGTCTTATATTCAGGCTTTTTCTTTTTTTCCTATGTTAATATTCAGATTTTGGGGGGGTCGTCTTATAATCAGGGTCGTCTTATAATCGAGCAAATACGGTATATATATTATAGAATATATATTATATATTATAGAATATATAATATTATATATAAACATGGAGATACAATTTTCTCTCCATGGCCGGTGGATGTTAAATCGATGATGTAATACATTAAACTTGAAGGTTGTTTCAGATGACGTCTATGTGTTAAACAGAAGTGATGGCTCTAAGCAGCAGAAGATCTATGCTTCAGGGCCTCGTGTATCCTTGATGGTCTTGAAGGACACACACAGGAATCATATATTACAGAAAAAGGCCCTTTGTGCACTAAAAGAATTAATTCACAGCTTGGCTCTGAAAAACACCCAGCATCACCGATCATTGTTCCCCAAATCCTCGCCGACAGAAATAGGTGGTAATTTGACACTAAATTAATTATTTTGCTTTGTTGTAGAAATGAAAATATAATATTCTGTGTTTTGGAAAATGCCATTCTCATTATTACTGGGAAGCATGAATATTTAATGAAACTAAAAATACCAAGAAACAGGATTTTTTTTCATAACATAGTCAAATAACTAAATGTAGCAATTTCAAACATCAAATTTAACAATTTCAACACCTAATGTTACCATGTAGCGTTAGCCTTTCCTGGAACAATTTACCAGTTTTCTTTCTCTGAATTATTGCCCCTTTTTTTTCCCATCAATGTGTTTTTCTAATATTTTCTTTTTAACAACAATATCTGCTAAACAATTTATTTTATATTAAACATTTTTTATTTTATATTACACATTCTCCAAGCCTAATTATTTTATTTTTCATTTGCCTTTTTCCTTCTTTTTTTTTTTTTGCTTCAGATTTTATGAAAAAGGGGCTTGTTTCTATGGAAACAGATGCTTTTTGCTTGCAGAAAATGTTTTTTCTTTAAGATTATTCTTTAAGGCAGCTCCACCTGGGCGATGCACCAACAGCCAGCAACTATCTTTCAAAAAATACTATTGTGTTTATGTGAACGAAGGCGCATAATAACGTCATATAAAGCAACTCATCTAATGGAAACATAGAATTTGCTGACAGATCAGCTCCATTCAGCCAGTTTCTCCCTCTGTAAAGACTCAAACGTTAATCAGTCGTTGGTCTCGTCTTAGATTCAGGAGCCGTATGTCTATCCCATGCATGTTTAATCCCCTCACTGTATTACCCTCTGCCACTTCTGCTGGGTGGCTGTTCCACTAATCTGCCAACCCCTCTGTAAAGTAAAACTGCCTTTCCATCTAAGCCTCTGACCCCTTAGTTTTAGATGTTCATACCTGGAAACTTTCTAAACAAACTGAACCGGAGACTCTTTAAATATTTAGTTTTTCATAGCCCTTTGTGAAGATTCTATGTAGTGTTTCCCAAATGGCCCTACTACCGGCCCTCATGGAAACCTTGACTTGTCATTATTTAAAGATACACAAAATTGAGTCACCTGCATTAAAGCACGGATATCAACCACAACATACTGGGAGAAAAAGCACCAACTGGGAGTTTTATATACGATGCCAGCGGGGGGAATGAGGAGTCAGACTGTGTGACCTGCAGAATCTGCCCCTTTACCCTGAGATTGGGGCAAAAACCCAGAGACTCAAGATCAAATCCTGAGAGTTCCCAGGCATGGGCATGATTTGTATGAGGTGAGAAACCCTAAAGCTATAAGTGCAAGGACACCATAACCAGGGAAAGCGCCATCATATTCCGTATCTCTGTACAATGTAGTATATAACATAACGATTTAATTTACAGAAACAACAGGTCACGGCTCAAAGGAGCTTACGATCTGGAGGGAGTTAGGGTGTATTACACAAGAGGTAATGTATTGTATTTATGAAGCACTAGCAGATTCCGTAGGGCTGTTACAATAGACGGTGGACGGTGAAAATATTTAACATTTCAGTAACAGTAACTTGCGTCAGTTCTTTAGTTCTTTCTGCGCATGCGCACAGGAGGTCTCATTACACTTCCCCTCGCAGAACTCTTGCAGAGACAGTGCTGGGAGTGACTGGGGGTGAATACGATGAATTATGTATTTCATTTATTACCCAAAATTCCTTTTAAAGTAGACGGTCAGAGACGATCACCTCCACCGGGTTTATCAAAACCCCATTGAATGAGGTCATTTCATGTTATGGGGGGGGTAAAATATGCAATTAACATGAGAATCAGGTTCGCAGGATTAGCTATTATTTATACAATACAAATTATTATTTATATACATTTTCAGGGTTAATCGCAGATACAATGTTGCACGAATGGCATTATATGTTGTTTGTTTTAGAATAGTAAAGCTCTGAACGCCCTCTGTGTCTCGCAGACCAAATGTCAGCCATATTTACCGAGTGCTTGACAAGAACATCGCATTGTTATCGAAACAAATATATTTGTATATAAACTCCGGCCGCAAAGATACGTCAGCGCTCCCTAAGTCTACATAAACAGATCTCTCCCTCCCCGCGTCACGTTGCCAACAATGGGGGGGTTATGTTTGAGAACCTTGCAAATTTCTGCAACTAGTCTTATCACCCTGGCAACCAGTTGAAATATCCCAGTTCACTTTTTTAACTAGAATATTTTTTTAGAAGTAAACCCCAATGTAGTGGGAGAAGGAGAGCCTTCAGCAGGAAAATTGAATTGGTTGCCATGGTGATTACACAACTTTCATCAATTATATATGCATAACGTTTATACTGTATAATTGGTCAAGGTTGTGCAATCACCATAGCAACCAATTCAATTTTCATGCTGAAGGCTCTACTTCTTCCACTACTTCTTTATGCGAGACAAAATGCTGAACAAAAGTCCAGTATTTATTGAGGAGCAATTGGATATTGGACGAGCATAAATAATAAACATATTATGCTGATTATTCTGATATTATTTCTTTTTACTTTTCTGAGAGGGTAGTAGGTAAGTGGGACAGTCTTCCGACAGAAGTGGTACAGTTTCATACATTGAGGGTATTAAACATGCATGGGATAGACATACGGCTCCTGAATATAAGACGAGACCAACGACTGATTAAGGTTTGAGTCTTTACAGCAGGAGAAACGGGCGACTAGACGGGGGCCGAACGGGGCCGATCTGCCATCACATCTATCTACAGGTATCTGTCTATTATCGATCCGTCCGATTGTCTGTCTTTGTAAGTTTATTTAGAATTGTCTTTTGTTTTCTAAACATCCTGTAATGTATCAGTAAACAAAAAACAGTTACTTTGTAACAAGAATTCTAGTACAACGGAATGCTCCAACCAGCAGGGGTATTTCCATTGGTTTCTATGGCGATAAGACCACTTTTAAAACTTTGCACTGGAATATCTCCCTGTAAATAACGCCCCAATGCGCATTCATTAGCATCACAATAAACACACAGATTAAGCATATTTCTCTTTGTATTATTGAATCATAAATCCTCCCAATCCATTTTTTAACAATAGTAGCAATTTGTTTTTATTTCAACAAGCGAGATTTGATCCATGCATGCTTACACCTGAAGAAGGGACCTCCGAGGCCTTGAAACCTTATTTGACTTCACATCTTGGTCTATTAGCTGCTAAAACTTCTGTAACTGCTCGTTTAGTTGAAAACATGAGCTCCCAGGTCCGTCGAGTCCAATAAACGTCTCTGTTACCCAGAGAATGGTAAATCTGGTACATGGAAAGGTACATTTTTGGGGTGATTTAAAATCATTCATGTAAAATATAGTGAAAACTGCCCTTTTGAATACTTCCCCCGTCTACCTAAGAATTAAATTACTACGGCTTCCAGGGAAACTGCCGTTTATTTTGTCCTTGAACACAATATATTTGAAATGTACAGTTTTTTTAGTAATATCACTAATTCTCGGGCACGTTATTATGAAAATGTTTCTTTAGGGCTTTTTTTTCTTCTTTTAGATTTTTTGCAGCCAAATTCTCCCGTAACAAAGTTACGTAATTTATTGTATTTCACAACGTTCATTTGGAAACCTTTCATGAAGCTCAGCTTTACCTCTGCGTGTATCCATTTTTCCGAATCCGCTGGAAATTATACCGCTAGGCTTAAATTATCATTGGCCGTATTTAATGTTCTTTTTATGTCCGACATTTCAGAATTTTATTTCTCTGCGTTTGTTTAAAGAGTTTTGTTCTCAACAAGAAACACTTTTGATGATTGTCAGCATATTCATGCTACTTTTTTTGCAATTTAGGGTTATTTTGTTCCATTCTTTTTCTTTTTTTTTTTACTGATTATGTATTGCTGGCCTCCGGACCTCTGGAACACTCGCTGCTTAGAACAGGTTATTCACAGGGGTTGGAAAATGAACCGCCGAGTAACTATTTATTTGCTGGTTGGCTCAGAGGAGAAAAATAACATTTCCTTCCCGTGAATGTATTCGGATTCCTTTAGACGCTTCTAATGTTTTGTCGAAGGCAGAGTTTTTTTGAGGGGGGGGGTGTTGAAAGTCCTGCTCGCTAACAGAATCTAACACTAGAGAGCCAGAGGCTTTGATGGAAAATAAGGACGTTTTACTTTATTGAGGGAGTGGTAGATACGTGGAACAGCCTCCCAGCAGAAGTTGTAGAGGGTAATACAGTGAGGGGATTAAACATGCATGGGGTAGGCATACGGCTCCTGAATCTGAGCCTCCCAGCCGCTGTGAGGCATCTATCCGTGGCTCATTACTAAGTATGTGGGCCGTGGTTACAACACGCATGATGTCCAACACGGATGAAGCAATGATTATGGAGGATCTTTCTCACCCTCGGTGAAGTCTTGTCCATAGGGCAGTAGAAGCTGTATCTTCTGCCTGTTAAATCCCCCCCCCCCGGCAGACTAGCGTTAGTGGGGTAATAAGGTGTTCTTGGGGAATTTACTGACATTCTATTTCCACGCTCCGTTCCTCTTCAATTGTTGAACATTCCAAGAACATTTTTCCACTGAATGTAAGAAACGGAGACCGGTCAAGCAACCAGCGAAGGGTGCGGCTGTGTCTCCAAAAGTGGGAGGCTAACGTTTGAAGAGTTAACCCCTCTAAGGGTTAAACTCTGCGCTATTGCAGTAGGATGTTTGCTTTTCGGGATGATGTTTGCCGGGCGCAGTGCTCAATTTCCATGTTAATTCCTACATTTCCTGAGCGTTCTCTGACCAGGATGATGTGACGTGAAAAAAAACCCCCCAAAAACCAATATTAACCGAATAATTTGCGATTTGAGGAGAAGCAGACGGATATATATCTGTCAGGGTGTTGATACAAACCCATAGAAACCCGAGCCTGGAACGCAGGTGACAACGAACAACTTCATTTGATGGAAGCCCAAGATCAACAATTGGGGATCTCTGCTGGGAGGACGGACAGATAATGAGGATCCGAAAATTGTGATTTACATTTTCCGTAACGTCATTGGAAGCCGGACTCGGGAGTCGGATGTTTCTGGGTGGGGTGAGAAGGGATTTACGTTACGCTTTTTCTTGTCAAGAACATCAACCAGTCCGACAATGCAAACCAAACCGCCTACAGCAGGGGCAGATCGTGGCAAAAAAAAGGACCCATGGTCCCAAATTTTAGTCCAATAGCTGGAGATACAGAGACAGGAGTATGGGGGGGGGGTATGGGCTCTGGAATACCACCAGGTACAAAGCTCCAATGTACTTTGGATATCGGGGGTCTCCAAAACATATGATCCACCCTTTTAATGTCGAGACCCCGTGCTTTAAATATATTTGGATGAATGCCCCTCCCCAGCAATAGTTTTTTCGATCATTAAGGTATTAAAAACCTTTGATGACTTCAGCGGGTCCCCTCTATGGGGGGGTCCTAGAAGATCCAACCCTCCATTGGTTTCTGCCAGGTTTCTGAAGGGGCTGAATGTCCCCCTCTAGGGACTACAGCCCCAGAAGTATTAGATTGGGGGCTCAGTTTATCACTGTGGCCCCGGTACTTAGAGCCCCTGTTTTCCTTTCTTCAGTCGTGAGCGGGAAGCGCGCGCTACCTCCAGGGGAAAGACAAATAAAGTCCACGACGTTCTGTATCGGATTTTTGGGGCA
Organism: Sceloporus occidentalis; assembly: GCA_023333645.1. NCBI lineage: Eukaryota > Metazoa > Chordata > Lepidosauria > Squamata > Phrynosomatidae > Sceloporus > Sceloporus occidentalis. The sequence goes on from JALMGF010000249.1 coordinate 465,524, forward strand.
AAAATCATTTCAATCTTTTCACACCGATTTGGCCAATAAACGGCGGTATTTACAGCACAAAGCTGTCCTGTGTGGGATTAGAATTGTTTTTGGCATCCCCTGATCTCACGCTGCGCGGCCGCGTCTCCCCGCTGAGCAGTCAAAGAATCAGTAATCCCGTTTAGTGGATCTTTCACAGGTCTCTGGGAATTCGGACAAAATACAGGCAGCCAAATCGCCTTCACTAAATCGCAAGCAAATGATTCGACGACTGCCAATTCACCCCTCAGCGAATACATCCCTAAACATCACACCGATAGTAAAAAAACATTTTCTGCCAAACGGTCACACTGAGAGTCTGAGAGCTTGGGGGAGAACCTGATGCGGCCAAAAAGTCAGGGCTGCTGCTTCTGCCGTTTTCATGGATAACAGAAAAAACTTTTACAAGAAGGGAGAAAGACAGAATCCTTCAGTTAAACGAGGAAATTATTAACCCCAGGACTGTATAAATGAATAAACCCCCAGGGCTGTATACAGTAATATAACCCCAGCGCTGTATACAGTAATATAACCCCAGCGCTGTATACAGTAATATAACCCCAGCGCTGTATACAGTAATAACCCCCAGCACTGTATACAGTAATATAACCCCCCAGCGCTGTATACAGTAATATAACCCCCCAGCGCTGTATACAGTAATATAACCCCCAGCGCTGTATACAGTAATAACCCCCAGCGCTGTATACAGTAATATAACCCCAGCGCTGTATACAGTAATATAACCCCAGCGCTGTATATAGTAATATAACCCCAGCGCTGTATACAGTAATATAACCCCCAGCGCTGTATACAGTAATATAACCCCCCAGCGCTGTATACAGTAATATAACCCCCAGCACTGTATACAGTAATAACCCCCCAGCGCTGTATACAGTAATAACCCCCCCAGCGCTGTATACAGTAATATAACCCCCAGCGCTGTATACAGTAATATAACCCCCAGCACTGTATACAGTAATATAACCCCAGCGCTGTATACAGTAATATAACCCCCAGCGCTGTATACAGTAATATAACCCCCCAGCGCTGTATACAGTAATATAACCCCCAGCACTGTATACAGTAATAACCCCCCCAGCGCTGTATACAGTAATAACCCCCCCAGCGCTGTATACAGTAATATAACCCCCAGCACTGTATACAGTAATAACCCCCCCAGCGCTGTATACAGTAATATAACCCCCAGCACTGTATACAGTAATATAACCCCCCAGCGCTGTATACAGTAATATAACCCCCAGCGCTGTATACAGTAATATAACCCCCCAGTGTTGTATACAGTAATATAACCCCCAGCGCTGTATACAGTAATATAACCCCAGCGCTGTATACAGTAATATAACCCTCCCAGCGCTGTATACAGTAATATAACCCCCCAGCGCTGTATACAGTAATATAACCTCCCAACGCTGTATACAGTAATATAACCCCCAGCGCTGTATACAGTAATATAATCTCCCAGCGCTGTATACAGTAATATAATCTCCCAGCGCTGTATACAGTAATATAACCCCCAGCGCTGTATACAGTAATAATCCCACCAAGCACTTTATATAGTAATGTGGTTTTTTTCCATTTTGTCCCAATAAACTCCCTTTATCTGCAGACCTGGAGCCGCCGCTGCTGTCAGTCATGTGATATTTTGGGTGACTTTCCCGGCTCAAACACCACACTGAGCTGATGCTTTATGGCGATGCTAATGAAGTCCGTTCCTCCATAGACTGTCATTAGTCAGAGGGTCTGGCTGGGTGATTAAGACTGAGCCGTTCTATTGTTCCCCACAGTCAGTATGATAAGGAGTCGGGGGGTTTAGTAGATCGGGGATCAGATAACAGAGGGAGAATCATACAAACGGCTGATATGCAGCTGCTTGAAAACTTTATATTATGGGGCAAAACTTCCTAGTTTTTTTAAAAGGTAAACAGCAGAATATTGTATTTTTCATATTCAGCCCTCTTCAATTCTTCATCATCCTTCTTGACACTTGTCCCTAATTTTTGCCCCATGACTTCACAATAATAAAAATACTACTGATATTATGCTCAATGTTTTGAAGTGGAGAGGTGAGTGTTCCCTCAGGCCCCTGACCATGTATACTTACAAGCATCTGTATCCCAGTGTTCTAGGTATACCAACTAACGTTTCTTGAAAGCGGCCGTTCCCATTGGCTGTAGCCCACGCGCATTCTAACGACAGGTCCCGCTGCGGCTCCGCGATACGATGTATCAGCGAGAGACGTGATTAGGTTTTCGTGTCTTTTCCGCTTTCTGAGATTATATTTCACTAAATTACTATCTATCTAAATGTAAACAGAAACATCTTAAAATGCTGTATTTTCTGTGTCACCGCGACGGAAAGCAGTTATTATGTCACATTGTTACAGAAAGCGCACAAAAAACGCAAACAAATCGGAATTCCTTTGTGTGAAATTGAAGAAATAATCGATTTTTGTGTGGTTAACCCTATATGTGCTATGGGGATGCCCTGCGCTGATGGCAACTGCGTATTATTATTATTATAATTTTTTACATTTTTATTAATATTATGTTTTTACCCAACATGAGCTTTGGGTGACACGAATACTTCAATGCTGTAGGTCTCGTAATTAACTTTATTTTACTTTTTTGGTGATTGTAAGCTCTTTAGTAAAGAGGTCCCATTCCTAGAAACATAGAATTTGCCGGCAGATCGGCCCCATCCGGCCCCCGTCTAGTCTCCGGTTTCTCCTGCTGTAACGACTCGAATCTTAATCAGTCGTTGGTCTCGTCTTAGATTCAGGAGCCGTATGTCTATCCCATGCATGTTTAATACCCTCACTGTATTACCTTCTACCACTTCCGCAGGGAGCCTGTTCCATTTATCTACCACCCTCTCTGTAAATGACGTCCTTAAGTCTGGAGTAGAGAGAGAAAATGGGGTTAGAATAGAGAAATACCGTCCCGTCCCAAGGCCTTCATTGATTACAAAATACCCATCAATTCCAAAGATGCAGATCCGCATCAGGGGCTTTGCTCATTCACTTAATTGGGTGGTCCACAGAGAACCCCAGCTTTGCCCACCCTGTTCCTGGAATTGCTTGCTTGGCCACCAGAAGTGTCGCCCCCTCTCCGATACCCCGAAAACCATCAAAGATAACAAAACAGGACAATGCTTTGGATGAAATCGACGGCGTTGTCCCTTTCAAACCATGATAAATGGCAACTCAAGAGGGCAGCCAACTGTGACGCCTAGAAGGTCATGATTAACACCGGTGGTCCCTAGGTGGTCCCATCTCATAGTACCGGCTACAACCACATATTACCGGAACACAACGGAATGCGCAGTCCTTTTAGTTTAGAACAAATCAGCGTTCCCCGTTCTTCGCCCACATTTTCTCTCCCATCGCCGCCGGGGGGATAAACCCGCTAAGTTGTCAAAAGACCCTTCAATTAGCTGCTGGAACCCCCCCGCGAGGAGAGAGGCCTCGGTCTCTCCTTCTCGCAATTATCCTCGGGAGGCAGAACAATCGTACGTTTTTCTTTTACGGACTTTGCACGGAAAGAGTTAAGCCGGTTTATCCAGAAGCACTTAATACGTAAGGCGTTTTGGAAACGGCTAATCACATTTCAACAGATACTTTTCTGTTTCTCCTTTTTTTTTTTCTCGCCCGTTGCACTCAAGCTATGACGATAACCACAAAACGATGGCATTCGGCCCCGGCGCGCTATAGGTTTGTCGTTCAGGAAATTTGATCTCGTGCGTTAGGTGTTCCTCAACTTTTATTCAACAGGTTAAACAATGTAGAACTCGTCAAACAGGAGCCGCTGCAGCGACCTGACGTGAAGCGGAGAAATGGAACCTTAGCTCGATTAATCTCGGGGATGTGGACTTTGGCAAATGACCTCGAAATGCGTCTCTTCTTTACTTTTAAGGCTTGTACCTGGAAAAAGAGACAAAGGCGCTAAACTCTAAATTCTCTTTGAAGTTCTCAGTAATCGTCGGGGGGGGGGATTTGCGTCGCTCGGGTAGAGAAAACGCTCCGTTAAGGTAGACGTAGGCGAGGAGAGGAATTCCAATTGGCGTCCGCGTATCGGGCGAGGAAGGATTCGATGGACTCTTTCAATGGTAAATGTTTCAAACTAAAAGAATCCAAGCGCAGGTTAGGCAGAAGCTGGGAGGCGGATCAGCTCCCCATGGAGGTTGAGGTTTGACCCGGCGGAACGAGTGAAACGCGCTGCTGCAGCCATGTTGAGCGTTAAAGAGTATCCGGGCCGTCGGCACTCGTGGATATGGTAGGTGATCTGTTCATTTTGCTAAACGGAACTGTATTTGAGAAAGTCTATGGAAACGTGATTATTAGACTTTTATTAGCAAAATAAATGTGAAATATTTTCTACTGGAAAAATATATATTTAAACAAATATATATATAATTATGTCTATAGGTAACTTTAAATTCCCCCCATTATTTTTGTTGGGGGTGTGGTAACAATTATTTTTATTATTATTATTATTTATTATGTATTAATATGTAACCCCCTAATATATTGGCTCAATAACCCAATTCCTCAACGCTACTTAAAAATATGATATATAAGTGTACATTGCAAATGATTATTTTTATATGGTAATTAAAATGAAATCTATACTTAAATATATTTTAATTGTTATTAGTATTATTATTATTATTATTGTTATTATTGCATTATTATTAGTATCATTACATGGTAGAATGTAGTATGACACCACGGTATCTTTCTATAATTTATAGGTGACTGTTCGATTTGCCCATTCTGGAGCATCAGGAATTGGGTTGAAATGTTGCCCTGTAGAGGGAGTTGGTCTGGAAATAGTTAATTGGGTATTTTGGGGCCAGAATGTTCATTTTTTACCCATTTCTTTATCAATTAGGCCCGGCTTGTATTTCTACAAATGATGTCATTGCCCTTATCATATTCTCAGTGTCCCAGGCTGTCCTTAAAACGATTCAATCCCCCGGCCCCGCGCGGACGGACCGTAACAGAGATTAGGGGGAGAGTGTGTCCTCTCTGCGGTCAGGGCTTATCTCACTAAACAGGTTTTTAGGCCCAAAAAAAAAAACAACTTGGCTTTCAGAGTGTTGATTTTTGTTACACAAAGAAACAGGCTTTCTGCAGCCGTCAGCTGTTCCCACAACCGACCAAAGAAGCGTCTTGCTGGCTGTGAGTGATGGGAGTTTCAGCTCAGAACTGCTGGAATAGCCGTTTGACCGATGATGATGATGGAAAGTTCTGTCTCTAGTTTGTTAATTGAGGGTGATGGGAGTTGTTTCAGACAGTAGCCTAAGGAGCCAAGGCTGCCCAAAGTGACCTACAGAATAATATTTATTATCCTATTCGCAAACATTCTGACCCCGGCTTAAATCCTTTAATTCCTTTCTTGAAGCCCCTTGGAGACCCCCATACATTGGGGGTTATTGAATACCCCTACCCAAGCAGGTTGTCAGAAACTCATTGCCCCAAAAAATGACGCGGGGCATTTTCATTTAGAAACAAGGGTGTAACGTAGGTATCTACACAGGGGACCCCCAGGGGCCCTTGAGGCTTTAGGGGCACAGGGTGATCCCCTCGCAGGGAACCCCAGGATTTTCCTGATTCCGCTGTAAAAAAAAAAAATATATAAAAAAAATTCTAATTTCTGAAACAGCTCAGCTTCCCGGGAAACCGTTTGATTTCAGGCTCTGAAGGCTTTTCAATAAGGGTTAAATTTCATAATTGCACGCGTAACCCTTTGCTAGCCACACATAAATCAATACAATATTTAAAAAAGAAATGTTGACCGGATCTGAATCCTAATCCTAGCAAATCGCTGGGAAACTGGATTCCCTGATCACTCATTTAATAATCAGAGATATTTCACTTCTCCACAGTCAAGATCTTGTTCATTTTTTTGAAAACATGAAATTCAGCGCATATCCCAAATTCGATCTTGTCCGAATAAATATTTGCTATCAAGGGAGTTAATGTGACGGTAACAACATTCTTGTATTAAATGTATCAAAACTTTACGAAAGTAATTGGGATCTTCCACCATATTTTACTCCTCGTATCAGATTAAAAATACGTTTTCAAAAATATTGCTGTTTTTATAAACCAGTTGTAGTTTTTGCCCCATAATATAAAGTTTTCAGGCAGCTGCATATCAGACATTTGTATGATTCTCGCTCTGTTATCTGACCCCCGATCTACTAACCCCCCCCAACTCCTTATCATACTGCCTGTGGGGAACAATAGAATGACCTAGTCTAAATCACTCTGTCGGACTCACTGACCAATGAAAGTCTATGGAGGAACGGACTTCATTAGCATTTCCATAAAGCATCAGCTCAGTGCGGTGTTTGAGCCGGGAAAGTCACCCAAAATATCACATGACTGACAGCAACGGCGGCTCCAGATCTGCAGATAAAGGGGGTTTATTGGGACAAAATGAGATAAAACCAGACATTACTGTATACAGCGTTGGGGGTTATATTACTGTATACAGCGCTGGGGGGTTATATTACTGTATACAGCGCTGGGGGTTATATTACTGTATACAGCGCTGGGGGGTTATATTACTGTATACAGCGCTGGGGGGGTTATATTACTGTATACAGCGCTGGGGGGTTATATTACTGTACACAGCGCTGGGGGGTTATTACTGTATACAGCGCTGGGGGTTATATTACTGTATACAGCGCTGGGGGGTTATTACTGTATACAGCGCTGGGGGTTATATTACTGTATACAGCGCTGGGGGGTTATATTACTGTATACAGCACTGGGGGGTTATATTACTGTATACAGCGCTGGGGGGGTTATATTACTGTATACAGCGCTGGGGGGTTATATTACTGTACACAGCGCTGGGGGGTTATTACTGTATACAGCGCTGGGGGTTATATTACTGTATACAGCGCTGGGGGGTTATTACTGTATACAGCGCTGGGGGTTATATTACTGTATACAGCGCTGGGGGGTTATATTACTGTATACAGCGCTGGGGGTTATATTACTGTATACAGCGCTGGGGATTATATTACTGTGACAGGGCCAGGCTAGCTGGCTCATGTGTCATATGGAAGAAGCCCGGGTCACTGCCCCAGAGGTTCCCACTGAAGTCCCCGGTGACCCGGTAGAGGCACCGTTCCCCGACCTAGCGAGGGCGCCAGAGGGGCTGCCGAGTTCCCCGGGTCCTCTCAGCTAGCCTGGCCCTGTCACAATTACTTTATACAGCGCTGGGGGGTTATATTACTGTATGCAGCGCTGGGGGGTTATATTACTGTATACAGCGCTGGGGGTTATATTACTGTATACAGTGCTGGGGGGTTATATTACTGTATACAGCGCTGGGGGTTATTACTGTATAGAGCGCTGGGGGTTATATTACTGTATACAGCGTTGGGGGTTATATTACTGTATACAGAGCTAGGGGGTTCTATTACTGTATACAGCGCTGGGGGGTTATTACTGTATACAGCGCTGGGGGGTTATATTACTGTATACAGCGCTGGGGGGTTATTACTGTATACAGCGCTGGGGGGTTATATTACTGTATACAGCGCTGGGGGTTATATTACTGTATACAGCGCTGGGGATTATATTACTTTATACAGCGCTGGGGGGGTTATATTACTGTATGCAGCGCTGGGGGTTATATTACTGTATACAGCGCTGGGGGTTATATTACTGTATACAGTGCTGGGGGGTTATATTACTGTATACAGCGCTGGGGGTTATTACTGTATAGAGCGCTGGGGGTTATATTACTGTATACAGCGTTGGGGGTTATATTACTGTATACAGAGCTAGGGGGTTCTATTACTGTATACAGCGCTGGGGGTTCTATTACTGTATACAGTGCTGGGGGGTTATATTACTGTATACAGCGCTGGGGGTTATTACTGTATACAGCGCTGGGGGTTATATTACTGTATACAGCGTTGGGGGTTATATTACTGTATACAGAGCTAGGGGGTTCTATTACTGTATACAGCGCTGGGGGTTCTATTACTGTATACAGCGCTGGGGGGTTATATTACTGTATACAGCGCTGGGGGTTATATTACTGTATACAGCGCTGGGGGTTATATTACTGGATACAGCGCTGGGGGTTATATTACTGTATACAGCGCTCGGGGGTTATATTACTGTATACAGCGCTGGGGGTTATATTACTGTATACAGCGCTGGGGGTTATATTACTGTATACCGCACTCGGGGGTTATTATTGAATACAGCGCTGGGGGTTTTACTCAAGTAAAACAAATATTTTCTTTTCCATTGGTAATTTCACTTTAAGCACCTGCGGTTTTAAAAATGTTTAAAAACATGATTTTTTGTGCGATTTGTTCATATACACTCGCTTACACCGTAGACCCGCTAATTATCTCCACTGTTATATTCAGCATCATTATCGACTCGTTGAAAAGAAGGCATTATAAAAATCAGGAGCCCTTTGCGAGTGACCTTTTTAAATCGATTTTTCGTGGGAAAATGCGTTTATAGGCTTGGAAAATGCTCTTTACCCTTTTAGCACCGGAAATCATTCAAAAGGAACAATTCCTATATTTTATTTTTTATTCTTTTCAGTGAATTGTATCAGGATTCTCACATTCAATTGGCCGTCGAATCCAATTAGGGACGAATAATACATCGATACAATAACCATTCAGGGATTCGAATCTCCTATCCATTCAAATCATATCCATGTTCCTTAACCCTTTAAGGTCACTTTGCTTTTGACCTCAGATGATTAATCACACAATTACTCAGCAGCATTGCAGAAAAATAATGTTTTGCCGTATTTAAGGGGTTCTTATATATATATATATTTATATTTTGTTATATATTAAATATCTCATGATCTTGCAATCTCATTATTTTATATATATATATATATATATATATATACCGTGTATATATATATATATATATACCGTATATATATATATATATATATATATATATATATATACTATCTATATATACAATATATATAGAGTATATATAATATCTAATATATATTTAATATATATATATATAATAATAATAAATTGCAGCCAATGAGGGTGCATGATGATGAAGGATATTTTCTTATCTCAATCATGGGGTACTTTTTAACCTTTTTGTCTCTCAGTAGAATTTGTACATTTCTTGCAAAGAGGTGGAATCCAGATATTCAAGAATTTTCCCCAAAAAATCCATTGCAGGATATATTTATTTAATAGATTTATTTCAATTTTCTTACAGATTTATGTATTCTGTATCGCTCCATGCATTATCGCAAAGATACATTGTATTCACTTTTTTTGGTAATTGTTATTCCAATAAGTGAAGAAATGATTAATGTTTGGAGCATGAGATACGTTAATTCTGGGGTTTGGCATAAAAATAAACCATAAGTGTCCAGAAAAAAAACCTTAATAAAAAAAAGTTGTTATTGTAAAGAAGACAATTATGATATTTATTGTCCATTATTACATCATTTTATGCATCAGTGAGTCCTAGTATAAAAAAAGCATTAGCATAAAGGACACATTCTGTCAGAATATAAACATTTACAGTTTTGTAAAATAATAATATTAATAAAACTTTTTTTCTAATACATAAAAGGATTTAACAAAATAATTCCAAAAGAGGAGAAATGTTAGAACAAGAGGCCATAACCTAAAACTAGAGGGTCAGAGGCTGAGATGGAATGTAAGCAAGTTTTACTTTACTGCGAGGGTGGTAGATAAGTGGAAGCGCCTCCCAGCAGAAGTGGAAGAGGCTGCATCAATCTTGTTTATCGTTCTCGTGCACATTGTAAACGCTGTTGGGTTTGCAGGCCCGGCTGTGGCCACGTAGAAGAGCAGCTCGAGAACTTGTTTCTTGTTTGTCTTGTGGGTTGATGCATCACCTTAATACAATCCTGAATGTCAGCCTGTCGGAGAGATGTTAATCAATCCGCGCTTTGTGTGTTAGGTTATCATCGGCCCGTGTTTACAAAATACGGACGTCATGTGAATCCTCCTCTATATGGAAGAGATTATCCTCCGAAACCTCCCATCCGACACATCACGTGATCTAAATCCTATATGGTGCTGCGGATCGCGCGTAATACAATGTTACACATATACGGTATTTCTGCAACTATTAGAAGACTTACGGTAGTCAGTAAGGCTACATCTGAAACTAAATCAGCCATTGGATGACCACTCCCAGCACGCAAAGCCAGGACAAAGTGTATCGTACTGAGCGGTGAATTTCATATTACCTGGAGCGTCACAAAGTCAACAGAGAGGGGGGATGGGATAGAAACATTTAAATACATAAAGGGATTTAACAAACAGGAGGGAAGATTATTTAAAAGGAGGAGAAAAAAAGACCGGAATCTAAAACTAGAGGGTCAGAGACTGAGATGGAATGGAAGAAAGTTTTACTTTACTGAGAGGGTGGTAGATAAGTGGAACAACCTCCCAGCAGAAGTGGTAGAGGGTAATACAGTGAGGGTATTATACATGCATGGGATAGACATACGGCTCCTGAATCTAAGACGAGACCAACGACTGATTAAGGTTTGAGTCTTTACAGTAGGAGAAACGAACAGACCAGACGGGGGCCAGATAGGGCCGATCTGCTGTTATATGTGTTTCTATGATGTTTACAGTAGAATTTATTGGTGTTTACATCATATTTTATGGATTTCAGCCGTATTACTGGAGTTTCACGTAGTGCTTAGAATTGTTTTGCACATCAGAAAGGGCCTGCCGAGGTCTTGAAAGCGTATATTTCATTATTCCACTCAAAAGTATCAAAAAACTTCTCAGGGCTAATTACCCCCGACAGCAATGAAATATCCTTAAAGGTGTAAACGCACGATATGTAGAGTTTTTTGGTGATTAACGTGTCGGCAGCCTCAGCATGTAACGGATCATGTGATTTAACCCCTCAATATCTGCATTCCCAATCTGTGCTTTATTCGGCAATAAACCGGGAAATTAACCCCGCGGATTAAATGTGTCCGTATTATTTCAATGTATTATTTGGGGCAAAAGAGGTCCTTTTTTACAGACCCCTAAAAAACATTGTCTACAAATGTAAGGAAATGAATCATTTGCCCCGATCCCTCCTAGAATCTGGAGTTAGAAATGAGTTGCATTGGATTGCGCATGCAGATCTGCGGATGGAGCTCTAATTTTGGTGGCATTCGAGTGTTCGAGGCGCTGCGGGTTCTGTGCCAGCAGAGGATGATTGATGGTCTCTGTCTCCGATGTCACCCGGGGAGACGGTCTATCCGACGTATCTCGGGGACGGGGCTGCTGTCTCGGTTTGGAGCTCCATTGACGTCATCGTGAGGTTTTAAATCAGGCCACCGTGTCTTCTATCCAGAAAAACGAGCCAAGAAAGAGACGGATTCACAGCCTGGGCTTTCAGAGGGAGCCGGAGCGCTGCAGCTTCCTTCTCCCCGCATAAGCAGTTTATTAAATGAGAGCTTCTTTTTTTTGGGGGGGGGGTTTGTATCCCTTTAAACATATTAAATACCGCTGAGCTTTGAGATGACGGGGGCGATGGGGTTATTTTGGAAATACTGTACCGAGGAAGCGATTATTAAATTGTCACTGAGACATCCGAGGGTTTATTCTGTTTTAAATTTGAAGAAGATATTCGGCGGGGATTTGGACTAATTAAAGTTTTTTTGGGGGGGGGCACAGTGCCATCTCTGCCCCCAAACAGCTTGTGAGTGCCACCTTTACCCACAGCTAGAGGCTTTAAAAAAGTGGTCACGGGGGTTGCCTGGACCCCCTAGAATGGCAGTGATCATGATTGTTAAGCCCGTGCCATCCCATGCATGTTTAAATTCCCTCACTGTATTAGCCTCTACCACTTCCGCTGGGAGGCTGTTCCACTTATCTACCACCCTCTCAGCCATCTCAGCCTATCACCCTCTTATTCTAACATTTCTTCTCCTTTGAAATAAATCGATATTCTGTGGCCCCCCCGGAGCCATCCTGAGAACTTGATAAAGTTATTCTTTTAAATCACAGATTTAAAGCCTCATAAATTGCAAATAGTGGTGATTCCTACAGGTATCGCAACGGATACAATTTAAATGAAACATCACCCCGGGTATTATCGATAAAGGAGTCCGGGATGCCTGTGAGAAACAAAATAGTTTCATTTCCTGCATCTGCTACTTTCTATAAAAAAGTAATATTTCAAGCAGAAAATCATTTGTTTCCTTTATGCTCTTTTTATTTTTTTATTATTTTGTTTTTTTATTTTTTTTTTACAAACAGTGCGATCAAAACGAAATACCCCGTTTATTTATTACCTGTGACAACATTACTCCGGCTAATTTAAGTCTGCAAGGCGAAAAAAAAACGCGCCTGACTTATTAAGAAGGTCCTGTTTGCTTTTCTATGAATAGTCAACTCGCTTGTTTGACGAGAAAATGAAGCAGATGTACCCTGTGGGTTATGTTCTACTTCTAAGTGGAGAGATATCATAGTGTCCGTTTTTTCCTCCCCGCTATGTGATTGCTATAAGGGCTCCTATGTTGTCAGCTATCAGGTTGATTACTACTCCTCCTTCAATCTATAAGAAGAGGCCTGGCATTTAGCTCCTCCCACTCCCTACCCAATCCTGTGATTCCTGGATAGCTATGCCCCGCCCATATGGCTATCCCTGTAGGCCAATCTTACAGGACGGGATGGCATTGTGACAGGGCCAGGCTAGCTGGCTCAGGTGTCATATGAAGTTTAGCCGGGTCACGGAGCACTTTTGTGTCCGGTTCTGTATACCGTGACCCGGTAATATATTATATTGTGTTTATTGTGTAACCGGCCCAGAGACTGATGTGGCTTCAGCCCCAGCCTTCAAAGAGACGATCCTATAATCTGGCTGGGGCTCTTAATCAGCCAACACAGCCCTGTCTGCCCAGACGGCCCCCGCACTACAGGGGGGATAACACAGGTGGGGGAACCCATTGTATTCTGTAATCCCCTCACCTGATACATCCCCTGTATACTGATGGGATATGTGATGGGATGTGAGTGATGGGATTGGGGGTTGGGTTCGGTACACATTGCATTGAGATTGTATAAAGTTCTGTGTGTTTGTAATAAAGAGAGGTCTTCTTGGTTTGCTACGAATGGTGGTCTGGATGATCCGGGGATAGCTGAGTGCTATCCGTATGAGGGACTGACTGGTGATTCCTCAGCCCTCAAACAGGGGTACCCAGCCTTGGGTACGGTGACCCTGTAACATTGGTGGCAGCGGTGGGAAGAATCCCACGACTTGGGTGAAATCCAAACCACCAACTGGGATTGCAGACGAGAGACACCAAGAGAGCTCCTGGAGGTTTGTAGCAAAGGAAAGGCTACTCTGATTGCGGGCTGCAGAGAGATGGACCGGCACCAGGATGCCCCAGAGGAGAGCCTCGGACTGAGTGCTCTACAAAAGAACATTCTATGGCACCTATCCCTGTACCCAGGAGGGGCTACATCGGAGCAAGTGACGGCGGTGATTAAAATGTGTCACCAGGAACTGAGCCAGAGTGGGTCTGTATCTCCCAGACTAGGGGAACAGACCACCAAAATATCATACCAGGATATCCAATCCTTCCGAGAACCAGAGGATGAGACAGACCGGGTTACAGCCGAGGTGTGTGAGCTGGAACACCAGCAATGGCAGTTAGAGTCTGCGCCCGCAGACTGGAGGGATGATTTCTCCCATCCCCACTTTGAATCATACTGGGCACAGTACTGGACAATGTGGGATATACGAGTTCCACTCCTGGGGGAGAACCCGTTGCCGGAGTGGGAAGATGAATTGAGGGGTCTCATATATGCAGAGCTCGACCTCCAGAGCCGCTACCAGGGATTCTCCCAGCAGTTAGCAGGTGAAGACCACAGCGACCCTCTGATGCTGTATAGCCCCGTCGACCCAGGACTGATATATGATGCCTTCCAATTTGACTCGTCCTTCGGAAGCCCCTGCCAGTACCGCAGGGATACAATCTGGGACAACCGTGCAGAAGTCCTGGTTTATGCTATTCCCCCCGAGCTGGAGGCTGTTATGGATGGCCTGGTCCAAGAGGAATGGCAGCTCGAGAGGGACTATAAAGAATTGCTGCGGAGAGTAGAGCTTCAGGAGTTACAAGGAGACTGGGAGCATGGTACTACAACTTGCGGGAGTGGGACCGAGGTCCTCTTCACCTACTCCTCGGCCCCTGCCCTGGCGAGAAGAACCGAGGTCCTCGCCAGCAAAAAGAAGCGGAGGAGGAAGCCAAAAGCTCCGACCCAAGTCCCCACCAACAACCCTGGCTGCTCTACCCCGGCAGAAGAGATGACTGTCCCCACCGCCCGAGTAAGTGGCACAATCCCCCTCACCAAACCCCTAGCTATGCCCATAGAAGCCAGGGCCCCAGATTGTCCCCCTGATTTCCCGAGTGTCCTGGGAGAAGCCCGGGTCACTGCCCCAGAGGTTCCCTATGAAGTCCCCGGTGACCCGGTAGAGGCACCATTCCCTAAACTAGCGAGGACGCCAGAGGGGCTGCCGAGTTCCCTGGGTCCTCTCAGTAGCCTGGCGCAGGCCCTGGTTCCTATCCCTGTGTTCTCCGAAGTGATCCCTGGTTCCCCAAGTGTCCTCCTAGAAGCCCAGGTCACTGTCCCAGAGTGTTCCTCTGACTCTCCCCGTGCCCAGGCAGAGGCACCTGTCCCAGAAAGGAAGATCGAGGGTCTGCTTAACCCTCCCGGTGGTCCAGTATTGGCACCTGTCCCTGCCCCGGAGTATTCCCCTGGGTCCCCTGAGTACCCCGCAGAGCTGATTAGCTCACCCAATAACCCTGTAAGGGCACCTGTTCCTGTCCCAGAGTGTCCCCTAGGTCACTCCAGTGTCCCGGTAGAGGCCTCGCTTACTACCTCTACGTGTTTCCCTGGTTCCCCGAGTGCCCCCGGCCCGATCAGCAGGGTTTTCCTTCCATGCAACCACCCTGGCCTGGCAGCTGCCCCAGACTCAGTTCCCAAGACTAGGGAGCAAGAGTCTCCACGTGCCCCTGTTACCCCGGTGAGGGGGATAGCCATGTGCCCCCGGCTGAGCTGGGACCGTCCTCCAATTCAAAGAGGACTACTGACTATCCTTTTGGGCAACCAGGGCCCTGGCCCACCTTCAATGGATGATTCTGACAAAGGGGGCCATGAACTAAGGCCTGCACCTTTGAACTTTGTCCACTCGGACAGCCTGCAGCAGACCCGTGTGGATCTGCCTGGTCTGCCGGACCGTTGGTCAAGGGGGAGATCTGTGACAGGGCCAGGCTAGCTGGCTCATGTGTCATATGAAGTTTAGCCGGGTCACGGAGCACTTTTGTGTCCGGTTCTGTATACCGTGACCCGGTAATATATTATATTGTGTTTATTGTGTAACCGGCCCAGAGACTGATGTGGCTTCAGCCCCAGCCTTCAAAGAGACGATCCTATAATCTGGCTGGGGCTCTTAATCAGCCAACACAGCCCTGTCTGCCCAGACGGCCCCCGCACTACAGGGGGGATAACACAGGTGGGGGAACCCATTGTATTCTGTAATCCCCTCACCTGATACATCCCCTGTATACTGATGGGATATGTGATGGGATGTGAGTGATGGGATTGGGGGTTGGGTTCGGTACACATTGCATTGAGATTGTATATAAGTTCTGTGTGTTTGTAATAAAGAGAGTTCTTCTTGGTTTACTACGAATGGTGGTCTGGATGATCCGTGGATAGCTGAGTGCTATCCGTATGAGGGACTGACTGGTGATTCCTCAGCCCTCAAACAGGGGTACCCAGCCTTGGGTACGTGGGTACGGTGACCCTGTAACAGGCATTCCTGGGAACTTTTTGGCTCCTCCTACCTGAAGCCGCCCCCTCCCCTTGCGGGATGTGGCAAGGACTACCCGCTGACGGTGGGCGGTCCCCCTGACATCCCTAGGCATCCCCGCTGATGTCGCAGGCCACACCCCATTTAAGTGGAAAATGGGGCGTGTCATGACCCTGCTCCTGGAGAGTTCCCAGGTATGCGGGACAGGGATCTACCTTTTAGTCTGAGTAAAGCCGTGCCCCCAAGTCACACCTCTAACCACACCCCCTAAAACAAAAAGTGCTCTTCTTCAGCCATTTAAAATACTTGGAAATGTTAATGCTTCCTCCCGGAAAAACGTTCCTTTCAGCCTAAAAATATATCAAAAGATAAAAAGAAATTTAATTAGGGCAATTATAAGTTACCGATCCTTAAATCCTTAAATTTCTACATGTATGATTCATGTGTAAATTACACGTCGCATGAAGATTAACCTTTCCGATATGTAAATGTTCATTTTTTGGCGGCAGTTGCTGGTGACTCACCGGAAGACGCGGCAAACGACAGCGGCAAACAGATGCTAATAACGGCGTTAATTCATCGCAATAAAAGACACTGAGAATGAAATCCCCCCCGGCTCAGACGCGAGGGGGAAATCTATTCCTCATTTAGCTTTATTAAAAGGCTGCTTCAAGGAATAGAATATCTCATCTGTCACCCCGCACGCCGCAGGATCCCGCAGACAAACGCCGCGATATCATCAACCGGCACGGAAACTCTGCATTCCTCCGAGTATTAATAAAAAAAATATTTAAAGGGAAAATATCATTGAAAATATTGAAATATATATAAGAATGGATTCAGGGATATTTTTCTACTTGAGCATAAATCCCCAACACTATATACAGTAATATAACCCCCAGCGCTGTATACAGTAATATAACCCCCAGCTCTGTATACAGTAATATAACCCCCAGCGCTGTATACAGTAATATAACCCCCAGCGCTGTATACAGTAATATAACCCCCAGCACTGTATACAGTAATATAACCCCCCAGCGCTGTATACAGTAATATAACCCCCCAGCGCTGTATACAGTAATATACCCCCCAGCGCTGTATACAGTAATATAACCCCCCAGCGCTGTATACAGTAATATAACCCCCAGCGCTGTATACAGTAATATAACCCCCCCAGCACTGTATACAGTAATATAACCCCCCAGCGCTGTATACAGTAATATAACCCCCAGCGCTGTATACAGTAATATAACCCCCAGCGCTGTATACAGTAATAACCCCCCAGCGCTGTATACAGTAATATAACCCCCCAGCGCTGTATACAGTAATATAACCCCCCAGCGCTGTATACAGTAATATAACCCCCCAGCGCTGTATACAGTAAAGTCGGTTGTGTTGACACAAAATTAGATTTTGTTCCAATAAACTCCCTTTATCTGCAGACCTGGAGCCGCCGTTGCTGTCAGTCATGTGATATTTTGGGTGACTTTCCCGTCTCAAACACCGCACTGAGCTGATGCTTTATGGCGATGCTAACGAAGTCCGTTCCTCCATAGACTTTCATTAGTCAGAGTTCCCGGCTAGGTGATTAAGACTGAGTCATTCTATTGTTTCCCACAGGCAGTATGATAAGGAGTTGGGGGGGTGTCTAGTAGATTGGGGCTCAGATAACAAAGCAAAAACAGCATCAGCCAGTATTTTATTCTAGAAAAGAAATGTGAGTAACGACAAAAGATTGGTTTGAAAAGATTCCAAAATTAGAATTTTCCCGACAAAAGCATCTCCGATCGGTTCGTCCCGATGCAGTTTAATGTCTGACTCATCCCGGCTTCCAGTCCTTTAATGAACATATTGTCAGGGGAAAGGCCTGCGCTCCCAGCCGCGCCGTGACTGCTGCGCTCACACTGATCACATAAACCGGGACTCGGACGGAGAAAATAACCTTCATTTATTGCCTTGGCTGCATCTCATCACCGCAGATGAAGGCAGATTTTGAGGAGAATTGCCCAAGACGTCGGCTTCTGGTTGGACATACTAAAGAAAAAACCTCATTTGTCTGTTCAGATCGGACGCTAAAAGAATCCATGGTAACCAAAATATAGAAATAAACGGGGTATCCAATCAGGGGCGAGCTTACTGTGAGCGGTGCCCGGGTGCAGTCATACACATGCTGACACCAGATACTAACGCACACACTCATGCTAACACCACACAGTAACACCCCCCCCATACACTCTCTAATACCTTAAACTAACCCACACTCATGCTAACACCAAACACTAACACACACTCATACTAACAGTATACACTAACACACACGCATGCTAACACTAAACACTAACACACACTCATGATAACACTATACACTAACACACACTCATACTAACAGTATACACTAACACACACTCATACTAACAGTATACACTAACACACACTCATGCTAACACCACACAGTAACACCCCCCCAATACACTCTCTAATACCATAAACTAACCCACACTCATGCTAACACCAAACACTAACACACACTCATGATAACACTATACACTAACACACACTCATGCTAACAGTATACACTAACACACACGCATGCTAACACTAAACACTAACACACACTAATGATAACACTATACACTAACACACACTCATACTAACAGTATACACTAACACACACTCATGCTAACAGTATACACTAACACACACGCATGCTAACACTAAACACTAACACACACTCATGATAACACTATACACTAACACACACTCATGATAACACTATACACTAACACACACTCATGATAACACTATACACTAACACACACGCATGCTCATACCATACACGTAATGAGTGCCGTGCAGCCACTTGATTTAGAGCTCCGGTTTATCCATTACGAAATATGATGGTGCGATATAAAAAAAATAGATGATGATGACAATAATAATAATAATAACTTTTTGTTTGGAACAAAAAGAACAGCCTCTTATGAGGTCAGGCAGAAGATGAAAGATAACGTCTCCTTGTACTTTTGGTGAATTCCAGATCCATATAAAATGTATATATACATAAATAAGATTATTTAATAAGGTAACGGAGGGAAGTTTATTCCAAAGGAGGAGAAATGTTAGAATAAGAAGCTATAATCAAAAACTAGAGGGTCAGAGGCTTAGATGGAATGGGCGGTAGATAAGTGGAACAGCCTCCCATCAGAAGTGGTAGAGGGTAATACAGCGAGGGGATTAAACATGCATGGGATAGACATACGGCTCCTGAATCTAAGACGAGACCAACGACTGATTAAGGTTTGAGTCTTTACAGCAGGAGAAACGGGCGACTAGACGGGGGCCGGATGGGTCTTACAGATGCTAAAATGTAACATATTGAGCCCCCTTTTTGGGAGGTAAAATACTTTATGAAATTCAGACTAAACATTTGTAAAATGCTTTTTGCAATGCAGGCGATAAATGGTAGGTGGAAAGTTTGATAACTCTGCCTTTTCATTTTTACCCTTTTTAAGACATTCTTTCCCTTTAAGGAGTAAGAAAACGGCGTTTTATTTGTGGAATATTTGTTTTAATAGATTCGGTAAATGATTGTCGGTAGAACGTGGTATAATGTAACAATACGGTAATAATGATATATCGTTTAACGAGGGCGCGTCGCACTCCGCGTAGCCTTTCTAATTGAGAATGAATTATTGTAAAGGATGACGTTTCATTGGACGGGGATGAGGTCGTTCTGCTCGCCGCTCCTCATAAAACCAGATTAAAAGTTCAGAAAACTTCAAATAGTTTGGAGATTTTACGAAATGCCAGGCGGGGATCCTTCCTTCAAACCCTTTTCACTTCTCTGCAGTTATATTATAAAAGCAAATGTAACCGACGGAGAACGAGCACAGAAACCATTTACCAAAAAACTAAAACCAAATCCATTGTTATATACGATATATTTATACATAAAATTATTAGTAATCTGTAATAACCCCCAGCGCTGTATACAGTAATAACCCCCAGCGCTGTATACAGTAATAACCCCCAGCGCTGTATACAGTAATAACCCCCAGCGCTGTATACAGTAATATAACCCCCAGCGCTGTATACAGTAATATAACCCCCCAGCACTGTATACAGTAATATAACCCCCAGTGCTGTATACAGTAATATAACCCCCAGCGCTGTATACAGTAATATAACCCCCCAGCGCTGTATACAGTAATATAACCCCCCAGCGCTGTATACAGTAATATAACCCCCAGAGCTGTATACAGTAATATAACCCCCCCAGTGCTGTATACAGTAATATAACCCCCCCAGCACTGTATACAGTAATAACCCCCAGCACTGTATACAGTAATATAACCCCCAGCGCTGTATACAGTAATATAACTCCCCAGCACTGTATACAGTAATATAACCCCCCAGCACTGTATACAGTAATATAACCCCCAGCACTGTATACAGTAATATAACCCCCCAGCACTGTATACAGTAATATAACCCCCAGCACTATATACAGTAATATAACCCCCAGCGCTGTATACAGTAATATAACCCCCAGCGCTGTATACAGTAATATAACCCCCAGCGCTGTATACAGTAATATACCCCCAGCACTGTATACAGTAATATAACCCCCAGCGCTGTATACAGTAATATAACCCCCAGCGCTGTATATAGTAATATAACCCCCAGCGCTGTATACAGTAATATAACCCCCAGCGCTGTATACAGTAATATAACCCCCAGCGCTGTATACAGTAATATAACCCCCAGCGCTGTATACAGTAATATAACCCCCCAGCACTGTATACAGTAATATAACCCCCAGTGCTGTATACAGTAATATAACCCCCAGCGCTGTATACAGTAATATAACCCCCCAGCGCTGTATACAGTAATATAACCCCCCAGCGCTGTATACAGTAATATAACCCCCAGAGCTGTATACAGTAATATAACCCCCCAGTGCTGTATACAGTAATATAACCCCCCCAGCACTGTATACAGTAATAACCCCCAGCACTGTATACAGTAATATAACCCCCAGTGCTGTATACAGTAATATAACTCCCCAGCACTGTATACAGTAATATAACCCCCCAGCACTGTATACAGTAATATAACCCCCAGCACTGTATACAGTAATATAACCCCCCAGCACTGTATACAGTAATATAACCCCCAGCACTATATACAGTAATATAACCCCCAGCGCTGTATACAGTAATATAACCCCCAGCGCTGTATACAGTAATATAACCCCCAGCGCTGTATACAGTAATATACCCCCAGCACTGTATACAGTAATATAACCCCCAGCGCTGTATACAGTAATATAACCCCCAGCGCTGTATATAGTAATATAACCCCCAGCGCTGTATACAGTAATATAACCCCAAGCGCTGTATACAGTAATATAACCCCCAGCGCTGTATACAGTAATATAACCCCCAGCGCTGTATACAGTAATATAACCCCCCAGCACTGTATACAGTAATATAACCCCCAGTGCTGTATACAGTAATATAACCCCCAGCGCTGTATACAGTAATATAACCCCCCAGCGCTGTATACAGTAATATAACCCCCCAGCGCTGTATACAGTAATATAACCCCCAGAGCTGTATACAGTAATATAACCCCCCCAGTGCTGTATACAGTAATATAACCCCCCCAGCACTGTATACAGTAATAACCCCCAGCACTGTATACAGTAATATAACCCCCAGTGCTGTATACAGTAATATAACTCCCCAGCACTGTATACAGTAATATAACCCCCCAGCACTGTATACAGTAATATAACCCCCAGCACTGTATACAGTAATATAACCCCCCAGCACTGTATACAGTAATATAACCCCCAGCACTATATACAGTAATATAACCCCCAGCGCTGTATACAGTAATATAACCCCCAGCGCTGTATACAGTAATATAACCCCCAGCGCTGTATACAGTAATATACCCCCAGCACTGTATACAGTAATATAACCCCCAGCGCTGTATACAGTAATATAACCCCCAGCGCTGTATACAGTAATATAACCCCCAGCGCTGTATACAGTAATATAACCCCCCAGCGCTGTATACAGTAATATAACCCCCCAGCGCTGTATACAGTAATATAACCCCCAGCACTGTATACAGTAATATAACCCCCAGCGCTGTATACAGTAATATAACCCCCCAGCGCTGTATACAGTAATATAACCCCCTAGCATTGACAAAAACCTTTTTTTTTCTGCAGACCTGGATTAAGACTAAGTCATTCTATTGTTCCCCGCAGGCAGTATGATAAGGAGTCGGGGGGTTTTAGTAGATCGGGGATCAGATAACAGAGCGAGAATCATACATATGGCTGATATGCAGCTGCCTGAAAACATTATATTATGGGGCAAAAAACTACAACTGGTTAAAAAACAAAAACAGTACAACATACTTCATCTGGAAGTCGTAACAAATGGCGGGAGATCCCATTTAAGTTGAATTATGTAAAAATAATGTATTAACCAGGAAAAGTAAATTTGTCGTTTCCTTGTTCTCCTCTAAGGAAGGTTCGGCTCCAGTCCATAAGACAACCAAGGAAAGTAACGTTCATCAGACACACATTTAGATGCAATTAAGCCTTTTGTGTAGCGTAATATAACGCATCTGTCCCTCATTTATCACGTCAGTATTTATTAGCTTCAAGTTAACGTACATTGACAGTTTAACCCTTCGAGCACCAAAGGGTTGCGCACTGGCACTGCATGAAGCTTTCAGAGCGCCGAGGCGTTGCGTTACGTTGTATCTGAGATGTTTTTTCACATATCCTGCGGTGCTGCAGAGTTTACCTGGAGCATAATAAATGCATGACTTGTAATGGTAAATTGCTTAATTAGGGCATGTGATCATGTGGAAAACATGACAGCCGTGCAAAAAACACGACTATTAATACACTGCATGCGCTCACACCGCTCCTGGGGGCAGGGTAGTGCAGGACACGCTGTGCCGCGGCACTTACTAAATATGTGTTAGCATGTACAGGTGATGTCGTAGATTACAACACGGATATCACTTGGTGTTCCCTCTAAGGTGCACAACTCCGCATGGAAACCGTTTCATCCCGAAGCTCTGTGACAATGTATCTACACAGACTGCATGTTTAAATCCCCTCACTGTATTACCCTCTACCACTTCTGCTGAAAGGCTGTTCCACTTATCTAGCACCCTCTGAACGAATTAAAATTTCCTTCCATTCTATCAAATCCCTTGAGGCTGTTTTGGCTGCTTTTCTATCCAAACACCTAACAATGCGAGCACCAATCTCCATCCATTTTCTTCATCAGTATGAAACCTGTTCTTTTTTTTATCCGTTTTTGGAACCTGTGATAAGGCTCATTGTGCTTTTCTGCCCCCCTCCTCCTCATCTCCGTGGAGTTTCTCCCCCGCTTGGTACCGACCGGCACTGGTTTTATACAATGAGGAATGTTGAAAGCGGCTTTCAGCAGGATCAGGACACGGATCCCTGAAACATTCACAATGCAGCTTCCTAAATGATTTACTCCACGTCTGGGGGGACTGGCACCATTTGGCACAGGATGAGGGGTCCCAAATGCCCAATAATACTGTGTCACAAAACATTTGCTTAGCAACATACAGAAACGGGTCCTGGTAGAGGCCCAAAAACCTTAAAATCACAAAAGGCCAATGGGGAAATTACTAAAGAGTGATAGAAGGCTCAGTATGCCTGCATAGCTACCAATTTTCAGGATGATTTCAGCATTTATCAGTCAAAGTGGGTTCCTCGGGGGTGTGGCCTAATGGGCAGCGTCATCCATCTGTGCTTACACTCTGATCTGAGTTCTAATCCTACCTATATTTCTGTAGCTGGTTGTGTATGCCCATTCCTCTCAAGTGCCCCTATTTAGTTTGCATAGTCCCTTTTTATTCCCAAAATCCCTAACGCCCCTCTCTCCTCCCCTGATGCCCCTCTTTTCTAGAAGCTCAGAATGTTTGCTGGGTATGAGGGGATCGCAGGGTTCTACAGCCCTAAAAGCCCCGATAATGTGTATAGAAACAGCAGGGAACGGCTTTATAATTTAAACGGGGTAAATAAACCCCATTATTCTTCTTCCCCACTCAGTTACACAAATACCCAGCGATAGGGCACATAAGTCACATAAAAGTCTGGGTAAAGCCCCATCTCTAACAATGAGGTTAGAGTTAAATGATTCCAGGTTAAGGTTATTTTACCGGAATGTAGTTTGCCGTTTAGGGTTGTGGCTGATGTTGCAGGGTAATAGCTGGGTGTGAAACCAAACTATGCGTCAAATATGTCTTTGTTGTAATAGCTTCTGAATGAGAAAGATGAATGAATGAATTGCATCAGGAATCCATTATTTTAGCAATTTAGTAGGCGCAGAAAGCACTTCCCTGTCAGATTATTTTCGCTGAATTGAGTGGCACTCCTAAAGGGTTAATGGCCTCCAGATTTCACCAGATTTTGCTGTCAAAGTAAATTGTGACGTTTCAGGTCTTAGGAAACAAACAAAAAAAAATGTAATGTTACACGGGCCAGATTTTACAGGATGATGTCATATTTACTTTCTGCAAGGGATGACTGGCACACAGAACCCTGCAGCTGTGATGGACTACAACTCCCATGATACTCAGCAAGGCTTTGACAGTGTCATTTTTACATTCTAATCAGCCAGCGATTTAATTTAACTTTCCATAAAAGTTTATATGATTGAAGCTTACTGATGTTTCCACTTTGGGGGCGAAGTCTGTGCCCATGAGAAAAAAGGCAATTCGCTGCTTTTTTGCATTTGAACTATCCGCTGTCCCTAGGGCCGAGAAAAAAAAATAACTGAAATGCGGCTAAGATTAAGCGAGTACCTCTGAGAGAGCAGCTGGAAGTTGGACAGTGAAATATGTGTCATTAGTTCCCTATCATATGGTCGGGTTCAATCTAGCGCTCACACACACGCTAACACCATGTACCAACACATGCATACCCACACAATCCTCTCCCTCTATCACTTTCCCTCTC
The DNA here is from genome assembly GCA_023333645.1 of Sceloporus occidentalis. Taxonomy (NCBI): domain Eukaryota; kingdom Metazoa; phylum Chordata; class Lepidosauria; order Squamata; family Phrynosomatidae; genus Sceloporus; species Sceloporus occidentalis. The sequence continues at coordinate 490,429 of JALMGF010000249.1, forward strand.
GCAGGCACCACTAACCCTGGGCTCACCCTTGTCATTCTAGCACTACATGCTGACAGACATTCATGCTAACACTATACATTAACACACGCACACCATGTGCCGACACACACTCACACTAACACCAGAGAGTAACACACTAATGCCGTACATTAACAAACACTAAAAGACCAAACATACGAACACTGTACACACACACTCACTCTAACACCATACACTTACACACAATCTCTAATATCATACACTAACTCACAGGAACTCACTATAACACCATACACTTACACCCTACACACTAACACCAGACATTTATACACCCTCACTCCAACACCATTCATTTACATATATATACATATATATATATATACATGTATACTCTCCCTCGCCCCCTCCCCATCTGCCTTCACTGCTTCTTAAGTGATTATAATAAATAACTACATTAGACTTGGTGACGCTAAAGGCTGTGATGGCGGCACTTCCCCTTTAAACGCTTGTTTGTTTCACCGACCTCTGTCACATACAAGCGATTTTTGTCAAAAGCACAGAAACGCTTCCCTTCCAGCTGCAAATGTCAAGTTGTGACGGGTGACGTTTGTTCAGCAGGTGTGTCCCACAATGTGCAGCGAGCCCTCGGCTCATAAATGATTCATCGTATTCTGCGTTTTTTATTTATGACAGTAATCGATCGCTTGACTTTTTTACAGGATTGGAGGAAAATACACTTTTTATTTCTATGTATTTTACAATGTATCAGATGTCAGCCATACTGTTGCCCGGGGCATTATTTGATGGTTCTACTCGTTAGTAGTGTGAGGCTTGCGGGTGCAGATTAGAATATTAATACCCCCCCTGGTGGGTTGGGGGTATTTCTTTTCCAGGCTGATGGGGGTTAGAAACACCAGTGGGTCACAGCTGGCCGACTGCCTTCCAGCTCTAAATATCATTAGAGATATTCTGTTACATTCGGAGAGACGGCCGCAGAGATAATCTTTTTCTCTTTAGTTCCTTAAAGTGGCCGTCCCGCCATCATTCTCACTTTATCCCCACCTGTATTTGCCCCTTTGCCACCCCAGCTTGTTTCTGTATCTCCCCCTGTGTGCATGTACAGAAAACGCTGCGATTGATTTCAACGAGAGCACTTTCCTGCCGCCAATCAGCCAATCAGAATCTTCCGACCACTGTGGTGACTCCATAGCTGCAGCTTCCACCTCCGGTTGTTTTGGAGGCTGCCAGGGGCAGTACACCGTCCCTTAAAAAAGTCACAATTCATTTGTAGTATTTTTGGTATTGCGCCGGGTCATATAACTACCGTCATTTTGCATCAAATTGGCTGAAATTCCTCGTTTCAGGTTTTTAGATTCTTTCGGTGAAGTTCTTCACGTGGTTTCCTACCCAGCACCCTGTATAAAATATTTACTTAGTGTCACTTTACTGCGCTGGAGGACACCCAAGTGTCAGAGACGCCGAGTGCCAGAGAACCAGACGTTTAGTGTAATTCCACGCAGCCGATATACCCGGTTTTGGATGCCGTTGCACATGCGCGATTAATTCCACCTTTAGTAGATCGCTCTTTTTCACTTATGTTTTAACCATATAAGAGCAACACAGAAACGTTTCCCCTTTCAGTACGGTAGCAGCCTATCAGTGACTGCGCTCGTGTCACGTGACAATTAAAGGTTCCCATCAAAAATTCTTGATTAAATAAAATTTGAAGAATTATTCCCGGTAAAGTTCTGAGCATCAGCCGGGATGATATTTCTGATGCTGCATTTAGTTACAAAGGCTTTTTCTTTTTTTTATTGTTTGTAAGTTTTTAAACATGGCTGCTTTAACCCCCGTAAGGGGAGGATCAGAGCGTGGAGCCAGGTGTAAAAGCAGTGATAATAAACCATCTGAATCTTATCCGTTCTCTTTTTTTAAATATTTTTGTAATTATTTAACCCATGCAGAGTACGACTCTGAATTAACCCTTTGAGTGCTGCCCTTCTCTGGCACTTAACGGGGTTAAATTTAGTAACCTTCATTTTATGTTTCATCCTCATTAGCTCCTTTTTTTCTTTCAATTAGTTGCTATTTGGGGAATTGTGTATGGAATCCGCCGCCTTCATTATAGCCTAATTTGCATTTGTTGGTTTTTTTTTCTTTTCTTTAATCTTCATTTTCTTTAATCTTTTCTAAATTCTTCACGATGATATCCTTTCTTCTGGTTATTATTTGCTGCAGGTGCCTTTCCCCTAGTCTGTGAAGCACCTTTCAGTGACGGACAGGGTAAGCAATGCTGCTGGCACTCAAAGGGTTAACTGGCAGACTGAGTAACAGCACCCAAAATGGAAACAAGTTTTATTTCCCCAAAAAATTCAATTTTTCCACAAATTCTGTTTTTTCTGTCCTGCCATCTATAAGCCTCTAAATAGAATATTTGTGATGAAATATTAAAGTTTGTGGCCTTCAAGTACTTTTCATACCAAGTTTAGCCAGTCCCTCTTAGTCCCTGTTGCCCCTCTCTCCTCCCCTGTTGCCCCTCTTTTCTAGGAGGTCAGAATGTTTGCTGGGTATGAGGGTATCACAGGGTCCTAAAAGCCCCGATAATGTGTATGTGAAGCAGCAGGGAATAGCTTTATAAATTAAACGGGGTAAAAAAACCCCATTATTATTCTTCTAAACGCCCCACCCAGTTACACAAATAGCCCCACCCCAGACACGCCTATAACCATACACACCCCAAAAAAGTACCCCTATCATACTTAGAGCATCATGTTATTAGCGGAAATGCAGACAGCAATAGGGAGGAGTTTAATGGTAACCCCACCCACTTCCTCCTGTCCTTCATCCTCCCTCTTTTTTCCGGCTCTTAGATGGTAATCCCAGTAAGTTTTCGAGTTATGAAAAAGTATTTTACCAAACGGCGCCGCTTTCAACTTGGAAAAGTTATTACTTTTTATTTCATTTCTAATTTAAACGGTCGCACCGACTCTATTACCTTTCCTGCGGAGTAAGAACATTGTGCCGAAACGCGCGGGGGAGGGGGGATCCGCAGGAGGCAACATTCAATTAGTTCTTCAATATCGCTACTATTTAAAAACTAATTATACGGCAACAATGAGGTGGAAGGATAGACAGATAGATGACAGAGAGAGAGACAAAGAGGTAGATGAGAGCAAGAGAGAGAGGGAGAGAGAAATAGATAGATAGATAGATTTTACCCATTTTGCTCCCAAAATTAACCGCTTGAGAACCATGTATTTTTGTAGAAGCCTTAAAAATATTTTTCAAAGAGTTTAAAAAAAAAAAATAGCAAAATTGAATTCCCCAAATACTACAAGACACTATGACAGACAAGATGCAGGAGAGCGAAACGCAGATCTAAAGTCAAAGCCTAATCTGTGTAGGAGTCATCAACAAGGGACTATTCGTGGAGACCTAGGGCAGTTGTCTAGTTTAGTCGTACAGTTACTGGTTTGGGTGGTTTAGTATCAGAGTATCGGTCACAGCAGAGCAATAGGATTAATGTAGCGGTAACTGGGAGATGCCGGTCCCGGCTCTTGGTCTCTGACGTACTAAGTGAAAGCTTCCATTAATCATTAAAATGCAATAATCATTCATGCAGCTCCCTGTTTCTGGTTCTGCGGCGCCACCTGCTGGTCATTACAATCTCTGCAATTTTAATAATAAACTAAATCTTGAATAAAATCTGCTTTTTCCATTATTTTAGGAACCTTAGAGATATATAAAACAATGGTGCTCATCCTGCATCTTCATATCAAGCAGCATTGTAAAAGTAAAAGATCTGGCTGAGGGTGATGGTAGTTGTAATCTGTTGGCCGTATTTGGTTTATATATATTATAGCATTGTGACAAAAATGCTACACGCTCATTGGTTACTCATCGCTGATGCTGCTGTCCCACTTGGACACAACACTAATTGCACTTCCTATTTTATGCTTTTCTCTAAAGGATTAATTGCATTAAAAAATTGTTTCTTAAGATGTTTTTAAGGATATTTTATCCTGCTTTGGGGAATTAAGTGTTCCCGGTAAAAAATGATGAATTATGAGTTATAACGTTGGTAACTTCAGCAGAGCAGGTAGATTTTAAGAAATTGTGTTTATATTATATTCGGGAATATATTGAATATTTTTATGCGTTCCATATACCGTATTTGCTCGATTATAAGACGAGGTTTTTTCCAGAGCAAATGCTCTGAAAAATACCCCTCGTCTTATAATCAGGGTCGTCTTATAATCAGACCTCAAATAGGTCTGATTATGAGACTAAGATCCAGATCCCCCGCAGCGATGCAGAGGACCTGGATCCTCCTGTGTTAATCCCCCCCCCCCAATTTACCGGTGCTTCTGAGTCCCCGGTGCTTAGTCCGGGCTGCGTGTAGAGCTCTACGCGATACAATCGCGTAGAGCTCTACACGCTTCCCGGGCTAAGCACTGGGGACCCAGATGCAGGGGACCTGGATCCTCCTGTGTTAACCCCCGACCCAACTTACCGGTGCATCTGAGTCCCCGGTGCTTAGTCCGGGCTGCGTGTAGAGCTCTACGCGATTGTATCGTGTAGAGCTCTACGCTCTACACGATACAATCGCGTAGAGCTCTAAACGCTGCCCGGACTAAGCACCGGGGACTCAGAAGCACCGGTAAGTTGGAGGGGGGGGCATAACACAGGAGGATGCAGGGGACCTGCATCCTCCTGTGTTATGCCCCCTCCAACGTACCGGTGCTTCTGAGTCCCCGGTGCTTAGAGCTCTACGCGATTCGCGTGGAGCTCTACATGCTGCCCGGACTAAGCACCTGGGGCTCAGATGCAGGGGACCTGGACCCTCCTGTGTTATGCGCCCCCCCCAACTCAGAAGCACCGGTAAGTTTGGAGGAGGGAGGGGGAGTGTTAAATGTGGGTTTGAGGCATTTCTGGAGGCAGAGTGCTCTGTGAAATGCCTTTTAACCCCTTTAATGCCACTCTGCCTCCTGAAATGCCTTAAACCTCCCTATATGCCACTCTTCCCCATAATATGCCTTTTAACCCTCTAAGTGCCAGAGTGGCATATAGGGTTAAAAGGCATATCATGGGGCACAGTGGCATATAGGGTTAAAAGGCATATTATGGGGCACTGTGGCATTTAGAGGGTTAAAAGGCATATCATGGGGCACAGTGGCATATAGGGGGTATAAGGCACTTCTGGGGCAGATGTGCATAACTGGGGGACAGGTTGGAAAATAGAAGGAAATAAAACCAAAATATTTTTCTCAAGCATAGCTTTTATTAAAAAAAGTGTTTAAATGAATTAACATTTACTGGTAAAACTTTTTTCCTATAGGGTCGTCTTATATTCAGGCTTTTTCTTTTTTTCCTAAATTAATATTAAGATTTGGGGGGTCGTCTTATAATCAGGGTCGTCTTATAATCGAGCAAATACGGTATTATTCACTCATTGATTTTTATATATGTTGTTTTTTTCTTCTAGTTTTGATGTGGAAAATGGCCCGGCGACAGGACGCAGCCCGCTGGACCCCCAGGCGAGCCCTGGCTCCGGACTTGTTCTCCACGCCAACTTCCCAAATCACAACCAGCGCAGGGAATCTTTTCTCTACAGATCCGACAGCGACTATGACCTGTCACCAAAGGCGATGTCCCGGAATTCCTCTGCGGCAAGCGAACAGTAAGTGGGCTAAAAACTGGATCTTGAAACATTAATATCACACAAAAAAAATCCAATACATACAAAAATAAAAATGGTGGATTTGTGAACAAACAAAACATATAGATGTGGTTAAATGTTTGGTCAAAGTTCTAAAATATAGCTTGGAATAGATAGCAAGCTCCTGTGCTGCCTTATGGAATCTCTTTCTGATGTGAAATGCTGGATATATTGGGAAGAAAACAAGACTTATAGGCGACCATCGCTGTCAGTCATGTGATATTTTGGGTGACTTTCCCAGCTCGAACACCACACTGAGCTGATGCTTTATGGCGATGCTAATGAAGTCCATTCCTTTAAGAGAGTCCAACATGGTGATTATGACCGAGCCATTCTATTGTTCCCCACAGGTAGTATGATAAGGAGTCGGGGGGGTTTAGTAGATTGGGGGTCAGATAACAGAGCGAGAATCATACAAACGGCTGATATGCAGCTGCCTGAAAACTTTATATTATGGGGCAAAAACTACAACTGGTTTTAAAGAGGAAGGAACAGCACAATATTTTCCAAAAAATACTTTAATCTGATAATATGAATTAAAAAATGGTGGGAGATCCCCTTTCTGTGTAAGTTTGCAGCTCATCTCCTTCATCTAAAATGCATCAATAAATATCTGCACCCCTAAGAAGCTCGATAATATAGTTTTAGCCAGTTTTACAGGTATCCATGTGTTCAAATGGATATACATACTGTATATATATATACCCCCCCCCGGAATTTATACATTTAACATATTGCTGATGGGCAGAGGTAAAGTGCTGCCCCCTGCAGTCTGTAGAATGTATAAACTGGCAGAAGGTAATGCACTAGTTATACACCCTATATACAGCAGGGGCAGCACTTTGCATGTACTTGAATTATTATTATTTATTGTTTTATATAATGCCATTAAATTCCATGCTTATAAATAAATTGACCACTTTTGGTTTAATTTACAAAGGGAATTTACCAAAATAGTTGAAATTTCACGTTTTGGCCAACTGTTCCAACTGAACCCCAAAAGGCATCGCAAAAGAAAAGCCGGCTAGAATCTCCTGTTTTCTCTTATCCGTACTTTTTTTCCTATTTCTGTAGTGATTGAAATTTGTCAAATAATTCCAAAATCCTGGAAAATGGAAATTCATTTGTACATTATATTAATATTGAAAACATTAGTATTAATAGGGGTTCCTAGAACAGGAGAGGAGGATAATGGTCTTATTACCATGGCAGCCAACAGACTCGTATTGCTGACTGGGCCATTCCATCGGTTTCCATGATGTTTAAAATTTAGAACCACAATCACTTTTTTATAAACTATGTATCTCTTTGTGTTAAAATTTGACTTTTTATATACATTTTTGATGTTTTTTAGGCATGGAGATGATTTGATAGTAACACCCTTTGCACAGGTATGATTTCAATGATACCTTATATAAGTATAAAAATATGTGAATTTATATATTATTACATTAACCACATATTAAGAAATATTTCCAAATGCTTTTATTTTTTGCTTAGGTCTTGGCAAGCTTGCGAAGTGTGAGGAATAATTTTTCTGTACTGACCAATGTCCACGGAGCACCAAATAAGTAAGCTTCCATCTTTTTTTTAAATGCATAGTTTTCCTTGATTTTTATACATATAATTTTTTTTTAGGAATTTATGCTATTGGAAAATGTGTTAATTCAAGGGCCAATTGTTGTTAAAGTTACCATTATATGAGCATTTGATATATTTGCAGCAGGGGAAGCAGTTTCATTTTACACCTTTTAAGCGTTCTCAGGAAGTGCTCAGAAAAACAAGTGCAGCAGAAAATATCTTCCCTCTATTTAGTGGAAACAAAATATCCAAATTCCAATTAGCCTTTGTTTAAGACAATAATATTTGTATTCTTACAAGTAAATATGGAATGCTTTTTTATAGACACTTTATTTTGCAAGAAAAAAATATTATTTATACAATTGCAATAAGTATAATGCTTAATGCAGAGAACAGCCGGATCTAAAGAGCTAACGCTCAAAAACAAGCTGTAGTAACAGCTTCTGTCCACTTGGTGGTGGAATTTTATTGGCTTTGCCTTATCTCATTAAGAGCTTAGTTTTATGTACCCTAAATGAACCCTATGTGAATATATATATATATATATATATATATATATATATATATATATATATATATATATATACAGTACTGTGCAAAGGTTTTGGGCAGGTGTGGAAAAGTGCTGTAAAGTAAGAATGCTTTCATAAATATACATGTTAATAGTTGATTTTTATCATTTAACAAAATGCAAAGTGAGCGAACAGAGGAAAAATCTAAATCCTATAAATGAACACCGATTAAGAAACAAAAAAGCACAAACTATAATAGGTTTTAATAAGTGAATTTAGTAATGCTGAAATCTGTGTCCATGATGGACTTTCAAGTGCATTAAAAACTTTGTATGTTTTGGACTTCATGGCAGGAATGTGACCTCATACGGAGCGTTTTTGTTAAAGATGAGGTTTGGTTTTTCTATACAGACATTCAGAATAATCCTTCCTTTGGAGCTGTGATTAAAATGTTCAGTCCCGGGTTTAATTCAGCGGACGCCTCCTGCCCTGCAATGTATGGTATATATATATATATGTCATCACCCTCATAAAAAGTCAGGCATGGAACACTCCGCAGATGCACTCGTGGGATGTATCTTGAAACCCCGGTAATTTGTTTTGGCATCGGATGAGCTCCTCATGGTCGGACCAATTAAGGGATGCATTCAGCTGAGCTCTGCCTGCGACTTTGGGTCTGCTTGCGGCCAATGAAAGGATCAGTAAAGTCCTGGAGATCAGTGGTTTTATCTTAACATTAATCTGTCAAATAATAAATGAAAGGTTTATGCTCAGAACGCTGTCGGGTTTTGGGAAACTCCTGATCTCTTTAAGATGGTAAACCCATCGTATCTGACATGCATTATTAAATCAGATGTGAGAGGTAAAGGATCAGACAGGGTCACCTCTGCTGTGTTGCTCTCCACACATGGTGGTAACTATTAGCCAGGGACCATCTGTGTCCCTAAATGCCCTTTCCCTGGCTGGGCGTCTTGGTTGATTGGTTGATGTACAGGACTGGTTAACAACCCCCCCCCCCCCTGTAATATTTGCATTCCTCCCAAAAGGAGGAGAGGCATAAATGTACACATTATTGTAACTTTCAGGGCTGTGGAACCCTGCGATACCCTCGTACCCAGCAAATATTCCGAGCTCCTAAAAAAGAGGGGCATCAGTTGAGGAAAGAGGGGCATCAGGGGAGGAAAGAGGGGCATCAGGAATTTGGGTTCCAGAGAGATACTGGACAAACTAAACTGGGGCACCTGGGAGGCATACATTTGGAGATGTGTTTAATAAATGAGATGTATAGAAAATGTATACTATGGGGTCATTTTGGTGAAAGATGCCAGTGGCTTTAAATCAAAGCTGGCCAACACACTTCTTGGGGGGGTTTATTCCTATATGGACTTTAGAGGTTTCTTTGTTATGTGTTATTTATTGTTTAGAAAATTGGATCAATGCCTCAAAATAACAATTATCCATTAAATACTTAAGTATAAGAAGCCCGCAGTAATAATGAAAAAAAAAAAGTTAAATAGAGTGAAAAAGCCGCACATAATTCTTACTAAAAAGAATACAAACCACTACCACTTGGAAAGTTATATTAATTTATTACTAGTGGTAATTTGGGGTCAACCATAAAATATCATTTCCATTCTGGAATTTATTGGACTGATGGCTATTATCAAAGCTGCCACCAGGAGGCGCTTTACACCAACACACGATAAAGCACATCAAGGATTTTATCTGTTGGGAAATTGGAGCGTCCGGATTTAATTCACCGTCACAAGGTCAACGCTAAATTTGCCTTTTTTTTTTTTTTTTTTAAACAATCAGATTTAGGCAATGTCCTCGTTTCCATAGGAGTAGCATTAACCCTTATAGGTCTAGGCAGGGCAGGGCCGTCTTTCCCTAATATATGGGGTCGTCTTAGTCTGTCAGTTCTAGTTTTGTCAGACCCTTCGAATGTAGGGACTGTTAGAAACACTGCAGGTATTGTTGGTGCTATACAAATAAAATATAATAATAAAAATAATAATGTGGATATAAGAAATTAGTTCTAATGACCTTGACCTGGGATGCAGCAAACATATAGATATAAATATAATTCATAAAATAATACAAAACTAGGTTCTTAGTAAATTGCATCACCCACTGATAGATTATAAAACTCTGTTTTAGTTCTTATAATATGTTACAGTGTCAAAATTAAGCCCAGGATAGATATAGAAAAAAATATATACATTAACTTAAACGTTAAAGACAAGAATATGTAAATAAAATTAGATCTACAAGAATGCTGTGTAAATATGTTGTTTTATGATAATTTATAGGCCAAATAATTGGCACGTGACTCAAATAAGCCTCCAAAATTGTCACCAGAGGCTGATGACAGCTGAGATGGCTCAGGGACCCTATACATAGTTTAAATATAATGTATCTTTACCCATCCATCCCCATCTCTCCAGATCCATAATATAGAAATATTACACATATGTAATGGTCGGTGTGAAATGAAACCTCGATGGTACAAAACAATTTGTATACACTGCCGTTCAAAAGTTTGGGGTCACTGAGCAGTTTTCATGGAAAACAAGGAGATTTCTGGCTGTAACATAATTACAAAAGGGTTTTCTAACCATCAATTATCCTTTTAAACTTAAACTTGGATCAGCGAACACAACGTGCCATTGGAACACAGGAGTGATGGGAGTGATAAAGGGCCATTGGAACACAGGAGTGATGGGAGTGATAAAGGGCCATTGGAACACAGGAGTGATGGGAGTGATAAAGGGCCGGTAACAGCCCCCCTCATGGCACTTGCACTTCACTACATGGAACTAGACTTTGGGGCCCTATTACCAGTTTTGGGGCCAAAGGGAGCAATGGCAAGGATGGCGTGGGGCAGTAGGAGAAGCATGCAGCAGGGTAGTGGGGTGGAATGGGGCAAGATGCTCCAGGTTCACTCTAAAAATGAGTCAAGAGATTTATTAGAACTTTAACCATTACTTTACTGACATGCAGTCGCCATAGACCCCCAAAAATTAACATAACCCTTAAAGTACACTTTGATCACACCCCACACACACATTGTATCTTGCTTTTCTACTTAAAATTTTCACCTATACTCCTGTTTTCTGAGATTAGAGGAATTCTGCAGTAAATTGGGGTTTTCAACACACTGGTTTATTTCAGTGATATATATGTATCCGTGTGATGAACAACTGTATGTATCACTAAGACGATATAACACTATATTTATTAGTATTTAAAAAGTGTCTGAAAAATGAATCCGTTTATCATAGAAATAACGGGAAATGACCACGTGACTAAATTTGTTTTATATATATTTTTAGATGATATATATTTTTCCTTTTTGTTCGCAGGAGGTCGCCTATGACCAGCCAGCCTCAGCTCACCAGAGTTAACATACAAGGTTAGTAGCGGTTTATTCATTAGAAACCTCCTTCCTTGTACGGCCGAACGCCAAACCCTTCCCAGAAGTCATTAATTATGCAAACATTTTGGGGAATGTTTAATTATCATGTTGCACCAAAGCAGGTAGTGATAGGTTGTTGCCATAGAAACTAAAAAAGCTTTTCAGAAGTTTCTGCATAGTTTTTATGCGAGTAAATATTCAGCGTAAATAACAGAATGACGGATCTTCCAAGATTTATTTTATTAACATTATAGAGAAAGCAATTAATGTTTTCCGTATAGGGAAATGAACCCTTAGGGCATGCAAGATTATGCGTGGAAGGGTTAAAAAAAAAACAGATTTTCCCACCACCCACTACACAGCCTATTTAAGGGAGAATAAGCAAAATATTACAGGGTATGCACACATAAGGAGGGGTTACATTTATATAATTTATATAATATTTACATAATAAACATTTATATTGTTTATATCAGGGGGGTGACATCACAATCCCTGATGCCTGCATGCCAGCAGGGATTGACTACGGAATTTGATGGCGCTATATAAAACAATAAATAATAATAATAATGATAATTGACGTTTTCTACCAGCATCCTGCCAGACAATCTTACACTGGATCAGCTGGCAGCATGTTATCACTTTAACTTATAATGTATCCACATTGGCTATCATCGTAACAAGCAGCCGCGTCGGTTGCCTGCTCCATGGACCCTAACGCTGCCGAAAGGCAGTGATCTGAGTTTTTAGGCTCACTGAGAATCTCCTGACCAGCATCCCTCTCTTCTCCCCAGACTCACGTTTAAGATTAAACTCAAAGCAGTCACTTTTATGAGACGGAAGTCCCTCCAGGGTCTAATTGAGAAGCTCAATGAGCTGTTCTTTTACAGCGCAAAATATGGGCAGCCCAGATGGTCCGAACGGTCCTTATCTGCCTTTAAATTATTTTGTTTCTAAGGCCATTGGCTTAGCAGCTGGCAGGCAGTCCCACTACACTCTCACGCTCTCTCACACGCTCTCATGCTCTCTTTGAATGTCTCCCTAACTTCTCCGCTGACCACTTCCACGTCCCCGTCTCCTTGCTGCATAGCTCTGTTTCATCTTCTTGTTCTTCGGTCTTCTTTCTTCGCCCGCTGCTCCAAAAAGTCTTCTTTCTTCGTCTGCTTCTCTGTGGACAACTGGTCATGGCCTTCTGGTGAAGTTCCGCAAAACTGTGTTGCCTCCGGACACGGTCTCCTCCGATTGGTGGACTGGGGAGAGATGGAGATATGCCCCCTTGTTTCGTACCATGGGGGACTGTTGCCCCCCTGGACATGCAGCCCTAGTCCTAGGCCAGGAAAAGTCACTGCCTACCTGGCAGATGCTTTAACCCCTTAAGGACAATGAGCGGTCCCTAAACTCATTGAAAACAATGTATTTTGAGCCCGTACATGTACGGGCTTTGTCATTAAGGGGTTAAAACAGCAAAAATCTTAAAATCTATGATACAATCTTGACATTGGATATCAGGCGATCTTCAGGGGCTTCAGCCTGTGTTTCTGCGACACGCCGGCCCCTGGCAAATAACTTTGTGACACGTCTATTGTGACAAAAGTATTCGGTAACCTGAAATCACTGCAGGATAAAAATAATTGTGTTTCCTTATGAGATACGAATGTGTATAATTCCGTCTGTGGAATCTGCCGGGTGATTGTGTGAGAACGTGGCAGGTCTCCGGCTGCAGGCGTTCCACGTAAATTAAGAGGTTTGAAGGTATTTAAGCAGGAGGGGTAACGAGAGGCAGCAGTCTAACACCTAGGGATTTATTCACTAAATCAGGACCTTGCAGCTTTGTGTACATTATGAAGGACAGGGTTGTCTCACTTATTTAACTATACATTATACAGGACCGTCTCACTTATTTAACTATACATTATACAGGGCCAGCTCACTGATTTAACTATACATTATGCAGGGGCCGGCTCACTGATTTACCTATACATTATACCGGGCCGGCTCACTGATTTAACTATACATTATACAGGGCATCTCACTGATTTAACTATACATTATACAAGGCATCTCACTGATTTAACTATACATTATACAGGGCATCTCACCAATTTAACTAACTATACATTGCCCAGGAAATTAACCATTATATTGATATAAGCCAATCACCTTCTGATCATCCACAGTGGCTACTTAACCATTTGGAACCCTGACATCATTGAGAATGAGTAGTTTGAGGCTTTGACAACTAACGTCCAGAGAGAGAGAGTCTTGTTTCGGCGGACTAGATGGGGCCAAATGCTTCCTATCTGCCATCAAATCCTAGGTTTCTATTTGAATTAAACTTTTTGTTTGTTTGCCATGTTGAAAAACATATAAGAGATACATTAGTATCTTTTATACAAACAGAACTTTGCTGCCTTTGCATCTGATTATTTCGCCGGCTCGCGGTTAGGAAGATGATACAATACCCTCGTTATACTCTCATTATCATTAATCAAGCGTTTCCTCAAACGATTGTTACTTTGATACCTTTGAAGTGAAACACGCTTGTGTATAAGTCCTGCACGTACACCCTGCTTTTCTTCCGCGAAGTCGAGATGACGGGACATCCCAAGGAACATACAAGACACGTCTTCTGCCAGCGCTGAGGCTTTCCAAGAAATTCTCTATCTAAACCAACACAAAAACAAACTCCATCCCAACGTAATGCCATCAGACTAAGGGTATACACAACAAAAGGCTACGTGGTACGCCTAGGGTTCCTCAGTGTCGCACGGGGGCCGCGATGATATTTAAAGATATAATTAGCAGGTTGTTTATGGATAAAGGAACATTTCAATCAACAAAGATGGGAAATGCCCCTCTCGGCACGTCCCGGGCAGGCAAATTCAGACATGCCTTTATTTACAGTAGTGATGACATATGATTTACTGAGCTTCACTTTGGGCAGACTAGATCAGAATGATTCTTTTCTGCTGTCAAAGTCTTTGTTTTAAATTAAAATTCTATTCTGGATTATTAGAATAAATATATATATTGTCTACGTATGGGTTAATTAATTATTTAAGCGTTACATCACTGTTTACTTCCCTGGCACGCATGGGTTAATCTACCTGTTGGCTAGACAGGTTGGTAAACAAAACCTTAATGTTCGTTATTGTTGGATATTCTGAAGGATCCTGTTCTGGAAGAAACTCTTGGATTCCAAGAAAGACAGCGGTTATTTTGCATAATAAATTGCAACATTTTAACAGCTAGTTAACAATTATTGTTTTTTTTTTATACAAGATCCATCAGAAATTATTAGTGTTATTTTTTGTCTCTATATAGTGTTCAAATGACAGATTTTGTCCAGAAGTAATCATTTTTAATCAAGGAGCATCCAAATTTTGTAGTAAAATTCATGTAAAATCTGCAGTAAATAACAGGGTAAATAAAAGTTTGTATAAAATAGATCATAGACCTATTTTAATGTTTATACAACGTGACCCCCGTCGGATGACGCTCCTATCATTATCCACGGTGACTTTTATTCTCCATCCTTTAAAATTCTAAATTATTTTGATATACACTACTGTGCAAAAGATTTAGGCAGATGTGAAAATACGCTTTAAAGAATGCTTTAAAAAAAAAAGCAGGTTCATAGTTTATATTTTTATCATTTTAAAAATGCAAAGTGAGAGAACAGAAAACAAATCAAATCAATTTAGTATTTGGTGTGACCAGCATTTGCCTTCAAAACAGCATCAGCTCTTCTAGGTACATTCACTCACAGCAAGGGATTCTGTAAGCATATAGATATATCTCTGAATAAACAATTATACCAAACAAGTGCTAATGATCATCAATTTAATATGTAGGCGGAAAGACAATCATTAACTGAAAGAGAAACGGCCAGATTTATTAACAAGGTGAGGCTGCTGAAGACAGTTTAATGTCAAGAGCCGTACACCATGGCAAGACTGAGCACAGCAACAAGCCACAGGGTAGTTATACCGCATCAGCAAGGTTTCCAGATGTTCTGTCTAAGCTCTATTGAAGAAGCACGTAAAGGACCGTAGCTGGAATGATCAGCCAAGAAACCTAGTGTAGCGCATCGTGCTTCCATCCCTTCGCAATCAGAAGATGCCCAGCAGCGCCATCAGCTTCTTACTTTACAGCATCTTTCCACACACTTTTGCATAGTTAAGGGTATAGATGTGGAACATCCTCCCAGCAGAAGTGGTAGAGGGAATTTAAACATTATGTATCGGTGAAACTGAGATGCAGAATTGTAGCCTTTTCCCTTTTTTACAATTCCTTATATTTGCAATCTGGTATCTAAAGGCCAAAATGTCTGGTTTAAAATTAGTAACTTTGGAAGAAAAAGTTTAACAATTCCATCAAATATTTCTGGGTGCGGGCATAGTTGGCATAATCGAAGATTTTATTTCCTCTGTGAAAGTCACATATTTGTGCATGATCTGTTTGCCCTAGAGATATATTCGCTTGATAGAATGACGTCATTGCATTTTAAAGTTCTCATATTTCCTGCTTTATAATTGCTTTAGAATTCTTCAAGGTTGAGATGACCTTGTCTCCTTCTAAGGCTGTACTTGCTGGAGACGTTCTGCCATGTTCCTTGATACGTTCCATGGCTTCTAGAATGTCTTCCCATCTGTGTGTCCTTGTTGCGTTACAATGGTAACTTGCCCTTTACTTACCTTATTGGATTTTTTGTGCCGGCCCCTGGGGGCCGAAGGTGTGCATTAAGAACTGGGGAGCAAGCCACATCCACTGTAATTATTAATCAGTGTCAACTCGTACATGACCCGTAACATCCTTGTTACCAAGAATAAATAAATAAATTGGTGAATAACAGTAAAATAATTTCTCCAATTAGATTATTTTCTTTATATATTTTTAATTCAAATTGTAAAAAATTTTTTTAAATGTTAATAGTAACACATTAAACAACAACGAAAAATTGCCGAGTGAGAAAAATCGCCTTGGAAGTCTGCTTGCTCTCCAGTTAACCCAAATATCTGAAGAAGAGACCTCTGAGGTCCCGGCAGCTTATGTAACTTTACATCAATTTCAACAGAACACAGAGGGTCATTTACAAACACTTGGGCTAATACTTATATATCCATCTTTCCTATCCTGATATCTTCTAAGTCTTGTCACTAGATGCCAATGGACGACAACAGCAGCCAAGGCAACATGGCAATGCCACGAATATAACGTGTGTACACTGGTAATGAGATATCACCCGGCAGAGGGGGTAGTGATGGTGGGGGATCCTTTTTTGAATAATTAGTAGCAATTCAACATACTGCGTTAGGGGGGCGCCAAGAGTAACATGTCACTTGCACCTTCACTGTGGCTTTCTGCCCCCTGGTATGGGAGAACATTTTGGATGAATGTCTAGTAAGCACTGAGTGTTTTGGTGAAGCGCGGGAGGAAATATTTTTATAGCCTTTCATCCACTTACCCCAGGGGTTCTCAAACTGCGGCCCTCCAGCTGCTGCAGGACTACATCTCCCAGAATGCTCCTTCAGCTAAGGGGCTGGCTGAGGAGTATGGGAGATGCAGTCCTGCAGCAGCTGGAGGGCCGCAGTTTGAGAACCCCTGACTTACCCTATTTCACGGGTATTGTCAAAATATTAAACCCATCCCTGAACCCCACCTGCCATCCGGTCCATCTTGACTCCTGGAGAAATACCACTCAGAGGACGGCTGGCACCAAGGGTGGGCGGGGGGGGGGCAATAGGTCCCAGGCGGGTCCAGAATTCTTCAAACACTTTCTCTGTGGCGGGGGCTCAGTGGGGGTCACATAATGCGATGTGATGTGACCCTGCAATGTTACCTGACCCCACGGTAAAAGCCCAGCTGTTTCCTTCCTATAAGGTAGAGCTCCAAGTAAGGTGGTGTGTTAGAGAGAGTGATGTGTGATTTGTGAGAGTGATGTGTGATTTGTGAGAGTGATGTGTGATTGATAGCGTGGGGTATGGTGGATTGAGTATGTTTTAGTGTAAGTATATATGTGTTAGAGTGTGTAAGTGTTAGAGTCAGTGTGTGTAAGTGTGTGTAAGTGTTAGAGTCAGTGTGTGTAAGTGTCTGCTATTGTGTACAGGGCCGGCCCAAGGCAAAATGCCGCCTGGGGCGAATTTTAAAATGCCGCCCCCCCCCCTTATCTACCCTTCCTCTCCCTCCGTCCCTGCCGCCCCCCCGCCCTTGTACTTAGCTTTCAGCAGTCCTGCGGCGAGTCTCCCTGTTCAGTCTCGGTGCCGGCTATGAGGAAATCTTCCGGCACTCAGCATTACAAGCCGGCACCGAGACCGAACAGGGAGACTCGCCGCAGAGGAGAGAAAGAGGGGCGCCGAGCGGTACTGACAGCTTGGTAAGCTCGGCGCCCCTTTCTCTCTCTTTCGCTTTAAAAAGAAAAAAAAAAAAAGGGCTTGGGGCGGCAAAGTGCCGCCCCTTCAAAAGTGCCGCCTGGAGCGGTTGCCCCACTTGGCTCCATTGTCGGGCCGGCCCTGATTGGGTACATTAGTTACTGCAGGGGAGCAAGGGGACGGACAGCCACTCAACTGTACCTGCCCCCCAGGCCAGAAGGTACCAGTAATCCTCTGGCTAGATGCCCAATAATATAGTGTCCAAAACTATGGCAATGCTGGACTTCTCAGCGCACGCAGTCCAGTCCAACACATGTTCGCCCAAATAGACTACATTGAAAATCCATAAGAGGAGCATAAAAAGGATGCAGTCAGAATGTAAATGTCTATATCCCTTGTTACGCTTTACCTCCTGGCGGCTGTATGTGGAACTGCACAAAAAACACCTAGAAAAGGCTTCAGATTGTGGCCCAAGAGAAATTGCCCCCCAGCCCCCACCTCCCTCCCCCCCCCCCCGGCACTCCTTCCCTGATGGCTGATGCTTCTTCTTTGTAATGACACATATTGTTTGCTACAATGTAGCAGATTATTGGTTAAAAACGTTCTTTTTTTCGGGAAGTGATAAAGCTGTCACAAAGGTATGACTTACTCTCAAACCAGAGACGGTTCATAAACCTTCGCTTCGAAAGCCTATTGTCGGGAAGATTGTGTAATTTGCCGTAAGGGTGTGGTCCATGCAGAAAATAATAAAGAAATTGCAATAATTACCTACATTTCACACAAAAAAAAGTGCGATGATGTAGAATTGCTCATTTACAACACTCACAAATAAGACTTAGAGGGACACAATCACCTAAACAATGATTAGACAGCTTTAAGGGCACGGTAGCCGAATGGTTAAAAAGAAAAGGAAAAAATGTCAAAGAATTGTTTGTGAAACCCTGGATGTGATGTCACCCTCCACGAACACAGTAGTTTTTTTTAATAGCGCTTGGCTTTGCCTAATGAGGTCACAAAGGGGCAAAGCCAAGAATTTTGGACCCAGCAAACTCTTTTCTGGGCACCAACAAAAAGTGGGACTGTCCCTCCTAAACAGGGACGCTTGGGAGTTAGGATCATCTCCCCCATTTTTGCATCCACTCTGTTAATTCTTCTTTCTGAGGATATCCCCCAGTTTTATAAGCCCCTAGTATTTAAATGCCCCCTCCTACGTTGATGCCCTGCGAGCGGAGGCTGTAACCCCGCTCTGCCTCGTTGAGGTTATATAGTCAGGTTTCAGCTTTCTGCCAAAAAGCCTCGTAATGCTTTGATTCACTTTGCATTGACGTCACGCTGTCAGGAAGCGCTCTGGAGATGACTTTATTTACTTCTCGTGTAACGTGACTTATATCCTGTTGTTAAAAGTGTGAAATAGTTTGTCTCCGGCTAATGGGTGGAAATGGAAGGGATCGCCGCGATTAAAGGGGTAGAATTCCTGAGAATATTTTAATAGCAGAGAAATTTAGATGGGAATTATTAGAAATCCGGATCATTTTCTGACTTTTGTCTCATTGAAACGCGTGTGTATATAACACGGGGCATATAACACGGGGCATATAACACGGGGCATTCTGTGCCAATTTACACCATTTAGCTCGGAAATTTAGGAAGATGGGGTAAAAAGCTAAGGGTGGGGTTGGAATAAGTAATTCTTTATAAAACTGCTACTTACTTTTACTGGTAACGCCTATCACTCTCTGTATACAGTAATAACCCCCAGTGCTGTATACAATAATAACCCCCAGTGCTGTATACAATAATAACCCCCAGCGCTGTATACAATAATAACCCCCAGCACTGTATACAGTAATAACCCCCAGCGCTGTATACAGTAATAACCCCCCCACCGCTGTATACAGTAATATAACCCCCAGCGCTGTATACAGTAATATAACCCCCAGCACTGTATACAGTAATATAACCCCAGCGCTGTATACAGTAATATAACCCCAGCGCTGTATACAGTAATAACCCCCCCAGCGCTGTATACAGTAATAACCCCCAGCGCTGTATACAGTAATATAACCCCCCAGCGCTGTGTACAGTAATATAACCCCCCCAGTGCTGTATACCGTAATATAACCCCCCCAGCGCTGTATACAGTAATAACCCCCAGCGCTGTATACAGTAATATAACCCCAGCACTGTATACAGTAATAACCCCCCCCAGCGCTGTATACAGTAATAACCCCCAGCGCTGTATACAGTAATATAACCCCCAGCGCTGTATACAGTAATATAACCCCCAGCGCTGTATACAGTAATATAACCCCCCAGCACTGTATACAGTAATATAACCCCCAGTGCTGTATACAGTAATATAACCCCCAGCGCTGTATACAGTAATATAACCCCCAGCGCTGTATACAGTAATATAACCCCCAGCGCTGTATACAGTAATATAACCCCCAGCACTGTATACAGTAATATAACCCCCAGCGCTGTATACAGTAATTTCAGTTCGTGACACAAAGCAGGTTTTATCTTTTCTTTTGCTCAAATAACCCCCCTTTATCTGCAGACCTGGAGCCGCCGGTGCTGTCAGTCATGTGATATTTTGGGTGACTTTCCCGGCTCAAACACCGCACTGAGCTGATGCTTTATGGCAATGCTAATGAAGTTGGTTCCTTGATACACTTTCATTAGTCAGAGAGTCTGTCTGGGTGATTTAGACTAAGTAATTCTATTGTTCCCCACAGGCAGTATGATAAGGAGTTGCGGTGTTTAGTAGATTGGGGATCAGATAACAGAGCGAGAATCATACAAATGGCTGATATGCAGCTGCCCTAAAAAATTATATTATGGGGCAAAAAACTACAACTGGGTTAAAAAGGATAACCGCAGAATATTTTGAAAACCTACATCTATCTAATACTAGAAATATAAATATATATGTGGTGGGAGTTCCCCTTAAGAAGGAGCCAGAAGACAAGGGATATCTGTTCACCTTGAGGGTCAACCAAGACCCTAATTGTTGGAGGAAACTCCCTGAATCCGAGAGCGAAGAAGCCCCCCAAATGTGAAGCTGAGCACAAGCTGACCGATGGTGTTGGTTAGAGACCGATGAGACGCGCCAGGGAAATATATTGCACTGTATAGAGAAACCCGTTTTCATCGTTCTGGCTATTTTTCACTTTGTTTAGAAATCTGGCGTAAAATGGAAACTTCAGGATTATTCCGGGGCAGAATCGTACGAAGTGACAGGACTTGACGGTCTGCAGTAGCTGGAGCCGCGACGCGTTACAACGTTCCAGCTGGGGCTGACTTTACGTATCCTCGGATTTATCTCTTCCTCCGCACCGACATAAATCTCTTTACTTATTCCTGCGGTCATCGCGCTGAGTATAATGGAAATCAGTGACCTCGCAGGGCGAGCGAGCGAGGCGGCTGGGATCGCATTCTGCATAAATAAATGACATTAATTCATTTCCATAAGTAGGTAATTTCAATCGTATACCACGGAACGGGTGCGAATATACCCAGCAGCTTCATTCCCAAACGTACTGTGTCCAATGTTACACTTTATTGAAAGAGTGGTAGAAAGGTGGAACAGACTCCCAGCAGAGGTGGTAGATGCTAATACAGTGAGGGTATTAAACATGCATGGGGTAGACATACGGCTCCTGAATCTAAGACGAGACCAACGACTGATTAAGGTTTGAGTCTTTACAGCAGGAGAAACGGGCGACTAGATGGGCATTCTAATAGATTGTAAGCTCCTAAGAGCAGGGGCCCTCTTCCTCTTTTGTAGCCCCCAAGCCTTCAGTGGTGGCAGGTCAGGATGGCGGTTGGGGTATTAGATCTTCCACCCTCACAAGGAGACAACAGAATTGTTTAAGCTTTTGAATGTTAGAATATATCAAGTCCATGCTTGTTACACGCCTTAAACATGCCTTGAACACGCCGTAAGCTTCATACAGGTATTGAATCTCATTGGCAGCACATTCCTCTTCCAGAAACACAATAGAGCTTCTGAGTTCCAGCAGAACCGGCCAGAAACCCGTCAGACGTACGCGTGACCCGGAAAAGTCACCTACGTAGCTGTGCCGTGATCAGGAAACACGCTTGGGAAACGTTCGTAGTGACGGCTCGCTCAGCCGGTCTGTTCGAATGACTTCTTACTTATTAATTCTTTAGGAACTCTTTATGAACATCCCAAGCTTTCTTGGATTCCTTTCTGTATTTGCTTGAATTACACCCACTGGAAGTCTACTCCAGGCAACTACTACTCATTTAATAAAGTATTATTTTGGCGTTAAAGCTATGTTTTTCCCAAGAAACTGAAAGTATGCATTTTTTACTTTTTGGGCAGAGTTTGTATACTGGCAGATCCTTTGGAAACATGGGTGTTACTGGACAATCCGTAATCCCTGACAAACCTCTGAGATTAACCAGGACCCCCGACGCTGGGAAGCAAACACAGACTCGTGGAGCAGAGCTTTTCATGTTACGCCTTTCGGGAAGAAGCCCCCCCAAAAAAGCTGTCTGTCTTTCCTTTAATCGAACACGGCTCGGAAATATTGAGATGTCCCCGTGTTTAACCTCTAACGTGCCCTTGATGGCATTCAAAGAGTTAACCCATATAACCGTGGAGGTTCTGTGCTAATGAGCAATCCTAGTGCATTAATCAGCAGGAATAGCCCTTTGGTTGCTATGGCGATTGCACCACTTGTACCAGAATTAGTCTTTACGCATGACCCCCGCTGTTAGAATTTACCCATAATAAAGCTGGTTTGGCAGAAATAAAGATGTAATTATCGTTCATTTGCTCTCAGCCACAATAATTAGGGAATTTGTCTCTCGCTCCGTGGGACGCGACGCGGGGAGACCCTAAACACGAAGCGCCCGATCTACCCGCAGCCGGCTCAGGGCCGGATTTTATCGCCTACAAAGAAAGCGGCTTAGATGGCGTCCGTGGAGCGGTTTTGCTTTCGCTCCATGCGCTGCCACGTGCCCCGAATCCGCGGCCCCAGATGGAGCATTTCGAAGGAAACCGGGACGGAATTGTAGAGGACAATAGGTGTTTGTGTGACCTTAAGGAAGTCCCTTTGGGAAATCCCTTACAAGCAGCTGCACTGAATTGTAGAATCAGTAAGAACTGGTAACTTCCAAGAGTGTATGGGAGACCCAGAACCCAGATCGGCCCCATTCGGCCCCCGTCTAGTCGCCCGTTTCTCCTGCTGTAGAGACTCAAACCTTAATCAGTCGTTGGTCTCGTCATAGATTCAGGAGCCGTATGCCTATCCCATGCATGTTTAATACCCTCACTGTATTAACCTCTACCACCTCTGCTGGGAGACTGTTCCACTTATCTACCACCCTCTCAGTAAAGTAAAATTTCCTTATAATCCATAAAACATTTTGCATATATTAAAAGAATAAGCTAAAGAAATAAACACCTTTTTACTCGAAGGAAAACAATGTTGATACTTTAAGAGCATCAACAAATTAAACGGCCCAAAGAAGACGCGTCAAAAGGTATTGTTCCACCTGCCGTGTTGCGTCAAACGTTTCCTAACACTGTTGAACGTCCAAACCCTTCCCAGAAATAATTCCTTGCAATTTCCTAATTCATCATTTTAGTGGGAATGCTTAACTGTCATGTGACATGGAAGCAGGGATTGATAGGTTGTTGCCGTGGATACTGAAATAGCTTTTATGTGATTTAAACTTCAGAGGAAACAATACAATGAGAGATCTGTTGGATTTATTTAATTAGGAGACTGGCGAGTGGAACGGCATCTTTAAAGGCGGATTGGGAGCCGCTGATTGGAGCGCTATTGTTTGAGTTAAAATATTCCGATTTCTCTGTTATTTTGTATTTTCTGTTAAAGAGAGGTCGTAAGAGCCATGACGCCGCGCTGCAGTAATCCCGGCAGATGTGAAATGCGTGGGCTGACCTGGTGGCCTCGGCTCGAGTAATTAGGATGCGGTTGGCGGCCGTCGCTGCTTCGGGGCAGAATCTATTGACAATATCCTAAATTTGTTAAAAGCAAGAAGTCTTGTGATGTTTTGGCCGCCTTTAATTGTCACATGACAGACAGAGTCACACATTAGGCTGCAGCTTCTTTCCTTGACGAAGGGACTGGGGGGGCTTGTAAAGTCCTCAAGGGGCTTCAGTGGCAAATATTACACCCCCCCCCCCGTCAGGCAACCATGTGAATGTCTTTCTGCTCTTTGACCCCAGTCTCATTCTGCCCGACGAGTTAACATAAAGCAGACTCGATTCTCATTTGCCCAGAGGGGGCAATTAACACATTGACCAAGCATGATGGGAGTTGTTTTGTAAAGCACTTCAATATACATTCTTTACACTTAACTTTTAGTAGAAGCTGCAGCTTCCTCTTTGCTCTGACGATTCGTTGAAAATCAACTGGAGCGCGTACCGCGTATGTGCACAGAGGGGTCTTATTAGACCCTGGCCTGCAACACTCATCAAGCCAAGCCAACGCTAAATGGTTGTAGGCTCGCAAGATCAGGGCCCTCTTCTCCTCTTGTACTACGTTTGTTATTGTTTGTGATTTTAATTTATTTTACTGACTCTCTTGTAACAGCGCTATGGTATCTGCAGGCGCTATATGAATAAACGTTAGATAGGTGTGTTCTGCAGAATCATTTAAAGGGATCGCGCAGCTGTTATTAAGTCATATGGCTGGGAAGTGTCGATTTAAGGAGGTTTCTGCACGAATAGATGACACTCGGGGTTAAGCGAATGCAGGATGTGTGACATCCATGTCCTCGGATTGCTGGGAAAGAAGCCATTTGCCCCGAGCTGAGAATTAGAAATGGATTATTTACCTATGAAGTGCAAATAGATACAGAGAACTTACAAAGTAGCCTCGTTATTACACCCCAGAAACAATTTATTAACGAGAACTTCCCGGAACGCTAATTGCCTACATAATAAGAGACAGTAGATGCCAAGTGGCAGAAAACTCAGTCCTGGCACGTACACAACGGGGCAAAAAGGTGTTAACACTTTCAGGGCCACTGCGTACTCAAGGCAGCCTTTTATCTATTAAAATATGAAATCTAAAAGTTCCGTTCCATTTCTTCATTGAGAGCTGAGAGTTCTATCCATGGAACCCAACGTCTCATTCACAGCCCGGGGGCCGCTGGGGCCGTGGGGAGTATGTATGTACCATGTCTTGCTGTGGTTCTTAGTAGGGCTCTCCGAATTGACAGGGTCCCTATGTAAGCCCCTAATATATTTGTCTTAATCACCCAGTTCCCTAGAGTTACTTCAAAATATGATATATAAGTGTGCGTTACAAAAGCTGATTTTTATTTGGCAATTAAAATTAAATATATATTTTAATATATTATAATATTATTATTATTATTATTATTATTTAAACAATGTTTGCATTTAAAGGAATTATTTTAAAATAGAACTTCCTCCTCTTCTGAGATAACCAGATTTATAGAGCATCTCATTAACGATACAATAATTTGATGAGAGGTTCATACAAGTAATCAATTAATATTTAATTAAATTATATATATATATATATATATATATATATATATATATATATATATTACACCTTAAAAATTTAGGCACCCTAGGTATCCCCCCCTCGTTCTCCAATCACAACCTTGATCTATTAGCAAGGAAGACTGATTGAACACGCAGAAAATACCGGTATCACTGAACCAAATTTAAATACAATTAAATAAATATTTTACATCAGAGTTTTCCGGATGAATAGGGATAATGCCTCCGGTGCTAAACATATATTTTATATTATATATATATATCGGTTTTTAAATCAATAACCCAATAAAACATTTAATCACCTTTAAAATACCAGGTTTTTACGTTTTTTGTTTTTTTTTGTACAATAAGGATTTACCTTCATCGTCTTCCTCTCCCTTACAGATAATGACTTTTTTTATTTAAAAAAAACATCTATTTTACTTCTGATTAATAAGGAAATTAAAGGAACTCCACAGTTTCCTGCCTGTTTTCAAGTTCTCGTCGGAAGTTTCATTGAACCTAAAAAACAGGAAGCCGCTTAATATTTTCAAAACACCCCGTTCTGCGGTGGCAGGTGGCCCTTTATTCTTAACGGTTTATCATGTCTTGGAAAAAAACAAAACAAAAAAAAGTCCGGTGATTCATTCATAGAAAAAGGGAATAATAGGACAGATAATATTGCGTTCCTTCTTTTAAACAGGAAAATACAGCATGGATGTGTAGGTTAGTAAATCACCAGGAGACGTGAATCAGAGGCCGGCGGCGGCGGAAGGAGCCTTATACGGCCGGGATGCCAAGCTTTCAATTCTAGCGTCACTCAGTAGTAGTCTAAGCAGGGATGGATTACCCATGATGCGCCCGACGCATTTGTTTTACCGCTGTGCATGGGCGTGACCTAATACTAGCACCACCCACCCCGCCATTTCAACCCTTCATGTCCGTTCTAGTTTTGTCAGACCCTTTTTGACGTAGGGACTGTAAGAAGCACTGCGGGAATTGTTGGTGCTATAGAAATAAAAGATAATAATATTTATAGTGCGAAGGTAATTAATGAATAGATTGATTAGGTCCACGTACATAAATTCTTGTTAAATTACTAAGAAAGTATTATTTTTAACTGCTGAGTAAATGCGGAGAAAGGCCAGAGATATTGGGGGGGGGGTCATACACTTAACCCCTTCCCTGCCATATGCACCCCCAGGGAGATGGCACACAAGGAGCTCCATGAACGCTACTTAAATTCTATTCAGTAGGTCGTTTCACTCAATCCGAAATATTCCCTGGGAATTACCCAGATTTTAGGCTAATTATTCACTTTATCGTTTTAATGCTGATTTTTCATACTAAGGCATTATGTAATAGACGAGAACGCAGGGATGGGTAAAAAGTGGAGAAATGCAAAGGAGCCCCCGGGAGGAACGGATCACCAATGATTTTATATATGTATACATACTATATGGACAAAAGTATTGGGACGGCTGACCGTTACACCAACAGGGACGTTGATGACATCACATTCTAAATACATAGACATTAATATGTAGTCGCCCCCCCCCCCCTCTGCCGCAATAACGGCTTCCGCTCTTCTGGGAAGGATTTCCACAAGATTTTGGGGCGTTTCTGTGGGGTTTTGTGCCCGTTCATCCAGTAGAGCGTCTGTGAGGTCAGGCGCTGATGTTGGACGAGACGTCCGGCTCGCAATCTCCGTTCCAGTTCATCCCAAAGGTGTTGGATGGGGTTGAGGTCGGGGCTCTGTGCGGCCGGTCAAGTTCTTTCACCCCAAACTCATCCAGCCCATGTCTTCATGGAGTTTGCTTTGTGCGCCGGGGCTCAGTGATGCTGGAATAGAAAAGGCTCTTCCCCAAACTGTTCCAGAAAGTTGGAAGCCGAGCATCGCCCAAAATGTCTTGGTATGTCCCCTTCAGCACACCGTACAGAGCCCTGACCTCAACCCCATCGAACACCTTTGCTGCTTGAATGCGGGGGACTCAATTAAGTGTATCTTTAAAAATGACAAGTAAAGGTTTCCATGAGGGCCATTTGGATAATACTTTTGGCAAGTTACTACATAAAATCTTCACTTGGGTTATTAATGGGTTAATATTTTGTGGGTCTCAGGGACAGATCATTTAGGGGGATCCCCGGCTATTAGGTTTCCCCATAACTGGCTTTTAATTCACATTAAAGCATCTGGTTTGGCTGGCAAAGTGTTACACTTCCTCCGCTAATTGGTGTTTCACACGTTTCTTTGAAAAACCCATTTTGTAAGGTGTCCGTCCGCTGCCCTCTGGGGCCACATGGCACTGACGGCGAGGGAACTCTGACAGTTTCCTCTTTTCTGTGAAAAACTTTAAGAATTACACGAAAATGACATCATATTGTTCTCAGCAGCGCATGAAGTGTGAGGGACGAGTTACAATAAATCAGAATATGTTATTAGAAGAGGATCGCCCCCGATGGTTCCAATGACCAAAAAAGTTAGTTTTAGAGGGCGTGGTTAGAGGCGTGGCTGGGGGCGGGCTTTAAGGGGACTTCTTTTGTGACCTTGTGCCCTATTGCTGGGTATTTTGTGTAACTGGGTGGGGCATTTAGAAGAAGAATAAAGTGCTTTATTTCCCCCGTTTAATTTATAAAGCCGTTTCCTGCTGTTTCTATACACATTATCGGGGCTTTTAGGGCTGTAGAACCCTGCGATCCCCTCATACCCAGCAAACATTCTGACCTCCTAGAAAAGAGGGGCATCAGGGGTGGAAATATGGGCACTGGGAAAGAGGGACTGGCTAAACTGAACAGGGACACTTGGGTGGAATGGAAGAAGGGCAACAATTCCCCATATTGTGAATGATTTTTCCTCAGCGAATACAGTTTATATTTTGATGTTCAGACCATCTGTTTCTGTTCATATTCAGTAAAAGGCTAATTATATAGTCGGGTTTTCTGGATCCAGGCGCCTCCGATGCCTTCCTCCCGTGTCACACCCTAAAGTTTCCCTACGGAGTAAAGTAGAGCAGAGACGTTTACTGGAAGGGGGAAATCCTATAATTCAGACGCGAGGTTAAAGTGCCAGTCAGGGGATGGTGACGGTGACGTCGGTATCGCCCGGGGAAGGGTCCGACCTCAGCGAACGGGAGAGAAAAACTGGGCAGAAAGTCTTTGTCTGAAAGGAGGGCGTAGCTGCGCATGTGTCTGTGTGCCTGTATCCGCACGCCTGGCTGTCTGGTGCCTTTCTAAAGGTACTTGAACTACAACTCCCATGATGCTCATTCTGTGGATTTCAACCGATTGGAAATGTATCCGAGAGCCCCGTCTATCCCAATATATTATCTGCTACTTAAAAACAAGCGAATGTCTTCTCTGCAGCAAAGTGTAGCAACGTATCAATATAAAAAAAATTAAGTATACACAAAGAGTTACATAAGTTACACTTATAAAGTATGCATACCTCCCAAGAGTCTTGGTTTTCACAGGACAGTCCACTGCTTGTGTTAAATGAGAGAAAGGCTCACTCTTAATCACCCAACCAGATAATCTGACTAATGAAAGTCTAAGGAGATTGTCTGATTTTGTTCCAATAGACTCTCTTTATCTGTAGACCTGGAGCCGCCGGTGCTGTCAGTCATGTGATATTTTGGGTCACTTTCCCGGCTCAAACACCGCACTGAGCTGATGCTTTATGGCAATGCTAATGAAGTCCGTTCCTCCATAGACTTTCATTAGTTAGAGAGTCCAGCTTGATGATTCCGACTGAGCCATTCTATTGTTCCCCACAGGCAGTATGATAAGCGGTCGGGGTGTTTAGTAGATCGGGGGTCAGATAACAGAGCGAGAATCATACAAACGGCTGATATGCAGCTGCCTGAAAACTTTATATTATGGGACAAAAACTGCAACTGATTTAAAAAAGAAAAAATCTATATTTTAGAAAACGTATTTTTAATCTGATTCTAGGAATAAAACACATTTGGAAGCCGCCCTTTAAACAAGGCCGGGGCGATGCATCCTTTCTGCTGGATTCTAACTCACTTTCCAATCCTTGTATGTTTAGACTGCACAGAATTATTATAAACACATCTTTAATAAAATGCCTCCAAGAACTCCGGCCTCCCCCTTAAAACCAGAAATCCCACGAGCCAAGTCATTGTCCAGCTCCGGATCGGCCCAAATACCTCGGCCGTTCCAGGAGAAGCCCCTGTGTGATATATTCCTTATTCCCACATCAAATAATGTGTTTCAATCAGGTGCTTTATTTCTCTCCCTGAATTTTTTATGCTTGCTTAAAACACACACCACGCACAGCCGGATTCATGCTGGCCACTAAATATTCCAGTTATTCCATTGACGTCAATAGTCATAAAGAAAAAAAAAAATACGTTCTTGTTCCTCCCCTTTTTTTGTCGCTGCCAAAAACCTGCCGGCAGGCGCATTTTCAAGAATTAAAACCAGATTCTGTCTAAGAATGAGGAAGCAGAATGCACAGATTTCAACGAGAGATGATTTGTGTAGCTGTTTTTCTTATTTTTTTTTTCCCAGGATTAAGCTGTTTTTATATTATTAGAATTATTATTATTTTATATTTGTTTAGGTTTTTTTTACTAGGAATAACCTATTTATAAAATATTGTCATTACTATTATTATTAATTTCAGAATTATTGTTACGTTATATTTTTTTGTCCCAAGAGTAACTTGTTTATATATAATTAGTAATAATATTAATTATACCAATATAATAATAATAATAAATATTACTACTGATAATAATAAATAGTACATTATTATTTTACTTGTATTATTATTATTATTCAGGTAAAGGGGTATTATCCCCCAAGCACTGTAAGGGTTAATAAGTAGACTAGGGTAAGGAACTTGTTATTTAGTTACTGTATCGTTAAAATCATTAACCGATGCTGATTGGTCAGGAGGTCATGGAGTTTTCAGGACTTGGTTAACTACAGAGACTAATCCAATTCTGATAGAAATGTAACATTTGGTGGCGTTTGAGAAACTTGGATAATCTAATTTTTATTGCTTTTCTGTTCCTCTTAAATAACAGATTCCTTGATTACGTTAAATATCATTCAAACATAGTTTTGTGAATATTTTGTACTTTTGTAATTTTATGTATTACCATCTCTGCTAGAAGGCAGAGACAGGCATATTTGTTTCCTTATTAAAGGAGCCACGTGATGCCTGTCGCCATGTTTGAAAAGCGCCATTTATCTCCATGTTGGCTGAGGCCTAACCCTGGGCCGCCAGCCGCCCTTAACCCCTGCCTTCCTTACTGCTGAGCACCAGGATATGATGTCATATATGATGTCAGCGCCTCTTTACGGACGTGCGGCGTTGGGGGAAGGCTATGTTGGCCCCCAATAGTGTTGGTGGGCCAGCGGGGGAGACCAGTGGTCTCTATTTTAACCGTCCAGCTGGATTGTGGTGCTACATAGTATTATAGAAGTGGGTATATAGGGGCCCCGGCTGCATGGCGCTGCCCCCCCGGGGGGGTTCGGAGGTATTATTTCCAGCAGCCTTATATACTATACAATATATATAGTGAGCACCTCAGATGTGTGAAAAATGAATACTTTTGTAAAACGTTGTAAATTACAGACATGTCCCAGCGTCTCATCCCAGCAGCTGCCTCCAGCGAGACGCCTCTGAGGTCTCCGCGCCGCGCAGTCAGTGGCATGCGAGATATTGTTGCAGTTGTATGGTTTTACAACTCCCATCACTCTTCCTGGGAAGGCGAAGAAGACGCTTCTATGCCAACGGCAACTCTCAACAGTCTGTCGGCTGAGATTCAGAGCACTGATAATAGTTGTCGGCTGAATACTGCAACTCCCATCACTCTTCTAGGGGAGAAGCTGAGCTTTCTAATATATGGCATCAGCAACTCTCATCACTCTGTCCTCTGAGGGTCAGGGGACTGATATTTGCCTGCTAAATACTACAACTCCCATCACTCTCTACGCAAAGCATAGATTAGTTCATATTGGCAAATATTCTAACAGGTGAGAAATCCAGAGGCCGTAAATTAACATTTTCACAGAAAAAGCCCCATTTCTTTTTCTTAGAAATCAATGAGTTATATCTTATTTAAATTAAATGTTCCCCCAAGGCGGCTAAAGCATAACTCCTAGATTGCAAGCTTTAGGGCGAGACTCCAGCAGAATGCTTTCTATCTGCAACTATGTGATGATGAAACGCTGTAATTATTAACATTCTAGGTAATAAACCATGAAAATATTTCGGAATCGAGTCTGTCGCCCGAAAACAGGTTTGGGGGGCCTTAAAAATATTGGCCGCAGGTTTCAGTTGCTGAGCTGTGGGTTTGGAGCCTAAACTGTGCGGCTTCTGGTTAAATGGCAGAAAATGTTATAAAAATGGCGATTTTGATGAAATCTGAACGCTGGGGACTCATGCGTCTGTTAAAGTCTGTGCTTCTGTCAACATAGCGGGCACTGATCTTAAAGAGGGGTCTCCTATGTAACAATATTTACTTGCAGGTTAAATTACTTTACTGAGCGGGTGGCAGATAAGTGGAACAGCCTCCCTGCAGAAGCGGTAGAGGGTAATACAGTGAGGGTATTATATGATAGAATACAGTGCGGGGGGATATGATAGAAACATTTAAATACTTAAAGGGAATCAACAAGGTAAAGGAAGAGAGTTTATTTAAAAGGAGAAATAAAACCACAACAAGAGGACACAACCATAAACTAGAGGGGCAAAGGTTTAATGGTAACATCAGAAAATATTACTTTACGGAAAGGGTAGTGGACGCATGGAATAGCCTTCCAGCAGAAGTGGTAGATGTTAGTACAGTAAAGTCATTTAAGCAAGCATGGGATAGGCATAAGGCCAAGCTAGATATAGGATAAGGGCAAATACTAAAGGAAAGAACTCAGAGGTTGGGCAGACTGGATGGGCCTACTGGTTCTTATCTGCCGTCACTTTCTATGTTTCTATGGTATTAAACATGCATGCATTGTGATGCGTAAACTCGCAGACCGCAGGGCAGCTGCCGTGGTGACTCCAGTCGGCCTTTCGTGGGGCCAAGAAATTCCCCGCTTTCTCCTACTCATCCTACAACACTTTATCCTAAACTCTCACATAAGGCAGGATTATTACTAAAAAAGTCTGATTTCCGTCCAGTCCTGGCCTTTTCACCAGGTAGTCACTGGGCACTAATTGGTGACGATACTCCAGAGAAGGTCATTTATAACCCATAACAGACTGAATGGCCGCAGGTCACATTAATCTCCCCGTCACCATCACTGACCTACATTTCCTTTCTAATATTCTTGTCCCTAAACGGCTGCTGATCCCCCGCCTGATAAAAGACAGAATCTTTCAGAGAATAAATTAGAGTTTTGTTGCTGGCCCTTTAAATCAAGTCAAGATCACTTTGGTATGGATAGCATCGGTATTTCCCACAATGACAGCCTCCCTGCATATCAGCCGTTTGTATGATTCTCGCTCTGTTATCTGATCCCCGATCTACTAAAAAAAACCCGAATCCTTATCATACTGCCTGTGGGGAGCAATAGAATGGCTCAGTCTTAATCACCCAGCCAGACACTCTGACTAATGAAAGTCTATGGCGGAACGGACTTCGTTAGCATTGCCATAAAGCGTCAGCTCAGTGTAGGGTTTGAGCCGGGAAAGTCACCCAAAATATCACATGACTGACAGCAGCGGCGGCTCCAGGTCTGCAGGGAGTTTATTGGAACAAAATGAGATAAAACCAGCTCAGGGGGGGGTTATTACTGTATACAGCGCTGGGGGGGTTATATTACTGCATACAGCGCTGGGGAATATTACTGCATACAGCGCTGGGGGGTTATATTACTGTATACAGCGCTGGGGGGTTTATATTACTTTATACAGCGCTGGGGGTTATATTACTGTATACAGCGCTGGGGGTTATATTACTGTATACAGCGCTGGGGGTTATATTACTGTATACAGCACTGGGGGTTATATTACTGTATACAGTGCTGGGGGGTTATTACTGTATACAGCGCTGGGGGTTATATTACTGTATACAGCGCTGGGGGTTATATTACTGTATACAGTGCTGGGGGGGTAAAGGGAAAGATATTAGTTGACACTCAGCTATCACATGTCCCTCTAATTCATTCATATATTACGCTCTGTTAAAAAATGTTATTGTGGTTGAAAAAACAACCCAAAGTCCATTAGATTCATCCCATCCAGCTTCTCGTTTCTGTTCATTTAGAGACTTTTATCCAACATCGTCCCAAGAAGTGAAAAAGTCATTGTCGGCTCAGATGTTCTCTGGATCCGTAACTTATATTATTATAACCCGAACGCACTGTAACATACAGCAAGCATCCCTTTAAAGGAAGAGGACTCTGGACAGGAAACAGGAAGTGGGGAATTGGCTTGCTGGGAGCTGGGACATGGAAGGAGGAATATGGAGATGTTAAGAAAGAAAATAAAGAAAGTTGCTGTTAAAAGTCATCTCTGAGTGTCTGCAGTTTATGATAATATTACACGCGCTAAAAAGATCTCAAACTTTTGTTAAGTATTAAAATCCCCAAAAATCATTTCCAAAGATAAAAAAATAATGCATATGCCCCAAAACGGCTTCTGTTCCCCAAAACGGCTTCTGTTCCCCACTGCAAAAGTAGGACAGGGCGATGCCCTGTATCTTCCCAAAAAATAAACTGATTCCGCTGGGTTTTTTGGTATTTTATAGGAATTAGTTCCGTGATTTTTTTTTCTCCCCAAACAAAACCTTGACATTTTAACTGCAACCGAAGAAAAAGGAGAACAAACAGCATCCAAGGTGACTGCACAGCGCGATTTGCGTGCGGCTCGCTTGGCTCCTGCTCCATCCAGACTCCTGTTTCACTTATCGCTGAGCCCAGGGGGGGATGCAAATCATGGGGGGGGGTTACATTTGGAAGTAAGGGATGAGTTTTCCCCACCAATTTCCTGCTGCAGAATATATGGGAAAAAATATATAAAACACACCATAGTCATTAGGGTCTAGAAAACCATTTAACCCCCCCCATGCCTCTGGTTCTTAAAGAGTTAATGGTATACCTTCTAGATTGTAAGCTCCTTTGTGCAGGGCCCTCTTTACGTCTTATTTCCGTAATTCGAATTGTTGTGTTATTTACTACCTGTCGTGTTCTGTTTACCCATTGTACGGAATATGATCGCTCTATATAAAACAATATATATATTATAATAATTATATTATTATTACTAGTATTATTATTACTATTATTATTATTACTATTATTATTTATATTATTAATATTATTATTTATATTATTATTACTATTATTATTTATATTATTATTATTTATATTATTTATATTATTATTACTATTATTATTTATATTATTATTATTTATATTATTATTATTATTACTACCAGGGCCACTGTATGCTATAAAACATCAAATATGTTGGTTGGGTTCCAGAGCCGCCAAGTGATTTTGCCAACGGGATTGCAGACGTGTATTTCAGTGTTTTTATCATAAAAGCGTTTTCTGCCAGCTGTGCCAAAATGTAATATTTGTTTTTTAGAATTTTTTTTGGCAACTTTGGAAATTTTCAATTTTTAATACATTTTTTAGAAACCTGAAAAATAGAAATCTCTGCTATTCCGCCCCCCCCGGTTTCATGTGTATCAGCAGCTAAGCGGTTAAACCGCCACTAATAGTTATTAGGTAACAAAGTGCGCATCTACCTGCTAAACACTAACCTGGGCAAAGGTCACCAAGTTTTTGTTCCAGTCCCATTAAGTTCCCCTACTTACCCCGGGTATCCGATTTCCAGACAGGGGCCAGAATCGGCTCCTGGAGATAAAAAATTTATCTCAAATATCTCTATGGGAGATCTGGAATTTTATCTCTAGAAACGATCTGCAGGAACTGAGACGCGACGTGCTGCTCTGTGCGGAACATGAGTGGGTTCTGTGGGTGTGAGAAGGGATTTATGGGTCAGTCCGGCGGGGGTTAAATTACGTTCCACTGTGGGCTGAATGCAGCAGTAGCCAGATGTTCTCATTACGCACGCTATAAAAAACGCAGCGATCGCTCCCCAGCCCTGCAATCGGCCGCTTACTCCCCCCTGCGATCGGCCGCTTACTCCCCCCTGCGATCGGCCGCTTACTCCCCCCTGCGATCGGCCGCTTACTCCCCCCTGCGATCGGCCGCTTACTCCCAGTTTTAGGGCATTAAAAACTATTTTGGTAAATTGCAACAAAGTATTCCATGCAGATTAACGTCGCGCTGAAACTGCAAAAAACAACAAAAAAGAAATGTAACAACAAATTATTATTATGTCTTTTATATAGCGCCATCATATTCCGCAGCGCTGTACAAAATGAAAAGCATTTCCCCTCTGAACATAACGTGCGTCTCGTCTTAGATTCAGGAGCCGTATGTCTATCCCATGCATGTTTAAATCCCCTCACTGTATTACCCTCTACCACCTCTGCTGGGAGGCTGCTCCATTTATGTACCACTTGCTCAGTAAAGTAAAACTTTGTTACATTGGGGTTAGATGGGGGTCTCCGGAACTGCCCTCAATACTCTAGGTGAGGTCTGACCAGAGATCTGTAAAGTGGCAGAACCAGCACCCTCTTCCTGCTACTAATGCCTCTCGCTATAGAACCCAGCACCCTGCTTGCTTTTTCCTCCCCTTTGTTGCATTGCCTGCTTATCATTAAGTCCTCAGAATGAATTACTCCCAAGTCCTTGTCTTCTGTTCCCGCTGACACCTGGAATCTTACATTCCAAGTGCGTTACTTTACATTTATGAACATTAAACTGCATCTGCCGCGCTCTCGACCATTTCAATTGGCCATTTGTGTTAGGTATTAAAAAAAGTGATCCTGGTGCACAATGTCAAGTTGTCTTATCACCATAGCAACTAATGGGAACAATCCATTGGTTGCTATGGTGTCAAGAGCACTTCTTAACTATACCCTCCCCGTGTCTTGCTAGTTTATCAAGTAAGACGATGTTTTTTTTTGGTCAAGGTTAATATCTTTTATTGGCCAAAAGATGTAAAGTTACATAAGCTTTTGCTACCTCAGAGGTCTCTTTTTGAGATGGATTTATTTGCGCGGTAAGTGTAAAATAGCATCTTTTGGGGCTGATCGTCCAGCGCTGCAGGTGGCCCTCGGCACAGCAGAGCCGTCAGCTTGGGTTGTTACCTTTGAAAATTTAGGCAGCCAGACTGAGAAGGAAAAACGTGCGAATGAATGTACAAGAGGAGCAGCGCAGATCTGCTTTCCATCCGCTCACTTCCTTTTTCTGTCAATCATGTTAAGCAGGTGAGGAGTTCCAGATCTCCTGCACCCGTCATTACGGAATCGGAACCTTAAAACACACATTGCGGCTCGCAATCCGCAGCCCCGCCACCGCCTCCCGCCACGCTCAGCCTCAGGAATTCATTCATAAAACCATCCAAAAAGTCACTTTCATACCCAAATGGTATCAATTCGGCAGAATATTCAGATCCTACGTTAATAATTCCATAACGCAAATAAACCTGCATAACCAACCAATATATATGTAGCAGACCCCCCCCCAGATGTGTATCCCATGGGAGCGGTTCGTTGGTTCAGGCAGATTTAGTAAGAATGGGGGGGGACTTCAGGACAGGAAATTTGGTAATTCTGGCTCTGCCACGGGCTGCCTCCAGCCTTAGCTTCCCTGAGTGTAACTTTTAATAAAGCTGTGACATAGATTAACAAACAAAAAGCACACGTTAGAGATGCTCTCCGTGAACAAATTCACTTAGTAAGAAAAATGTCCAGGCTTTGCTGGAAAGGTAATAAATAAGTGGAGCAGCCTCCCAGCAGAAGTGGTAGAGGGTAATACAGTGAGGGGATTAAACATGCATGGGATAGACATACGGCTCCTGAATCTAAGACGAGACCAACTGATTAAGGTTTGAGTCTTTACAGCAGGAGAAACAGGCGACTAGACGGGGGCCGGATGGGGGCCGATCTGCTGGGGTTCACCTGTGGATTAGAGGCCGTCCGGCTGAGCTGTCTGGTTAGTATCCAGATATCTGACCTTATCAGGCACATGGCTGGCGACGGTCGGTGTTTGATTGAATGCGAGGTGTGTGATGGGTGTGAGGTTGTGTTTGACACGCCGGATGTTGTATCGCTGCCAGCCCCGGAGACGTCCCACCCAGCCTGATTCATCTCACATGAAACGCTCTGCAAATAAATACTTTAAATTACGTGATTTCATACCGACCAACTGTCCCGAGATCCACGGTACAAAGCTTCGCATCTCAAAATACACGCTCTCTGATAACAAGCCAGACATGCAGGTATTACACGAAACGCCTGCTGGCACCCTGCATACATTACCTTACACTTTATTTATATGGCGCCAGCACATACCGTAGCGGGGTTACAATAAGAGATACCGAAAAATAAAAAAAACACTAAAACTGACAATAACATTACTGAATAATATTACTGAATAAGGCATAATGGTACAGAGGAGCAGTGAAACATAGAACCCACTGGCAGATCGGCCCCATTCGGCCCCCGTCTAGTCGCCCGTTTCTCCTGCTGTAAAGACTCAAACCTTAATCAGTCGTTGGTCTCGTCTTAGATTCAGGAGCCGTATCCCTATCCCATGCATGTTTAAATCCCCTCGCTGTATTACCCTCTACCACTTCTGCTGGGAAGCCATTCTGCTCATTTACTACCATCTCAGTAAACTTGTTACTGCTTTATATGACATGTTTTCGGCGGATCACAAAATTTGACCCAAACAGAACAAAATATCTTCGTGGCTTTAAAAATGAGAGTAACATTTGGATCTACTTTCTTGGTGTTACTCATTATAGTTCTGTATCGATGGAGCCGGAACTCACTGATACCTTTTATTGAGCTAGAAAAAAGATGCAGAATAACACAAGCTTTCAAGACCTCAAAGGTCTCAAAAGTCAGAAGAAACATCCCAGGTTCCAAAAGCTTTTATATGCTTCTTAAACGGCCATATATACGGTATTAAGATTAACCACAAAGGTGGATTGAAACATTCACCGAGGTCCGTATCGTATAGCGATATCGAGAATATGAAAACTGAATGCCCTCGGTGGTCACATTTAGATTTTCTTGCCCCATAAGCTTCCAAGACCTCAGCGGTCCCTCTTTCAGATTATACATTGTCCCCCAGTGTGTCATTTTCCTCCGAATTTTTTTTTTATTTAATAAAATATAAAACAGCTATCGGCCCCCACGATCCAGGCTGCGGCGAATTAAAAATGATGTCAGAGCGCAGCGTCCGGGGGAAGCAGAACCGCAGGATTCATGGCTGTGGGTTGGCAGACGTTGGTATTCTCAAAAAATGGGTTTATATTTTAACTCCTGATTCAGGGGGCAGATAGGAGAAGAGACCTCCTCACCTAAATGGGCTTCTAAATGGGGCCCCTGCCCGAGCCACAGCAAACGTTACAGGGCTGCAGATACACATTATCGGGGCTTTTAGGGCTGTAGAACCCTGCGATACCCTCATACCCAGCAAACATTCTGACCTCCTAGAAAAGAGGGGCATCAGGGGAGGAGAGAGGGGGCATCAGGGGAGGAGAGAGGGGGCATCAGGTGGAGAGAGGGCCATCAGGTGAAATGAGAGGGGCATCAGGGGAGAAAAGAGGGGTACCTGTGGAGAAAAAAGGGGCATCAGGGGAGGAGAGAAACAGTGAGGGAAAAAACAGGTGGGCACAGGTGAAGAAAGAGGGCACTGGGGAGGAAACAAGGCATTGGGGAAGAAAGAGGGGTGAGGGATTTGGTTCGTCCCTTCTTGGGATTTGGGTTATAAAGTGTTTCTGAGTCTCTGATTTCCCGGAACGCGCGTCCGCTCTACACATTTCTTTACTGTATACAGATTGTTATTTTCTTCTTGTTTAATTCCATGAAATAAACATCAGTGTTCTGCAGAAACTCAAACTGAGTGAGCAATAAAGAACACATTAAATATGGGAGAAGAGGGCAGTTGGGGAAGTAAGTTTTTGCACAAGCCCGGAGTCTGGGCTCAGTGAGAGGTGATTAAGGCTGAGGAAGCTCCCAGTGACTGCAGAACCACCCCCGGGCTGGGGGAGGGCAGCTGTGACATCAGAGGGTGTTAATAGAAAACAGTCAGTTCTTGTGCTTAGTACAGAGCTGAGCTGCTGATGTGCAGACTGCGGAAGGGCAGCGAGGGCAGGATGAAGGAGCTCTGTGCCCCCTATAGCACTGTGTGTCTGAGCTGTGGGAGCCCCGAGTCCAGCATGCAGAGCCTGGACACCCTGGAGCCTGATTACATGTCCATGTGTCTCTTTGCAGAAGACTCCTACCAGAAACTGGCTATGGACACCCTGGAAGAACTGGACTGGTGTCTGGACCAGTTAGAGACCATCCAGACCTACAGATCGGTCAGCGAGATGGCATCAAATAAGGTAAGGTCATGTGCCACTGTATTTGGGGGTGTCCTATGCTTCTCTGTGTATGGGGTGCCCAGCGCCAGCCTATGATAAGATTTGTGCCGGTCTGTGATTAGGTGCCTTGTGCCGGTCTATGATTGGGTACCCTGAGCCATGTTATATGTGGATGCCCAGTGCCAGTCTGTGATTAGGTAACCAGTGCCATAGTATGGTGAGATCCCCTATGCCAGCCTGTGATGAGATCCCCTGTGCCAGCCTGTGATGAGATCCCCATTGGCAGTTTACGACTAGGTGTTCTTTGCCTTTCTGAGTGCCGGTGTGTGCCGGCTAGATCATGCCTTCTGATTCTTAAATATTACAAGTTGAAAAAGAATAAAAGAACTTTGTGGAATCTTTTGTATCGGCCGTATTTGTAAAACTTTCATTCGTTAGGCGACTGTTTACATATTCCTGAAAAACCTTTTTCTATACATGGCGTGAGTGTTTCTACTGATAAATATTTACGCCTGTTTAGGTGTTTGTATATACATTAATATAAGTTTGGTAACTATTTCGCATTGTACAGCGCTGCGGAATATGATAGTGCTATATAAATCAGTAATGATACTTTTTTTCTTTGATTTCTGCAAAAAGCACTCTATAATTTAGCAGATTTGAATACTAATCAAATGGTTAATTCATTACATTATTCGGGTTTTTATGTAGCGTTTTTATAAATTTTAACAATGTAACACAATACAGGCTACTAAACCGGGAAAGTGAAATATTAAACACGTTCTAGTTTAGAGTGTTCGTCTTTCCTTTTTTTGCCCCCAAACACAAAATCTTAAAGCTTAAGAATTATTGTAAATAATAAATAGATTTTCAGTTCTGATGGAGGTAAAAGAAAAGCTTCCTTCATAGAAAGAAAAAAAAAAAAAGGCAGTATGAAAACATTAAAATCCTTCCATAGAAAGTGTGAAAATCTAACCGAATGCCAAGCCCATCATCTCTGCACATAACCAGTCCGGAGAGAGAAGCCTAGAATCTGCCGGCAGGTCGGTCCCATTCGGCCCCCGTCTGGTCACCCGTTTTCTCCCGCTGTAAAGACTCAAACCTTAATCAGTCGTTGGTCTCGTCTTAGCTTCAGGAGCCGTATGTCTATCCCATGCAAGTTTAAATCCCTCGCTGTATTACCCTCTGCCACCTCTGCTGGGAGGCTGTTCCACTTATCTACCACCCTCTCAGCAAAGTAAAACTTCCTTTCAGAATCCAGCTACCTAGAGCATGCTTCATTACAAATCTATGACCTCGGCATGATTTTTTTTTTTTGCTTTCTTAGTGAAAGGGTTAAAGTTTCAAGCAGGAAGCCCAAATATTAAAGGCTAATTTGGACTGATTCTCAGCAGAACTCGTGTCCTTAGAGGCCCCAGGAAAAAAGTTCACCAAAAGTCAGTTTAATTTTCTGCATGTGGGACGAGCAAGTTTTTTTTCTGAAAAGTTATATAACCGGTTTGCGGAGTGAATTTTTCTTTTTTTTAAACTTTCTTCCTGCTACAGTAACTCTGTTTGAGCCGCGGGGCTGACGCTCTGCTTCCAAAAATCCCCAATGACATCATAAACTTTGATAGTTTCATAAGAATCTTACCTGAAAAAGTAAATCATAAAGAGTTCAAATACATTATACATTAAACATACTCAACACCTGTAAAGTTTTTTTTTTTTATTATTATTTAAAAAAACCATGTTTTTAAGTGTCAGCTCCTGATGCCAAAATGTCCATGGATTTTTTTAATACATTTTTTTTTTACTTTTTTAAAAATATTATTTAATGCAGAATAGAAAAAATCCAGGCAAATGCATCCTCTTCTGGATGTTTGTTTTTTATTATTATTTTTTTGGCAGCCAAGCTCAGTAATAAAAAAAGTAAAAAATACAGCAGTGACCTTTTGCAGACAGTGGCGTCACGGGGCGATAACCCGACAGCCGCCGGCTGATAAAATAACAGGAATACTGTAAACCGCCTTTGATACGGCGTGATGGAAAGAGATCCCCCAGCAAATCCAAATAGACATTTCATTGTAAAAACAGGATGTTTTGGGAAAAAGAATAATAATAAGAGGAAGACAATGCAAGTCAGTTAGAAAGGGGAAAGAAAAAAAGCAGGAAGACCCGACAGAAATTGCACTCCAATAACACGGTAAAATGTGACCCATCTTCCTGACCCCGCCGCTGTCAGAATATGTGGCCCCGGGCTCCGCAGCCAAACTACGTCATGTCGGTGTAATACAGGGTACGGGGCAGCTGTTAAAAGTGTGATTCCAATTTCCTGTCTCCTTCCTGGTTTGGGTAAAAATTACGCTTATTGCAGCAACAACAAAGAAAGCAGTCTCTGAATGATTAGGGGATTGTTCCAAGACGCCGCGCTAACGTCCAGCACACGTTTTTACTTGGAAAGAAAATCATTTGGCCGAATGCATTGTTTTTATTAAGTCAGCTGTCGCCGATAAGTTGGCTGGATCGGGGTACTAGGCGATTCTTTTTTTCCTTTCTGCTTTTTTAGTGTACTGTTACTTTAAAAGGGGATCTCCCACCAAATGGTGTGTTTTTTAACTGCATATATTAAAAATGAAAAAAGAACTTTCAAAAATATTGATGTTTTGCTTCAAAAACCAGTTGTAGTTTTTGCCCCATAATATAAAGTCTTCAGGCAGCTGCATATCAGCCGTTTGTATGATTCTCGCTCTGTTATCTGACCCCCGATCTACTAACCCCCCGACTCCTTATCATACTGCCTGTGGGGAACAATAGAATGGCTCGGTCTTAATCACCCAGCCGGACTCTCTGATTAATGAAAGTCTATGGAGGAACGGACTTCATTAGCATCGCCATAAAGCATCAGCTCAGTGTGGGGTTTGAGCCGGGAAAGTTGCCCAAAATATCACATGACTGACAGCAAAGGCGGCTCCGGGTCTGCAGATAAAGGGAGTTTGTTGGGAAAAAAATGGGACAAAACCAGGTTTTTGTCAAGTGAATTTAAACACGCATGGGATAGACATACGGCTCCTGAATCTAAGTCCAGGCCAACGACTGATTAAGTTTTGATTCTTTACAGCAGGAGAAACGGGTGACTAGACGGGGGCCAAATGGGGGCCGATCTGCCGGCAGATTCTGTGTTTCTATGTAACGTTGCTTTTTCCCCAATTTTTGGGGGTATAAATCTGTAAAAGGCATTTCTCAGAGAGGTGACAAATACAGGAGTTGGCCTATTTTATTAAGTGAGTTATAGCTCGAAAGAGCACCGACTCTGGCTTCAGCATAAGGTTTCTTTGCAGTGAGACTTTCCTGGTTAAGGAACGTTTACACATCAGGGACACGCAATTCAAGGACTAGCGTGTTTGATATGAATTAGCGAGCCAGGTGATCTGGCCGAGGCTAGTGACACCTCTCCCGGGCTCCTCAATACGGTGACTGTTCCCCCGGATCACCAGAGTTTCCAGCAATAATTCAGCCTGTCGGGTGTCCGCTCGGCCGCATAATACCCCGTCTTATTTCCCTGCTCTGTGAAATCCGGCTGCAGGAAGACGCTGGAAGTAGTTATTGGAAGGATAGAGACTTATTTTATTCTGTTTCCAAAGCTGATTTTAAAACCGGTAATTAATTACTTGAAGAATTTGAAAAATGTGTTTTTCGTGGGATGGTTTCAGTGGCGTAAATATTTTTGCCGTCTCGTTCCAATTCATGTATTTATTGCAGTTCCTTTTATTTAATTTTTTTTATTTCAAAGTTTAAAGGTAGCTGAAGAATTTTTGTTTTTCCAAACAATAATATTAATAATAATAATAATAATAGTCTGCTGTTAGCGCGTGACATCACCATATTACCTCATGGCTAAGTTAGGAAGGCTTAAAGATAAGTAATATGTAAAATATATATATTTTTAGATTATACATGGTCTCGTGTATCTATAAATATGGATCGTACTTCATCTTCATTTTAATTCTGCTTGTATAAAAGAACTGAAGACAAATTGAAGAACAAAGAAATAGAAGAATAAAACCATATATATTAGTCCCAAATAAAATGAGGGTAAATAAATAAAAAAAATATATAAATATATATATTAGTTCTACGAGTCATTTAAGGTAAATAGAAGACACTCCAGAAAAAAAATCATCTTGTGTATATTAAACAACATGGGAAATGCACTCGTTGCGTGATCTCGTTTGCATATCCTGGATGATTTAAAAGATAGTTTCTTGTAGAATGACAAAACCGCAGCGCTGCAGGGCATTCTGGGTAACGTCATCCTTCCTAACATACTCGCCCCGGTGGGTTTCGTTAAGAAAGTTAAACAATTTAGAAAGTTCTGGGAAATAAAACAATTAAAAATGTATGACTTATTTTTAACCCTTTAAACAATGCTGAGCAATGCATTGAATTATTTTTAAAATATTCAATTTTTTTTTAAATGTTTCAGAGTTTTATTTTCTAGAGCTGATATCCGCCAAAGGCGTAGCCGGGACATTTTATCTATATTTTTCCTCCGTTTCCTGAGATCCTTCAGCGAAACCCCCCCCCCTGGCAGACCGGGCAGAACGGATTGCGCATGAGTTTTGAGTTAGGATTGGTCTGAAATTTGGGATTGATATAATCTGGAATGGGGCAAAATTAGAACTGTAATAATCTAGAATAGGGATTGATAAAATCTAGGATGGGTAGAATTAGAATTGATAGAATCTGGAATGGGTAGAATTGGAATTTGTGTACTCTAGAACAAGGATTGATACAATCT
This sequence comes from Sceloporus occidentalis, assembly GCA_023333645.1. NCBI lineage: Eukaryota > Metazoa > Chordata > Lepidosauria > Squamata > Phrynosomatidae > Sceloporus > Sceloporus occidentalis. The sequence continues at coordinate 534,736 of JALMGF010000249.1, forward strand.
GGAATGCGGCAGAATTAAGCCTGGTATAATTTGGAATGTTGCAGAATTTGGATATAATCTACAATATAATAAGGATATAATCTAAGAGGGATATCGACGTTAGGAGTGATTTAATTAAGGATTTGACAGTTTCCCTTTAAACTCCTATGCAAAGAACATAACAGGGGAACTCTACATTGGGGTCTAGCATTCATTACCCAGAACCCTCGGCTCCAGCGGACGTACTCTCTGAAATCGTTATTTATCGTTGTTTTCTGGATACGGCCGGTTTCAAATGTATCGATCTCTAAGACCCACAGCAATAAAATAAATTAGTTTCTTTGTCCGTTCCAGAAGTGCTAGTTTTTGGGTTTTCTTAAACAAAAACTTGGCCTGCGTCCATGACGGGCTCGTATATTTAATTACATTGGCGCGCTGCGTTAAAGATGTCATTGTCTAGGTAAGCAGCCAAGGGGGGAAACTGTAACGAAGCCGCGGAGACTTTAGAGAGGACAAGTTTCCTGTCAAATCCCTTAAATACAAAAAAACAAGAGAGATTAACTCTTTGGAGGCACGTTGTGGACGCTGGGGACACTTTTAGCACACAGATGGACAATCTCAACTTCCAGACTACAATCCCCATATGGGGATAATGGGAGTCGTAGTCCATGGAGAGCTGGAAACCCTTCAATCTTTTTAAAGTTTCAAAAAAGTTTTACAAATATTTTTTGTCTAGAAAAACAACTTAAAATATATATATATATATTTGCTCTGTCCAAAGTTAAACTTTTTTCTCCGCAGAGTTTAACTTTATTTTTGGTTGTGAATACATTTTGGGTTTAATTTCAATTTTTTTTTCTTCACCCCATATTACACATTTGCGGCTGGAAGCCCTTTAAAATTGAGCGTTTTTAGTTCAGTTACTAATATCTAAAGGTCTCGTTCGCTGACTTTTCACAAGTGATGAAACTTTTTCTAATGAACAGGAAATTTGCAATGAGCTAAACGGAGCAGAACGCGTCAGGAACTCGCCCCGAACGGAGCGGCCGCAGGATCTCAGACACGGACTTTTTATTCTTGAGAAACACTTATATTTCTTCAGTTTAGTTACGTTCATGAAGCAGCGTTAGTTTTTAATCTGTTTCCCCGCCAACTGGGGAAAAGAGAAACATCTCTAGAAAAAAGAATGTCGATTGTAATTTTTATACAACCCCCCTCCCGAAAAAAAATAAGGAACCTTCGAAGGGGCATCAAAGCCTTTAAGTAATTCTTTTATTTCCTAGCATTTTTCAAAATGGTTCAAAATCATATTTTTTATGAGAAATTGCAAAAAGGTAACTAAGCCCAAAAGTACTTAGAAACAAGAACCCGCCGCCAGATCGGCCCCATCCGGCCCCCGTCTAGTCGCCCGTTTCTCCTGCTGTAAAGACTCAAACCTTAATAAGTCGTTGGTCTCGTCTTAGATTCAGGAGCCGTATGTCTATCCCATGCATCTTTAATCCCCTCACTGTATTACCTTCTACCACCTCTGCTGGGAGCCTGTTCCACTTATCTACCACTTATCTACAGGATATGAGGATTAAGTTGGTTTTACCCCATTCATTTATTCCCCCCCGCCGCGGTTCTATCCCCCTGATGGGCATCAAACTCAACATACGCAGCCAAACAAAGGAGGATCAGGGTCTCCTCGCTGTGACTACGTGTGGATCCAGCAGTTGTCAGGATGTTCCTTTGATAATAGGAAACGGGCATTTCTGTGACCCGTGGTGGCACTCCGGGACTTTGTTTCTTTAAGCGTGGTCGGGAGACACGTACGGGCATTGAAGAGACCAACAATGGCGTCTGTCATTGCCTTCTTACGCTAAGTTGGGCAAGAAGCCAAGTGCCTATGTGCCCCACCGCACGACCCAGCGCTGTTATTTGTTTAGTTCGGCTGCCAGGGTAGAAACGTTGGCCTCTTCTTTTTTTTTTTACATTTCCCCTGCCTGCTGCCAAACAGCGCAGAGGAGATCTCACCGTCTGATAACAACAATATGGGGGACCGCGGGACTCGTGGCGTTATGTAGCCACATTGTTTCATATCCTGTCGTTCCTGCGAGGAAAAAAAATAAATAGACCCAGCGCATCTGCCCCCACGCTTCGCGTGCCATGTGAGGGTAAACCCAGTCTGCCGCGGTGTCACGCTGCATTTAAACAGCCAAAATAAAAACATTTTTTATTTTTTATTATATTATTATTACATTTTAAGTTTGTTTTTTTTTGTTTGTTTTTTTACTGAGAGTGTGGTAGATAAGGGGAACAGCCTCCCATCAGAAGTGGTAGAGGCTTATACAGTAAGGGAATTTAATCATGCATGAGAGGCTTCATATCCACATCTTTATACTGTTTTTGGGGGTTTTGAAGGGGTTAACGAGTGCAGCGGCGGGAGGGCCCGTGGTTTCTCGCAGCGTGGGTTTCGGGCTCTCCGTATGCCTTTTGTCAGAGGTCACAGAATCCAGCTTGTGTATCGCTTTTGCAAAACGATTAACGTCATTACCTACCCACAGCAATCACATTGAAATCATCTCGCAACCACGTCCTGATCCGGAGCGCTTCTTATCGCCGGGCGCGGGAAGCATTCAAAGTAAAAAAAAATAATAATACATTTTAAAAAACGTTGTTTATCCCAATTACGGTTATTTTTATTTTTCTAGAGAAAAAAAGAAAAAAAAATGAATAAATTAGGCTTTATATAAAAAGCTCTTCCTCATTTGTTTGGTTTTTTTTAGCCTTTCTGGTGCCAAAAAATATAAAATTTTCGTTTGCTTCCAATTAAGGGTCACGCGCTGCGGGTTTCCTGCGTGGCTGTTGGGCATCTCCCGTTATTGGATTAGGACTTTGCCCAAGGACGCCATGATTAATACCCAACGGTTTTGGGTTTGAACTTTTGTAGGTTATGTATTTTTAGTACCTTCTTCTTATTATTATTTTTTTTTTTGGTCTCCTGGACAAGAGGGACACGGGGATTTGGAGCCCAAAGAGGGACTGGCCAAGCTAAACAGGGACACGATGCAATAAACATGTAGCACACAGCTAATGAATGAAGAGGGAGCACAGAAAGGTTCCGTTCAGTGGCCGGGAAAGTTTTTATCTTTATTTTTTGTTGTTGCTGTCACAGTAAGTTAGCCAAGAACTCATTAAATGGAGATTCACGACAATTGCTCGTCGGTCTGAGCAGATCCCTCGAACGATCTCTTCCCCCCTGAAGGTGCTGTCTGCAAATCGGCATCTCGACCCAAAAAGAGAGAGAAAACTGCCTCTCTGCACACGGGAATAAACATACGTGTTCCTATACATTGCGTGTGCACACTGCCCAATGCTGCGCATGGCTTGTGGATGCTGTTCTTGGAAGGGTTAAATAGAAGACCGGGTGAGGGTTATTGACCAGACAGTAAACGCACCAAGGAGAATTATTTCACTCATTTTTTTCCCTCCCCAATTAGCATCCCTAACGCCCCAGAGACTCCAGAGACCTGGAGACATAAAATAACGATTACCAGGACTGTCAGCTGATCTGGGGATGTTGGTGGCATTTTGGGCACAAACTGTTCTGACTTCATCTCTGAAAAAAAAGTGCTTTGGTGGAAAAACATCCGTCTTGTTATCCCTGTTAAACACATCATTTTTGCAGTGATTGGTTCAGTCTGTTAATCCGAAGACTCCCGCTTGATTGCTGGGTTCGGTGCCGGGTTCTACCAGGTTCCCGTCGGGGTCTCTCCGGTGCCGTTGCGCGGTGGTGACGCTTGGGGTTTTGTCGTGAGAACCGTTATAACCGGGGCTTTGCTTTGATATTTGCTACTCGGCGGTTGGGGCATTTTCTGAACAGATGGCCACCTTTTCATTAGTCAGTCACGGCTGGGCCGGCACGACTCAACGAGCTTGGCTTCCCACGGAGTAAATAAGAGGCGGCCTGCTGCTGAGCTCTGATACAGGGGCCTCGTGTGACGTCGAAATGGAGATATGGCCGGGAATCGGGGTACAAAACAGAGAATGATGATGGATGCCGTTTGTTACATTGGAATTGGAAAGAGGTCCTCGCTTTTGTTACCAAAACCCCAGGCAGTGTCTAAATACGGGGCGTTAGCAGTTCCGGCACAAAGAGCCACCAGGACGGGTCCCCAAAACAAACAGCGTCCATAGCCTGTTCCACCTAAGCTGCTGTGGACTACGACTCCCATCATGCCCAAGCAGCAGATTCTAAGCAGGTGTCGGCTGCAGAATTGCTCACGGTGGACATTTACTGGGGTCTGTGGCGGACAATTTAATGATGTTCTGTGGACCCTCATAAACCTTGCCACGGACACTGATTCTGAGCGTCTCCATTCTCCGCCAGTGACCAGAATGAGAGTCCTGTTTTTTTTCTGTATGTGATTCTGAAACTGGGTCAGTACGCGGACCCGGCCCAGATTTCAAATGCAACGGACCGAAGCTAAAACCTCTTCCAGCAGAGCAAACAAAGATAATTGCCAGAAACACGGGGGTGGGGGGGGGGGGGCTTCATTTCTGCTGCCCTGTTTTTTTTTCTTCCCTTAAAACCACAACCGGCCGTAACCAAAATTCTATAAACCCGTTTCATTTGCGTGTTTTTAAGACTGTTATAGAAATCGCAGTGCTTTGCTTATTCAGTCTAGCGAAGGGTTAATGTGGGGAATCCTGGGAATTCCGCACTCAGGATTCTTGCAGGAACGCCGTTTTTTTTTTTTTTTTTAATGAATGATTTAATCTCCAAGAGCAGCCTTACAGTAGGAATCATTGGCACGTGATGCAGTTGCCATGACAACAGAATATTCTTTAAATCGGCTGCACTGGAACTCCCTCCCGAAGGTTGGCTGGGATTTTTTTTTATACTGCAAAGCCAGCTTTTCCCAAACTCGACTGGGGGAGGTGATGTCATCTTTACCCAGCTGGGTATAAATTATTTAACAAAGACCTGAATATATAATGGATTCCTCCCTTCCGAAATCCCGGATCTCTCCATCCATCGCCGATCACAGCCTAGATCCCAACGGCACTAAACAGCACCCTTCTTACCAAAATGATACAACAGTATCCCTAAAGGCGCTACATTTTTGCAGCCCTACTTCTTTAAAATTTCAATTATTATTTGCCCTCTGCAATCTCGCCACCGCATTCCTCTGCCTTTTCATCGTGAAATCCTCCAAAAAAGAAAAAATATGTATTTTGAATTAATTTTAATAATAACAGCAAGGTTATGCTTTTATTCCCCCAAATTCCCACACTATAATTAGAATCCTTAAAAAAAAGTTTTTTGGGGTTTTTTTTTAAAAAATTGCTCTGAGGTTTTCTTGGCCAATCACAAAGGGTTAAATGATCTAGCTGATAACTGCCACCTAGAGGGTGTCTACGCTCTATTCAATTATACAGGGACATCCACCATCTTATCTGCCTATTCGGAGAGACTAATCCATCGCATCCCCCTTTGAGTGATCGTTACTGCATTGCACGGTCCGACCAGGCGCGACTAATCCAAAGGAGGTTCCCGCTACTGGCCAACTGCGAAGCCACCACAGCCCCCCCGGGGGCATCGACCGCTCGCATTAGGAATAGCCGCACGCTCCGGGTTTATCGGTGGTTCCTTTGTGCGATTTTGTGCACGGAAGTTAAACATCTTCTTTCTTTTTTTTTATTATTTGCCCCCCCCCCCCCCAATGTGGATGGAGAATTTGCTCTGGGACGAGGGTCCATCTTTTGTACGCGGTCTGTGGGATCTGACCTATCTTCTCAAGTCGTTCCATGATTCCGAGGCTGGAATTACCTTATTATTCACCTGAAATCCCTCGTATGGTGCATAAATCCTTTGCACGGAATCTATTAATAATATTGCCGTGGATTCCAAAATGCCTGAAGCTAATTATTTGCTTTCTGTGTCCTGGGGCTACATCAAGGTGGGTTTCAAAACCTCGAAGACCATTCTTAATTCTAAAAATGTTTTTTTCTTTTTTTTAAATCTACGCAGTTGCATGGGGTTTGACCGAATGAATAAATATATATCTAGGGTTATTATATGCTATATATTTTACATATTTAGTACGGATCTGATTTGTATCTGCATATCCTATAGGTGTATATACTGGCTGCACACACTATATATTTCTGGTTGTTTTTTATTTATTTTTTAATAACGTAATATAGAATTTTGATGGAATCTATAAAATAAAAATGTTTTAAATGCAATATTTTTTTCCTGATCCTGCTGTAAATGAGGAATGTCTAGACGTACATTGAGATTATTTGGGATTCTCGTTAGATTTCAGATAAACCCTTTTGCTCAAAAACTGGGGCATTGTGTGAAATCTGATTAGGGCAGCAAAACGTCGGCACTCGGGATGCCTGCATTTTGCAGCAATGCTTCTGCTCACGTGATCACGCATGTGCCATTGGCTAAAATCATTTTGTAACTAAGCGTTTTCTTTTTGGGGAAAGTGCCATCTATTTAAAGTTTGGGGTGCACCTATGGAGCCAGGAGCTAGAATGCCTTCCATTGGAGTTCACCCCAACCTTTACAGTACAGAATAGATGATCCGTATGTTCCGAGCAATGTAATAAACCCCCCCCGGCACACGTCCTATTAAAAAATGAACCCCCGAGTATCCCCATTTAAACATGGAGTTGTATGTTCTGCGCACATATGCTTACGTTCTGCGTTTTAACTCTTTGCAGTTCAAAGAATGCTAAATCGGGAACTGACCCACCTTCCGAGATGAGCAGATCTGGAAACCAAGTCTCTGAATATATCTCCAGCACGTTTTTGGGTAGACACGTAACTTTCTGCCATGTTCCTCCTAGCTTGGCGCGCCAAGAATGCTTTGATAACATGGCGCAGCAATGACCGCCGTTGCGTTGCGGTGGGCTGTTGAGCTACGTGGGGCGGTGAATAATCATGCGTGAGATAAAAAAGACATGAACTAGAGGTATTCTGTCCCTGGCCGTGACAATGTATTTAGCGCCTTATTGTTGTAAGATGACTATGAGCTCATTGCCGAATTTAATTCCTTAACGTGGCTATAAACCCCCTTGCACAGGGCATTAAAATTGCATGAGGAACCTAGAATAATAAGGTAGGAGGCTGCGGGGTTTCCCTGTTTACGTCACTCGGCTCAGCCACCTCAGAAAAGAGACGATAGGCTTTGTCATGTTGGTAGCTGTGAAGATCAGACAAAATGGAAGCTACAGACCCAAAATTAATGGTGTCCCCGACTCTGACCAGTGAATGATGTGTCAACCTCTATATGGAGACATCCAAAGAAGTGAATATATATAATCGGATACATCGTTCCTGAACTGATTGTGAGAAGTTATTCTGTAGGTGAGTCTTTTTGTAACAGGTTCCTGTTTATAATAAGGACCTTGTGGTCAGTCTGGTAGTTCTGGACCCTCTGGTCTAGTCAGTGAGTCTGGAATATCTCCTGGTTCTCCAGCTTCTCCGCTTTCTTTCATCTGGAATCCTCAGAGACCTGGGATTCCTTTCTTGTTAAAGGACAGAACGTGCGAGCGTGCGAGAGAAAAGAGCTCCTTTAGTCTGTGTGCCCCATATACACGCTCGCACATGGCAGGTCTATATGCAGTGGGGGAATCCTCACCTCCTTACAACGTTCTTCATGGAGGGCTTCCATATTGGCACAGCTTGAGGTCTCTTTTTTCCAGTAAAATCCAATGTTTAGTCTATATTTTTTGGGCCCTTTGTTTCTCGTCACGTTACATAATGTCTCCAGGTTTTGGTGGGTGGAATAAGCCAGAAAGGGAAAGAGAAATGAGTTAAAAGTGACAGAACGCCTCATGGTATGGAGGAAACCTCAGGAAGGTGGAGCGTGTGACCTCTTTGAGCTCCTTCAGCCAGCGTAGCTAACGTACACAAGGTGGGCAGCCACATTAAGCTCGGGAAGACAGACATTTGACTCAACTGCCCTCCGAGGCGTTAACTGATTAAACACATAACGCTCAATCGAAGGGAGATTTCCTGAAGATGAGCTTCCTCTATGATGGTTGCACCCTGCAGGGAAATACCTATCAGTGTCAAGCTAATGGCGTTAGGGTATAAACACTTCATTTTATCGAAATGCAATGCTCCAGACACAGCGGCAATTGTTCTGTACCTCCCAGGGTTTTAAACAATCACCATATCGACTGGCCTGCTTATGCCTCTGGAGGTATGGATCATACCATGTGGATGGGCAGATGTGTGCACCCTGCGGGGCTTTCAATATTTAGTCTTGGTACATTCTTAGCTCACTTCTTTGGATTTATTTTTTTCGTTGTAATTTTCTTTAACCCCTCCCCCCCAAAAAAACTTCCATACCGCATTGTATATAAATAAATACTTTATTTTAACCCAACTTTGCCCAATTTGTTCCTTGCGTTTGACAAATTACATAGGCCTGCCCTTTACGGAAAACATTTTGTGCTTGACAATGACAAGGAACAGCCTTTCTTACAACCTCCTGACCCAATTTGACCTACGCCTCCATTTACGTCCATACCCGAGCAACGTTTATGCCAAGAATGATATTGCTAATCCCTGTGGCCTCTGCTGGGTGGCTTTCCAAAGTAGTACTGGTGGATATTGTCTTCTGCACCAAGACTCTGTTTGCATTCTAGAGCCTCGGAATTATAAAGATTTAAGATTATTGGGGGTTTTCTATAAATTTGTTGCAAACTAACAAATTATATTTTTATTGTTTTCAGACAAGCAAAATGATGTGGAGATCCCATCCCCCACACAGAAAGACCGGGAGAAAAAGAAAAAGCAACTGATGACTCAAATTAGCGGCGTGAAGAAGTTAATGCATAGCTCGAGTCTCAACAACACGAGCATGTCGCGATTTGGGGTCAAAACCGAAAGCGAAGACCTGCTCTCTAAGGTGCGCGTGACGTCTCATTATTACCTGTCCAGAGGATTGAGATGATGCTTCAATTTATATCTCACAGGGGAAAGGCGGGGCCAAAATCTAGCAAATCAGAAAGCAGAGGGCGTTGCTTGCTCAAATTATTTAGCCACGCCTAATTAGTTCTTAAAGGAACCTTAAAAAACGCTAACAAAGTTAGTTGTAGCTACATTCTGGAAAGTATTCACATATGCTGTTTCTGCCAAGAATTAAAAAGTTACAGATTTCAAAAGTGTGTATTTTTGGCAAACATATATATATATTTTTTTTTTAGAAAGTGCTATGAAAATATGGCCCAGATTCAGATTTAAATGTTTTTTCCATCCATTTTTTTATTAATATTTTTATTCTGTGCTATTTATTTTTTCTTTATTTCTCTTCTTTTTAGGAGTTAGAAGATCTTAATAAATGGGGTCTGATATATTCAAGGTCGCGGCGTATTCTTGTAATAGACCTCTGACCTGTATCATGTATGCGATATTTCAGGTATGAGATAAAAAAATATTTTTAATTTTACAGTCTCCTGTTATCACTTTAACCCATTAAGTCACTGAGCTCGTGTAATTTCTATATACCGTGGATGGAGAACGATAATTTGGGAAGGGCTTGTATCTGTGTGGCTGTGTTCAGAATTCCGAGAAACCAATAGGAGATCAGAAATGCATAGATCCCCTTTTCCCATTGGTTGATTTGCTACTGTTCTTTCTCTTTTGCTTTAAATCCTTTAACTTATTACAAAAAAACAGCAAAAGCAGATCATTTTAGCAAATTTATGGATTCCACGCATTCTGAAAGTTACCCGTTACATGCTCCCTTTTTTTTGTTACATTGTAATTTTGGAATTTAAAGAAGCGTTTGATTAAAGGTATTGTTTTTTCCCCTTTTTAGGAAAGAGATTTATTAAAAACCTTTAAAATCCCCGTCCGACACGCTGATTACATACACCATGACGTTAGAAGACCACTACCACTCGGACGTAGCCTATCACAACAGCCTGCACGCTGCGACGTCACTCAGTCTACGCATGTTCTCCTGTCCACCCCAGCCCTGGATGTGAGTATGAACGCGATGCTATATTATTTAGACACATCAAGCAGCTCTCATCTGTTGTTGAACTACAGTGTCCATGATGGCTAAGGATTATGGGAGTTGCAGTTCAAAGCCAGATGCATAAGTGCTTTCTATTGTAAGCTTGTGAGCCGGGCTCTCTTTATCTAAAGTATCGGCTGAATTGTTGACGTTATATAAATAAAAGATAATAACAATAATAATAATAATATAAATAATAATAATTTAAATAATATCTCTAGGTTATTCTTTCATTAACTATTTATTAAAGAGGCAGAGCCGTTATATTCATTCTAACGCGCTGCTTCATTCGCTTGTTCTGTTCTAGGCTGTCTTCACCGACTTGGAAATCCTCGCCGCAATATTTGCAGCTGCGATCCATGACGTCGATCACCCCGGCGTCTCCAATCAGTTCCTTATCAACACAAGTAGGTGCATTAAGAACGATGCTTACTGTTTGCCTATACCTGCGGTTATCTGATGCAGGGACGCATTTGCCCAGGCGTGTTCTCAATATGTTAAAGAGCGTTAACAAAGAAGGAGAAATTTTAGACCAAGAGACCAGAATCTAAAACTAGAGGGTGAGAGGCTTAGATGGAATGTAAGGAAGTTTTACTTTACTGAGAGAGGGTGGTAGATAAGCCGAACAGTCTCCCAGAAGAAGTGGTAGAGGGTAATACAGCGAGGGGATTAAACATGCATGGATAGACATACGGCTCCTGAATCTAAGACGAGACCAACGACTGATTAAGGTTTGAGTGTTTACTCAAAATAGACTAGATGGGCTGAATAGTTTTTAAAGTTTTATACTATTTGTGTCGCGCAGATCTTTGCCGTTTGCTCGCTTTTTGCATGAGGCTAAAGAGAAAATTTCACTTTCTTTTGCAGATTCTGAACTTGCTCTCATGTACAACGATGAGTCGGTTCTGGAAAACCATCACTTGGCTGTAGGGTTCAAGCTGCTGCAGGAAAGAACATTGTGACATCTTCCAGAATCTGACCAAGAAACAAAGACAGTCTCTCAGGAAAATGGTGATCGACATGGTGAGGATTCACCCGCTCCCTTTTTTTTTATTATCATGATTTTTTTTTTATTAATAAAATTGGTATGGCTGGACCCAATTAACCCAATCATTTCTTTTTTCCCCCTCTCTAGGTACTTGCAACCGATATGTCTAAACACATGAGTCTTTTAGCTGACCTGAAGACCATGGTGGAAACAAAGAAAGTGACCAGCTCTGGAGTTCTCCTCCTGGACAATTACACGGACCGCATACAGGTAATATTTTTTATTTGGAAATAAAATGCAGAATTTGCAGGAAACTCATTTCTATATTTAATGTAAGGTTAAGAAACCCTCAGTACCGGGCCTCTCTTTTTTGGAGGGAGGAAGAGGGGGTCCCACATTCAGACCCCCTATCTGTAGGACCCTGTATGTGTAAAACCGAGCATTCTGTACCATAAGGTCATAAATATAAATGTATTTTTACAGGTTCTCAGGAATATGGTGCACTGAAGCAACCCCACAAAGTCGCTGGAGCTGTACAGACAGTGGACGGATCGTATCATGCAAGAATTCTTCCAGCAAGGGGACAAGGAGAGGGAACGCGGCATGGAAATTAGCCCGATGTGCGACAAACACACGGCGTCCGTGGAAAAATCCCAGGTACGATACTTTGGAATGCCTTTTAATGGACGCGCATTCTATATTCTTTATGTCCTTGTTTTATAAGACACCAGTTGCTTAACATCCTAGTTTTAAGGCCGTATGCCATATCTGCCTTGATTCCATTCCCCGAATGTACTACCGCTTCTAAACATTCTATTCCTTGCTTGTTTTCCGCAGGTCGGCTTCATCGATTACATCGTCCATCCTTTGTGGGAAACCTGGGCAGATTTAGTCCAACCCGACGCCCAAGACATTCTGGACACGTTGGAGGACAATAGAAACTGGTACCAAAGCATGATACCCCAGAGTCCTTCGCCTCTTCTGGACGAGCAGGACAAGGACTGTCAGGGTCTCTCGGATAAGTTCCACTTTGAGCTGACGCTCGAGGAAGAGGATTCCGAAGGACAGGATAAAAACGGAGACTGTATCAGTTATTACAGCAGCACAAAAACGCTTCATATCGTCGACGCGGAAATGGGCGACTCTCCCGATGGGGACATGGACCTTCTAACAGGAGATACGTCTCCTCTGGGCACATAGGACGCGTTTGATAATGGACTGAAAGCCTCAGTTCACCCATGCAAGCTGTCGGTTTTAGACAAGCCTGTGGTCGGGATACCGGGCTCCGTAAGGAACCGGCTGATGGAGCTTCCTGCTGCTTGAGGTTTGGAGAACAGAGACATTAAAGGTCCCACGAATGCTCAGGAAACCAACAGATGATGATGATGGACATAACTCAACATTGTTTCCAGGGGAAAAAAATACACTATACAAACATCTATATATATATATATATATATATATATATATATCCCCAAGGAGGAAGGAAAAAAAATACGTGTTCTGAGAATCAAAAAAAAAATCAAAAACTTGAACAATTTCTAAAAATGACGACACAAAACTGAGAGATTTTTTTTTTATATATATATATATAGATATAGCGAATTTTGTCCAGCTAGCTGCCAGGAATTCTAATAATTAATATTATTGTTGGGTTTGTGTTTAAAATCCTGTCCACCCTCGTGTGCCTTTTTTTGTAACACTCCCTTGTCTTTTAACCCACGAAGCGCCAGGATGGTAGGTGAACGCCGGAGTTGCCGGCGGCTCCCAGTCTCTGGCGCCGAGGAGGTTAAATGTCTTGTAATTACACAATATTTCGTGTAAAAGCTGAAAGACAAGAAAAAAAACCGTGTTTCTGAAGCGAAGCAGTCTTCCTTTCCTTAGGCAATATACGGAACTGTTGAAGTTATTTAGTAAATTCAGAAATGGAATTTTAAAGGAGACGACCGAATTCCCACCGCATTCCAAAAAAACCAAAATCATTTTCCAGATGATCCACGTCGCGTCATTTCATCTTCCACCAAATAGCAAAGATCTACATTACGATCTTTTGGTTCTCCATCCTTATGCTTTTATATCCATACCTGGAAAACTTTCTAGACCAGCTGCCCCTGAGACGCTTAGAAAATTAACCCTTTAATAGCCCATTGTGAAGATTCTTACGTAGTGACTCGCCAAGTGTGTTACCCAAATGGCCCTAATTCCGGCCCTCGTGGAAACCTTGACTTGTCATTACTTAAAGATACACTTAATTGAGTCACCTGCCTTCAAGCAGGGATATCAACCATAACATACCGGGATCATGGTGGGGGGGAATAGGAAGGAGTCAGACTGAGTGACCCCGAGAATCTGCCCCTTCACCCTGAGACTGGGGCAAAAACCCTGAGAGTTGCCAGGTATGCTTATATATTGTGCACAATAGTAATGAGATAGCTGAGGAGGGTGTTTTTTTTGTATTTTTTAATTAAATGTACAATGTACAAATCACTACATTCTAAACCAAGTATAAAAGGCAGTGATGTGCATGTTCCCGAGACTTTTTCCACCTCCGAACATTCACCTGTTTTAGTTTTAGTGGCATCATGGTCTCCTTGCACTGCCTTGACTCCTACCGTATACTTTTACTGTTTATAACAGTGTATTTATTATAAAAAAAAATGTAAATATTGTAATGTTTTGTAAGTTATTAATTTATATGAATTGACATTACCTGTCTTTGGTGGTGTTGATTGTGTAGAGAACTCTAGGTCAGAGTTGCAATTTGTTTTTATTTTATTTTCATTGGATGAACCGAAAAAGCCTGAACAGTGCCCAAAAATAAGACATATCCAACCCGTTGAGGGGCTTGATCACAGGGGGCTTGATTTTAACAAGGTCGCTCTCACAGTGGCTGATTTAAGATCAAAGGGCCACTTCCATATATATATATATATATATATATATTTATTTATTTTTTATTATTATTGACATTTTTTTGGGGGGTGGAGATTTTGGGAAGCCCCTTAGCTTAGCACTGGTGTCTATTTCGGCACCAATAAGACCAGAAAATCACCCCTGTGAACGTCTCTCATCTGCCCTTCTTCCAACTAGTCTAAAATCTGGTGTATTTATTATTATTATTATTTTAATAAAAACGATGTGATGTTACTTTGTTTCAATGTGCAGGGTTTTATTTGTTTTATTTGTTTTCTATATAATACATTATATTAACGCTTCCTAAATTAGGGCAGACTCTGCTTGTAAGTTCTGGCCCTGTTTGTGAGTTAAACATTTATTGGAAATAGCACATTCGCGCATGAACAATGGGTTTTGTATGTCTATTGGACACTGCGTACCTCCCAGGTGTGGTTTGTCACAAGGTATATTCTAGTATCGTTTATTGTGATAACATGCATTCTTAAAAAGATTTTTATATGACGTGAATAAATGAGACACGCATGGATATCAAGTGGCTGGTTCTTTTTTTTGTGTGTCTATAAAATTATTATAATATAAGTTTATTTATTTTTTGTAAAGTTTATATTTCCGGGACTTTATCTTTACAGGCAACATCAACTGAAGCATGCAAACAGACACATTACACCCCCCCCCCCCGAGTGTCCCTATTTAGTTGGCCTGTTTACTTTATTGATAAGGTGGTAGATAAGTGGAACTGACTCCCAGCAGAAGTGGTAGAGGCTTATACAGTAAAGGAATTTAAACATGTACGGGATGGCATATGGCTCCTAGAAAAAAAGGCTCAAATTGAGGATTTTAAAAATTATTACAAATATTTAAATGGGAAATTGAAGTAAACAACAAACATTTATTTGGATTGCAAAATAAATTTTTTTGCTGTGTTCTCACTTTTTAAAATACAGATACCATATTTGCTCGATTATAAGACGACCCCCCAAAATCTGAATATTAATTTAGGAAAAAAAAGAAAAAGTCTGATTATAAGACGACCCTATAGGAAAAAAGTTTTACTAGTAAATAATAATTCATGTCTATTTTTTTTTTTGTTTTTAATTTCCTTTTATTTACCAACCTGCCCCCAGTTATGCTCATCTGCCCCCAGTTATGCTCATCTGCCGCCAGTTATGCACATCTGCCCCCAGGCATGCCTTATACCCTCCTATATGCCACTCTGCCCCATGTTATGCCTTTTAACCCCCTATATGCCACTCTGGCATATAGGGGGTTAAAAGGCATATCATGGGACAGAGTGGCATATAGGGGGACACTTACATACCCAGACACTAATATACCCACCCAGACACTTACACTCACCTACCTACCCAGACACTAATATAGTCAGGCACTTCACTCACCACGATGCCTCAGCAGGCGCTTGCTGCCAGCTCCCACGGGATTTCGGCATGGCGCTGTGTGACCCCGCTAGGCCCCGCCTCCTCCAGAAATTGAAGAGGTCTACGGGATCTGCTTTGGGACGGCACAGTGCCGCCGGGTCCCGGTCCTGCAGCAAGCTCCCCAACCGGCT
The DNA here is from genome assembly GCA_023333645.1 of Sceloporus occidentalis. NCBI lineage: Eukaryota > Metazoa > Chordata > Lepidosauria > Squamata > Phrynosomatidae > Sceloporus > Sceloporus occidentalis. The sequence continues at coordinate 550,217 of JALMGF010000249.1, forward strand.
CTGCTTCCCCGCAGTGGGCGGGCTATCCCGGGAGCAGGAAGGTACGCGCGTATGCTACCTCGGCTGCTGCCGGCACTTTCGCCGGCGCTCGGTGATAGACGCCGGCAGCAGCTGAGGTTACCATACAGGAGGATCCAGGTCCCCCGCAGCGATGCGGGGGATCTGGATCTTAGTCTAATAGTCAGACCTCATTTGAGGTCTGATTAGAAGACGACCCCGATTACAAGACGAGGGGTATTTTTCAGAGCATTTGCTCTGAAAAAAAACTCGTCTTATAATCGAGCAAATACGGTAATTATAATGCATGTTTAATTTTTTCATGCCCTCTAAAAATAAATACATTTTAAGAAAAAAATTATTTTTGGGGAATATTTCACTAGCTTGGACATTTTTAAAGCTTTGCTAGTTTTGAATGGTCACATTGAGCTCTGGACCCCCTATCGAAACGTTCTGACCGCTGCTCTCCGAGCTTTTCAGAACAACATGTTCCGAGACGTGATGATGTCATTTCAATCTTCCACGCGCGGTAGGATTTAAAGATCTCACGACGGATGAAACGTCCTTCTTTCATGAACAAACAGGGAGAGAAAAAAATCAGCCGTCCTATTCCACCGGAAACATTCTGATCTCTCGCGGATTGTATCTCAAATCATCACAGGTTTCCTTAATACTTATTTGTTGTGGATATGAAACCAAACATTACAATCCCTGCAAATATAGCAAAAATCCCTCACTACGGCAAAGCACAATGCTGCACGGCAACCCGCCGGCGCTGTATACAGTAATATAAACCCCCCCAGCGCTGTATACAGTAATATAAACCCCCCCAGCGCTGTATACAGTAATATAAACCCCCCCAGCGCTGTATACAGTAATATAAACCCCCCCAGCGCTGTATACAGTAATAACCCCCAGCGTTGTATACAGTAATATAACCCCCAGCGCTGTATACAGTAATATAAAAGCCCCAGCACTGTATACATTATAACCCCCCCAGCGCTGTATACAGTAATATAACCCCCCCCAGCGCTGTATACAGTAATATAAACCCCCCCCAGCGCTGTATACAGTAATATACCCCCCAGCGCAGTATACAGTAATAACCCCCAGCGTTGTATACAGTAATATAACCCCCCAGCGTTGTATACAGTAATATAACCCCCAGCGCTGTATACAGTAATATAAAAGCCCCAGCACTGTATACATTATAACCCCCCCAGCGCTGTATACAGTAATATAACCCCCCCCAGCGCTGTATACAGTAATATAAACCCCCCCAGCGCTGTATACAGTAATATACCCCCCAGCGCAGTATACAGTAATAACCCCCAGCGTTGTATACAGTAATATAACCCCCCAGCGCTGTATACAGTAATATAAAAGCCCCAGCACTGTATACATTATAACCCCCCCAGCGCTGTATACAGTAATATAACCCCCAGCACTGTATACAGTAATATAACCCCAGCACTGTATACAGTAATATAACCCCCAGCACTGTATACAGTAATATAAAAGCCCCAGCACTGTATACATTATAACCCCCCCAGCGCTGTATACAGTAACATAACCCCCAGCACTGTATACAGTAATATAACCCCCCAGTGTTGTATACATTATAACCCCCGGGTGCTGTATACAGTAAAATAACCCCCCCAGCACTGTATACAGTAATATAACCCCCAGCGCTGTATACAGTAATATAACCCCCCAGCGCTGTATACAGTAATATAACCCCGGCGCTGTATACAGTAATATAACCCCCAGCGCTGTATACAGTAATATAACCCCCAGCGCTGTATACAGTAATATAACCCCCCAGCGCTGTATACAGTAATATAACCCCCCAGTGCTGTATACAGTAATATCACCCCCCAGCGCTGTATACAGTAATATAACCCCCCAGCGCTGTATACAGTAATATACCCCCCAGCGCTGTATACAGTAATATACCCCCCAGCGCTGTATACAGTAATATTCCCCCCAGCGCTGTATACAGTAATATAACCCCCCAGCGCTGTATACATTATAACCCCCGAGTGCTGTATACAGTAATATAACCCCCCTCCTCTTTTTAATCTTAATAAGGCATCGCAGATGACGGAGTGGTAGATCTTGCTCAGACTAGAAGATACTTTTTTAAGATGAGACAATAGGTTGCCTAATTCCCAGCAATGGGCAGGAGAGTTTACTACATCCTACGACGGTGTAAATAGCAACAAAGAGAGAGGCAAATAATAACAAATAGCCCCTCTATCCAAGGGCAGGACCCCCCAGAACAGCCTCTGCCAATTAACAAACATGTCTTAGGGGTTCATGTGATAGCTCTGTTCTTCATAAAGTTATTTTGAAGTCATAAGATACATTTTAAGGAAAACAAGATGACATTTGTCTACTGAGGGGTCTCCAATAAGTAGCTGGGGGGCTACCAGTCGCTCTCGGTCTACAGTTGAGTAGCTGTTGGGTGATAAAGGCATGAAATGTATCCTTAATTAGTAAAAACAAAATGTCCGGCACTCTCTCACACTCATAAAATAAAGGATTTTTTTGTGGCTTTGAACGTAAAGAACCAACATCCCAGCCATGGCAGCCTAACAAAGCCTTCCTTCCGTCACTATTTCTCCTCCTCTCTCTCGGTTTTTTCTGTATTTCTTTGTCCTCCAGAATATAAAGACAAATAATTTGCACAATCGTTTTACATATAGTTAAAAAAATGTTTTTATCATCCATATAAGAGAGAGAATGGGAGCCCTTAAGTCTGGTTTATGCCCACACCGCACTGGGGCTTATTTTAAGCCGAGTCCCACCGGCTTGATAACCCGTTCCTTTTAGCGAGAGCCCGGCCTGAGTTAAAGTTGAAGGACATTGGCATCTTGTTACCCGGTAAGAGATTCCTTTGTGCTCCTTGGCACATTTATGACCTCAGCCACATGGGGCGTTGGCGAGTAAGTGGGGAAACCTAAGCCTATGCAACACCCGGGTCGCTTCACTAAGATTCGAGCTGTTGCTCGGACTATAGGGTTCACTGGTTGACCATTTTGAGTCTCCTGTTGAGTTAGGCTGAGCTGCCCTCGACGGCCGTGTCAAGCTATTTCCCAACACTGTCTAGCTGATCGTAGAGCCCTTCCATTGAGTTGATGTGAGTCGAGTGCCCATCAGTCACTTGAATCGATGGTCATCATGGTTGGACATGTTGTGCAGCCTGGGTCAACTTCTCATAGCCGCCACTCAACTGATAACTCAAGCCAACATCTTGATCAAAAGAAAAATGGCTCTGCATTTACAAGTTGGTAGTCGACTTAGCTCAGGTTGAGTTAACTTCAACCATATTCATAGTGGCCATCAAGTGCCATCAAGTTCAGTTGAGTTAACAAAGTTGCTCCATTCGTCTTCCATCTAGAGATGACACCAACCGATGTGAATCCGGCGACCTTGAACTTTTTGCCCTGGTTCTGCTACATCGGGATAGAAAGTTTTTTGGAATATCCAGGACCGGCCATTCGATCCTTTAGAACGTTGATCATCCGAAGATCCGAAGCTTCGCCGCCCCGTCTGTTTCCCCGTCCGCCGGACATGATTGACGCGGGAATAAAAGCGACGTGCATTTCGTGAGCACGTAACAAAATGTATCAATCCATACTGCGAGTGATTAATGTTCCCCCGTCTCGTATAACTGGTTTTAAACCATAATTATTATTCATTTGATTTCCATTTCTTGGAAGCGTCCGAGGTATTTGTATTATCTGCTTCTAAGAAATGTGGGAGAGTCTTCCCAAATTATAGGGGACCTCGCTATAAATATTTATAACACCTCAGGCACGGCATAAAGGAGACGCAAACATGTGTAGGGATAAACAAAGCATTGTGTGTTATAGAACCCTCTGTATGATATACGGGTTGGGATTGTGGCAGAACAATTGTTGGGGCTGTAGATGCAAAGTTGAGGGCCGAGGGGGCCGCTAGCAGCTGCCTAACTGTTACAGAGGGGTCTCATTGCAAGGGGCTTCTTGGGGGGAGAGGTTAGATGTATGGCCAAAATGTACAAAAAAAACCATAGAAACCTAGAATTTAGCCGCAGATCGGCCCCATCCGGCCCCCGTCTAGTCGCCCGTTTCTCCAGCTGTAAAGACTCAAACCTTAATCAGTTGTTTGTCTCGTCTTAGATTCAGGAGCCGTATGTCTATCCCACACATGTTTAATACCCTCGCTGTATTACCCTCTACCACTTCTGCTGGGAGGCTGTTCCGCTTATCTACCACCCTCTCAATAAAGTAACATTTATCACCAAAAATAAGAAAAATTTGCTTATTTTCTAAGGCTAACACGTTCTATAAAAATAGAATAGCAGAAGATATCCGGAGATTAAATCACGACAGGGACCTTCTTTAACCGTTTAGTATTCAGTGTCAGTAATGGATTGGAATAACGTATCATTAAAAGTTTCCAAGCAACAACAAAAGTTTAGCTTTTTCCCCGATGACTTTAGAATTTTCCCATTTTACGCAAATCCCCCCATTTTTTTATTTTTTTTTTACTAATGACGTGCGAGTTTCTGTTTATGTTTACTTGTGTAATAACGGGAGTGCGGGGGATGGGGTTGTTTGGTGTAGACCCGTTTAGCGTGACCCTGTGTGTGACGTTGGTGACAGGGGGCTCGGCGCTAGTCTTAACCCTTAGTGGAGGAACTGCGCCCAAACCCAGAGACAATCTTAAAAATCCGGGGACTCAGGGACAAATCCGGCTAGAGTTGCAGATTGCCATATCATCAGAAAACACTGATTGTAAACGTTATTTTAGTTCATTCATCCTTAAAGGGTCAGTAAAGCTTCCTGACGGACGCTCACTTCGGATAACAGAAATAGAGGAGCCCTTCAATTTTTTTTACAAACGTGAATGATTCTATCTGCATTAACCCCTTGCTAGTCCCGACGCTCTTGCCAAAGGGTAAATGAGGTGGCCTACAATGCCAAAGAATATTTTTTTTCTCCCCAATGCAGTTCTGTCCCCTAGAAAGGTCACCCAGCCGCCCGAAGTCAGCTGCTCATTGAGTTGTGATTACATTTTAAATACAGGAATGATACCGGCCTTTTCCATTCATCTCGTAGCCGCCCGATGTGTTTGTGCGTACACATGCCCTTTAACAACCGCGCGTGAGAAAAGTCACGTACGGCCAAGAAAATCCTACAATGTATCAGAAATATTTCAGAAGTTTGCAATTTTCACAAATTAGGATAAAGAGATTTTGTGGGTTTTATTTTTTTTTTATATAATTTTGGAATGTAATGTGGCTGGTTGACTAGGATGTGGGCTACTGTTCCAAAGTTTGGGGGTCACTCAGCTGTTTGCATGGAAAACAAGAACATTTCTGGCTCTAATATAATTACGAAAGGGTTTCTAACCATCAATTAGCCTTTTAAACTTAAACTTTGATCAGCGAACACAACGTTCCATTGGAACCCAGGAGTGATGGGAGTGATAAAGCGGCATTGGAACCCAGGAGTGATGGGAGTGATAAAGGGCCATTGGAACGCAGGAGTGATGGGAGTGATAAAGGGCCACTGGAACCCAGGAGTGATGGGAGTGATAAAGGGTCTTTGGAACACAGGAGTGATGGGAGTGATAAAGGGCCATTGGCACACACGAGTCTGCCCGTAAAGACTCAAACCAACTCAGTCGTTGGTCTCGTCTTCGATTCAGGAGCCGTATGTCTATCCCATGCATGTTTAAACCACCTCACTGTATCAGCCTCTACCACTTCTGCTGGGAGGCTGTTCCACTTATCTACTCTTACTACAGTAAAGCTATTTTTGCACACATTTCCCAAGATGGGCTTCTGAACCGCATTAGAGAAGCCGGAAGACACACGCCTCTCTTGTTGGAATGTTTTTAGGATTACGAACATGCCTTTCCGACTGCGATATTTGTTATTTTCCGGGTGTTTATTTGACTTGCTGCACATTCTTACTGCCGAGAACAACAACTTACTGAATATCTGCTGTTAGCCGGTAAACCAAATAGTTTGCCTTCTGTAAACAAATTTGCCGCGTTGTACATTTTGACACCATGAACGACTCAACAAGCCAGCGCTGGGGAAATACTCTCTGTATACCTCTCATAACGGCAGCTGGAGTTAATCTGATCTGACAAGCAGCAGAGGGATTTTTCTAGTGGAAATTCTCCAGGCCCCGACCTCTACTTCCTCCACAAGTAGCGAGTATCACCCTCCCCATCTTTAATTCATTCAGAACCATATTAGGGAACCGGCTGGAGAACCTGACATGCATGGCGCTGGAACATAAGGAGTTAAATAGAGTAAAACTGTGACCTTGAAATAATTATTTGTTTCCTTACCCAGAGGGTAGTAGATAAGTGAAACAGTCTCCCAGCAGAAGATATGGTTGGTTAAATATACCCAATCCCTAAAAACCTTGTTGCAGATCACATGCATTGAGCCTGATGGTGTTAAGTAGGGCTTTATTCACTAAGATGTGAATTGCAAGTGAAGTATGATGAAGCGTCTTATGATGATGCACTTTTAACATACTCTCCTCCAGAGGTCATTCATATATGAAGTAGGAAGTAGTGGGAGTGGACGGACTGGGGAGGAATAAGAGGCCCCAGCTTTTAAGGCCTAGTGGCCGCTAGATGACATACATGCAGCCGCTGGTTGGATACTCTCACAGTATTTATGGATATCCCACGGGAAGCAAGAACCCTGCGATACGCTCATACCCAGCAAACATTTTGAGCTCCTAGAAAAGAGGGGCATCAGGGGAGGAAAAACAGGGAAGTTTATTGTCCATACTGCTTCTTGATCCGCACCGCAAGGTTCATTATATTGTATGAATTAAATGTATGCGTTAGGCAGGTGAGGGACCATTATAGGCTTCACAAGGCGAGGTTGACTTGGGAATGGCCATCCTCTTGTCTCCTCATTGGACGATATCTGTGCATGAGTCAGAATTTGGGAAAATGCAGCTGCTATTGGACACATTTGTTGCTGAGACAAAAAAAAAATCTTCTTTGAGGCGCCATCTCCTGGTAAAGTGAAGAATTGCACCGTGATGTTATTCTACAAATACCCGTGAAAAGGAGGCGGCGTAGAGGAAATACAACGCAGGAATACACTGCCATCTAGTGGAGAAATAATAAACCAACAGGAGTTCCATTTAACACAGAAACAGACTCAGATCGGCCCCATTCGGGGGGTCTAGTAGCCCGTTTTTCCTGCTGTGAAGACTCAAACCTCAGTTGTTGGTCTCGTGTTAGATTCAGGAGCCGTATGTCTATCCTGAGTTTCTTGATACAACACCAATGGCAGCACTGTGTTTAACTACAAGATAATCATTAAAGATTATTGGTTAGTCTTCATTGTTTAGTGATTTATTCCAGCCCTGATTTAAAATTATTATTGCAACTTTTATTAAAAGAAAATTAAAAGCAAGTTGTTTCTCAATACGTCTCTCTCTATAATTCACAGCATCTAAAAAACATAATGTTGTTTTTTTGTTTTTTTTCCGACCGCGATATGTTCACCGGTTTTCCAAATGGCTGTCGGACCGGAGGACACATTTCTGCCTTCCTCTGATGAGGCCACAATACATCACGGACCGGATATACAATAAGGCTGTTTAGCATTGAAGAGAAGTGGGTTTTATCTCATGTTGTTCTCACAGCCGATTGTTTTGTGGCAGTGGAACTAAAGTATTAATATCTAAAAGTCCAATTCCTCATTTACCCACAGGCGGTATGATAAGGAGTCGGGGCGCTTTTGAGAATAACAGAGACAGAACACATACAAATGGCTAATTTGCAACTGAACATTTACTGAATAGGTTTTTTTAATATGGAAATTTGGAAAATTGCAACCTTCTCCTTTCCATCAAACGTATCACGATACAAATATTATCATCCTGGTCAATAAATTCTAAGAAATCCACTAGAGTATTCATGTCCATTAAGCAGAAGCACAGAGCCTTCATTGGGACCTCACCTGGTCAGTGAATTGTGGCATCATAAGTGTCTGTGACATCACAACCACTATGAAGCCGGAGCGCGCTCCTCTGATTGCTCAGTGTAGTTGGGCGCTCGGCACGTGTAAGCAGCTATTCGTAGCGGACTTAAAGTGTTGTTACCAACGACATCTGAGATTGTGGAGATTTAAAAGGAGAACCTACCAAGAGCTATGGGGGACTGCTGTCTACTCCATGGACTGAGGTGGGTTGGAAGGAGTTGCTGCCCCAGAAAAGTGAGGAAGTTTTTCAAAAGAGTGAAAACAGCTTTCACCAAAACCGCTAAAAAGACTGAGAACCAGAACAAGGAGCACTTGGCCAGTAAAGTACCTGTCCTGAAAAGGAAGAAAGAGAGTAGCAGTACAGAGGAAGAAAGAGGCAGAGCGAGGAAGAGGACCAAGCGTACTGCTAATGAGAGGGAGGAGAGCAGCCCGTGTCTGAGGGCCAAGAAGACAAAAAAACGCCCAAGAACCAGCACAGGCAGCTCAGAACATGAGAAAAAGCGGTGTAGATCCAACGAGAAAAACATCCAGATTCTGGGGCAGCAGGAGAAAGAAGGAGCGGAGGAACATCTGGAGGAGCGCAGAAGGGGAAAGGTTCCCCTAAAAAGACGCAGAAGTGAGGTGGAAAGCGGTGTTACTGCGAAAAAATATCGGAGCCTCCTCCCCATGACGCCCTCCGGCTTCATCTTCCATTCAGTGCTGGGACAAGGGTCATTTGGAAAAGTCATGTTGGCTTCTGTACCTAGAAGAGATTCTATGGTAGCGGTCAAAATTATCCGCAAGAAAGCCTTAAAGCCCCTGTACCTACTGAAGGAGAGGAGGATCCTGGAGATGGCTCGGGACAGCCCGTTCCTGTGCCACGGATATGCAGGCTTCCAAACACAGACCTGCGTGTTATTCACGATGGAGTATATGGCTGGTGGGAGCCTCCGGTCGTATATGAACAGGGTGGGCCGCCTCCCCGAGACCACAGCTGCATTTTATTCGGCTGAATTAATCTGCGGCATCCAGTTCCTCCACGCTCAGGGACTTATACACCGAGACCTGAAGCCGGACAACATCTTGCTTGACGGAGAGGGCCACGCCAAGATCTGCGATTTTGGACTTGTTGCAGAAGGCATTTTCGGAGCAGCAGAGACAAAAGGACGCTGCGGAACATTCATGTACATGGCCCCCGAAATACATCTAAAGCAAGCATACGGTGTTGCCGTGGACTGGTGGTCTTTTGGGGTGATTCTATTCCACATGCTTAACGGAAGGTTACCGTTCTATCACGGTAATTGCAAGAAGGCAGCGTTGGATTCCATTGTAAATGGAAGCCCTCGGAATGTCAAAGACATCTCCGAAGACGCTGCGGACATCCTAAAGCATCTTCTGATGAAGGATCCTCAGCATCGCCTCTGGATCACGGGGTGTATCAGGCGGCATCCGTTCTTTCAGGACATTAATTGGGAGGATATAGAGAGCCGCCGTTCCACTCCCCCGTACCGGCCGACATCAGCATCAGATCTCCGCTTGCGGACACTTCAGGAGATTCCATCAGTCTTGTTGAGCACAGAGGACTCGTCCTCTTCATCTTCATCGTCCTCTTCCTCGTCATCGAGCAGCCAGAGTCTTTCTGGCTTTTCCTTTGTGACTCCAGACTGGATGGCCTGAAGGATGGACTAAGCCCTGGCCGAGTGTATCAAGAGTGTTTCCAAATAACATCATAAAATCAGAATAAATTCGAGAAACACCTACATTTTTATGTTATTGTTTCCTTTGTGTTGTATAACTTTAGGTGCCATTGCCCACAGGATGCTCTACATTGGTATGACCTCACAAGAGAGCTTCTGCTTCAATGACATCATAAACAGAGAATATATTGTAATTTATGGAGACAGGAATGAAACTGAATTTTAAGTAATTCACTTAATGTAGCCCCAATCTAACTTCATTCATGTGATATCAGAACCAATAATTCTTTATTTTTAAAGGTTTCTATTTTTCCATAATTAGCAAATTACGGATTCTGTAATGTCTTCCGCTACTCGATGTTTGTTCAGTCTTCGATTCCTTAGCATGTTTTTAATAACGTTAAAGTACTAATCCCTCACGTCCTTCCTCGGCTGAGCCTGGTATCATCGAGTGACACATTTTGGGGGCCACATCCCTCCTATATGTATACATTTAACTAGATTTTAATATTGACAAATCCATAAGGTGTCATTCTATTACCCTGACGTGTAAACCAGTAACAATGTAATACAATGTGTCACCTTATTACATCACAACTTCTTGCTGTTGCACATTAGACCAATAGCTTGCAATCGCCAAACAGAGTTAACAGGAGTCATCGCTAGCATTTAGCCTTAATCTCTACCTAGACGTCTGTAAAATAGGCATATTAAGGGTCAGGTCTTAAGAAACATTTTGGTTTAGTGGCCTTTTAATAAGAAATCTGTATATACAGATAGTAATATATATATATATATATATATATATATATATATATATATTCAAACCACCTCTGATGTTTCCTGCAGATTTAATTAGCATTTGCTCAGTGTCTCTGCTATCACGATTAGCACAACCTGAGCTCATGAGAGTAGAAACAGTCCACTTAACTTCTGAAGAACCCGTGCAGTACACGTATCCTCAAGATCGAGCTATCATGAAACAAGTACACTACTTTTAACTGTTCCTCACTGTATGTTTTTTATACCAGTTCGTCCCTCGCTCAAGCACCGACCAAAACAAATCTGCAGGACACAACCGGTAGACAAAACGTCTCAAGCTTTACGAGGCTCTAATTCAACAAAACCATCAGAATTTCTGTAATACATTTGAAATTCAACATTTGGTGTTTGTGCATTTTGGGACCCAAATCCAATCAGTTTATAGCCAGTGAATTCGCTGACTTTACACTTTTCCAGAGTTATGTCCCCGACGGGACTCAAGAGCTAATTTTGCAAATAAATAAATGAACCTCTAGCTAGCGAAAAACAGCCGAATTTGGTGATTCTTTCAGTAATGACTGTAGCAGGGTTCCATATGTCATTTTATTTGTCCTGCTTACGTTGGAAATCTAGAAGCTCTTTCTTGAGTTCTACAAACCGAAATGGAATTTTATTTTAGGAAACGAAACAATATTATTTCCTACCTCCATTTCTTCATCCAAGGCCAATGGTCAGCGATGCCTTCTAGAATAACCGGCTTCTGTAAAGTCAAGACGTTTTCTTTGAAGTATTCTAAAGAAGGGCAGCGGAGCTTTGGGATCCCCCGCTCTAAATCCAAGTCAAGGATGAGCGAATGACACCTTTTCTGTCACTAGAGAGAACATGAGTTACAGAAAATTACCGACATGCAAAAGATGAAGACAACAACTTTGTATCTGCCTCCCTTAATGCTGGGCTGGTTAGAGGGAGATTGAGATCTCTCCAACCTGCCCTGCTCAGCAGGCTCCCTCTGTAGGTCTACCCAAACCAGTGCTCATCGTGCCCAGATATGGACTGCACTGAACCAACACGAGCACTGGTTTGGGTAGCAGGCGTTCACGGGGACAACTGCCCAGTGTGCCCGAGCATTAAGACAGCACTGTATATAGCGCGGGGGGGGGGGGTTAAACTACTGTATACAGCACTGGGGGGGTTATATTACTGTATACAGCGCTGGGGGTTATATTACTGTATACAGCGCTGAGGGTTATATTACTGTATACAGTGCTGGGGGTTATATTACTGTATACAGAGCTGGGGGGTTATTACTGTATACAGCGCTGGGGGGTTATATTACTGTATACAGCGCTGGGGGGGTTATATTACTGTATACAGCGCTGGGGGTTATATTACTGTATACAGCGCTGGGGGTTATATTACTGTATACAGCGCTGGGGTTTATATTACTGTATACAGCACTGAGGGTTATATTACTGTATACAGCGCTGGGGGTTATATAACTGTATATAGCTCTGGGGGATTATATTACTGTATACAGCGGGGGGGGTTATAAATGTATACAGTGCAGGAGGGGGGTTATATTACTGTATATAGCCCTCCTTTATAGCCTCCTCCATTGTAATGGAATCTGAGCAACCTGATTGGTGTTTCCATAAGAACCATTATTAGAACCATTTGGTTACCACCATTAGCGAGTTACGGCGACAGGATCTGCGGCTTTTACAGGGTTAATAAGTCTTAGACAAAAACACCTGCAGTGCTCACCACTCTGGTACTTAACGGGTTAAACAGACACCTGTAGATCCTAACATTTGCAGTAAAATGTAATTTTTTGCGATTAGTTTAAATAATGTATAAATAATTTTAATTTGCGGAATCAGTTTCCCCTGAAATTAACGTGCATCCGGTAAACCAGATGAGGCCCCATTGCTTGGTTGCTACACCTCCTTGTTGGCTTTTTCTCTGTGTGCTGTTCCCACAACCCAAAGGCTGGCGCAACCTTTAAAATATAAGCCTGCGCGACTCCATATTGAAAAAGAAAAAGGATTTTGGGATTTGGTTCTTCGTCTATACAGAGGCTATGCAGGTATTGACTGTCCCTGCCTATACAGAGGCTACCCAGGCCTTGCCTATACAGAGGCTACCCAGGCCTTGCCCATACAGAGGCTACGCCTATACAGAAGCTACGCAGGCCTTGCCGATACAGAGGCTACGCAGGCATAATTTATTTATTCAACCCATGCACCATTATCGTCTCTATATTTCGCATCCCATTAATTTTGGTGTTAACAATTTTTGTGGCTCAGTCCCGCCAACCTAGAAATATGGTAAATAACAATTTTATTTTACCGGCGTCTACAACTCTCCCCTCAAAAAAACAGAAAAAACCCTCCTGATAGCTTTAAAAAACATAAATAATTTCAATTACCATTTAAACATAAAAACCCTATTTTTATTATGATGATGTAACGATTGTTATGGCGCCCTCATATTCCGCAGTTTAGTCAAGGGTCCCTTTCCAGGCCGGAAAGCTGCGCGCCCCTCGCCTCACTGATGCCGGGAGGGGCGGGGATTGGTGAGGGGAGGAACCCTAGGAGCCAGAGAGGCACGTGACCAGGTGGAGGGTGGGGATTGGCTACCGCGTCGGTGAGTGTCACCGTGTGTGTCACCCCCTCAGCATCTACAGCCCGGCCGGGCCTGTCCCCCCAGCACCCACCGGGGCTCCCCCCAGTCACCGGTCGCCGCACACAGCGGGGAATGACAGTGAGTCACCATGATGGAAGGTAAGAGGCCTGCGGCATCCCTCCCGTACATACCAGAGACCACCAGACCTTGCGGCATCCCCCAGTATATACCAGAGACCACCAGACCTTGCGGCATCCCCCAGTATATACCAGAGACCACCAGACCTTGCGGCATCCCCCCACGCCCCGTATATACCGGAGACCACTAGACCCTGCGGCTTCTCTGAGAGAGGGACAGGGAGCAGCATCCCTCATCCGGCCTGCATCCCTCATATACCAGAGACCCAGATCCTCCCTGCATCCCTGAGAGAGGGGCGGGGAGCAGCATCCAGTATCCCGCATCCCCTCATAACCCGCAGACCACCACAGCCTGCCTGCTTTCCGTATACCAGAGACCACCTTCACCCTCCATATACTACAGACCTTATCTGCATGCCTCTTATCCACAGACCACCCAAACAATGTATGCATCCCCCCCATACACCAGAGACCCAAACCCTGCCTGCACTCCTAACCAAAAGCCCCCCTTAACCACATCCCGACAATAGTCCACACCCTGCCCTGCCAGCACCCCCACGATAGTGGACACTGTGCACCAACAGTACCCCCTATAGCCCATGCCATCCCCACGTTGGATTCCCCACCTAGTAGCCCATCTCTTGCCTTGTTAGTTCCTCCTCAGTAGCCAACACCCATCCCCCAGTAGCCCATGTATTGACTGCACCCTCCTAATAGCCCACACAGTGTCCCAATAGCGCATACTGTGCCCCAGTGGCAGTGCCCCAAGGAGCCCAATCCATGCCCCAGCAGCACCCGCAAATAGCCCACACCGTGCACCAGACACCCCTGTAGTAGCCCATCTCATGCCCAGATTGCACCCTCTAATAGCCCACACTGTGCCCTGTCTGCATGAACAAATGTCCCTCCAGCATCCCTTGCTGATAAACCCCCTCTTCCATCTCTAGATTGTAAACTTTTGCCACCTGTGCCCTCTTAATCTAATCTATTGGCTCATCCTAGTCTGGCAGTTCTAGTTTAGTCATTCCTCTTGAATGTAGGGACTGTAAGAAGCGCTGCAGGAATTGTTAGCTCTATAGAAATAAAAGCTAATAATAATTAAGGTCCTACTACCGTGACCCACATCCCTATATCCCCCCCATCCCTATATCCCCCCCATCCCTATATCCCCCCCATCCCTATATCCCCCCCTTAAAACCTGTATTCTCCAAGATCACCATGGGAACGAATGCAACATTTCAGATAGCCGTTTCGGATTCCGCTCTAAACTCTGTGAAGTTTTACGTTTGTGAATAGAACCCACGTACCCCGCGTGCAGTCGGCAGCCCTCTTATCCCACAATGCTTTGCCAACAGCCCCTGACACACCTCCCCCTCATCAACTGCCCCTCCTGCGTGTCCTACCTGCACCATGCAAGCGGCACCCTCCAGCCCCCCGATTCCATCTTTAATTTATTTAAGTTCACCATTTATGACTGTTTCGGTTTATTAACCGTTCGGCATACTAAAGGTGCGTACTGTAGCAGTGTAAGGGTTAAAGAGGTGAACCCCACCCCCTCTGTCCAAGACACCCAACCATCTCCAGATCATGTATAAAAAGCCAATTCGCTTTCGCTACCTTCAAGTACCCCGATGCCCACCATGCGGTGCCTGGCAGCCATCATCACACGTGAGATATGCTAACACTTATTCTATGCTGGGGAATTTATCTCTGGTTTTCTTTTTAATTGAAATTATTAAATTGTGTGTTAATTTAGCGAGACCCCATCCCCCTCCCTTTAGGTCTGCCTTAAACTGAGGTGTGATTTTCGATACTACGTCCCATTTTAAGTCCTTGATACTTTACTTGAGCTCGAGTCCTTATATCACGTTAACGCTTCCTGGAGCCAATGAAAGCTGCGCGTTTCCGTGTAAAAGACACCTGTTTGGGGGGTTAAACAATGTCCTCAAACGACCGATCCTTGGGATTCAATCCTACAGATCATGTGGCTTTAACACAGGTGGATCCCTTTCTGGAACTACTGATTGGTCCAGCTGTCATCATCCTGCGCCGTTGCGTGTGCTGAGGGCATGGTTTTAGACATATTACTGATTTGAAACAAGATTTTATAGTAAAATATCAATTCACTGACTTGCCTTTTTTGTCTAAATAATGGGAAGCCCTTTCTGCGGTGTATTAAACGCAGCGTTACCGATTTATTATAACATAAATATTTTTATTTTTTTTTCCGACAAATGTTATAAGAGCCGGTCCCTCTTCTCCTGTATCGATATGTTATAACATGTGTTAATGTTACTTTGTTTAAAAAATTTTGTTACATTGTAACAGCGCTACAGACTCTGCAGGCGCTATTGATACATTTAATGTAATCTCTCCTATCTCTGCTGGAGAACTCCTTTTCTGCTGACTTATCGTAAGGCCTTACGAAGTCCTGGGTCGGTTTGGATTAAGGATGTGTTTGTCCACCAGCCCCCCTCTATCCCCCTCATCTATACATCTGAGACCCCCACAGCCATGCTGAGCAAACATGCGCATCTGTCCAGGGACTCTGATTGTTCCAAAGCCTGAGTATTCCGAGGAAATCAGCTTTCCTTACCCTCTGCCTTAGCTGTTTTATCAATGACTTTCACATAAGCCTCGCTCCTGTGCGGGCCAATAGGAAGCTGCGTTGCCATCAAAGTTGGCTTGGCAGCATCCAATGACGTTGCACCGGTGGCCATCTTTGATATGTGATATATGATCTGTGAATGAATGAAGATTCTTAGTGGAATGCTCTTCAGACGCCCGCTCTGCGATGTGCTGCAGGCTTCTCCGAGATACATTTGATTGCTACGGCTGTATAGACTTAGGGTTCGGAGAATGTACGTTCCGCCGTCCCACAAGCGTTTGGTTACTGCAGGGTTACATGCTTAACGCGACAATCTATATTCAACCTCAACTCTAACGAGACTTTCTGTCCGCGCTCATATCGCGTCTTTTGATGCTAAAAGTAGCAACTTTGGCCTTTTTTTTGCTATTTCGCAGATTTTTTCACAAAGTAAGATAGGGTCTCTTCCACAGCAGACTGGCCTTAAGGGTAAACTAGTTTTCTTTGACGGAGAATGCGTTAGGTGGAACAGCCTCCCAGCAGAAGTGGTAGAGGGTAATACAGCGAGGGGATTAAACATGCATGGGATAGACATACGGCTCCTGAATCTTAGACGAGACCAACGACTGATTAAGGTTTGAGTCTTTACAGCAGGAGAAACGGTACAGACTAGACGGGGGCCGGATGGGGCCAATCTGCTGGCGGGTTCTGTGTCTCTGGTAGTCTTTTTATGATGGCGTTATCCCAAAATGTGTCCTGGCTGAGATGTTTTATCATTTAGTGGTTGCAGTGAGCGGCAGATCACCGCGTTGCCCCCTGCAGAGGGTATAACTGAGTAGTGGATTCCCTTTTCCCGGAAAGGCCTGCCAACTGCGGCGGTTCCTGTAATAATGTATCCCAGACAGGGTAGCCGTTCCGTAGTAAAAGCCCCTGTTGGGGTCACTCCAGCCTATTTGGCGCGGCAGATCTGGGTGTGTTGACAACGATCAGAGTCCAGAATTCTCGCTCTTTGCTTTCTTATCTGCCGTATTTCACAATTCTTTCCGTTTGTTTTCAAGGTGACTGCACCCTGTTGTCAAAAATCACTTTACTTGTTCGAGTGTCACTTTTTCCCATAAAAATTGTTTTTCTAAGGCAGATAACATTTGCGACAGGTAATCAATAACAAGCAGCACCGCTCCTTCATCTGCGAAATCAGTTCTGGGCATCGGTGAGTGTACGTCGGTCACTCGCATTAACCATAGACAGAGAGACGTCGTGAACTTAAAGGGGCAGTAATGCCACAATCTGTGTTCAATCTTTCCTTCAGTTGGACTATCACTCCCACCACCCTCAGCCATTTACCCCATGGTTAACACACACAGCTCTTTAAGGGAAACCCATGGAAATATCCTCTTCCTTGAGCAAACCCCCCCCCCCAGCGCTGTATACAGTAATGACGCCGTACCTTGACAAAAACCTGTTTTGTTTTTTTTCCATTTTGTCCCAATAAACATCCTTTTATCTGCAGATCTGGAGCCGCCGTTGCTGTCAGTCATGTGATATTTTGGGTGACTTTCCCGGCTCAAACTTCACACTGGGCTGATGCTTCATGCTAATGAAGTCCGTTCCTCCATAGACTTTCATTAATCATAGTCTGGCTGGGTGATTAAGACTGAGCTATTCTAGTCAGGGTGTCTAGTAGATTGGGAATCAGATAACAGAGTGAGAACTCGTACAAATGACTGATATGCGGCTGGCTGAAAACATTTATATTATGGGGCAAAAACTACAATTTAAGACAAAACTAACCACTATTTTTAAAAAATTTATTTTAATCTGACGCTAATGAGAAAAGAAACAGTGGGAGCGGCGGTTTAACAAATCTCAAGAATCTTTATAGTTGGTGCCGGTGTGAGAACAAAACAAATTCCGTGGCATATAGTTGAGATACAGAAGTTTAATGATGGTTGTAAATATTTAATGCAAACTTTGACGTCATTCCTGTTCACCTCTCGTGGTTATGTATAGATTTTTTTTTTTATTGCTAATTGATCGTTATTAACCATATCTAAAGGTGCACTGATCTTGTTCCACTTAAATAAAAAAACAAAGTTTACCTCTTGTGTAATACACCCTCTAGATTGTAAGCTCCTGTGTGCAGGGCCCTTTTTACCCGTTTCTGTAATCATGCCCTGATGCGTGTCCCCCCCCCCCCCCGTGTCCTGACGCATGTTCCCTTACCACGCATGCATTACCTGCATGAAATGCGATCTGTCAGAGGGTCTTTGATTATGTGAAACGCGCCGGGCAGCTTATCGTCCTTTCTTTTCCTGCTTTATTCTGAGGAATCATTCATAAAATGGAAAAAATGTTTAGAGAAAAATGCTAACCATGCTGCTTTGTGGGAAAAAACCTTTTTTTTTATGGATGGATAATCTGGTCGTTATGTAAACTTGAGCGAGTGTGAATTGTTTGCCTCCCTTTGCCGGTGTTTTAGGGTTTTTTTGGGGGGTTTTTGCTTGCATTGAAGCTCTATAGCCTGTGTTTGCTGGAGACTCCATAAATTTGGATGTGAAGACTTTAAAATATAAAGTATCAAGAACTAGATTTTCAAATCACCCGGTAACGCACATGGAAGCGGGACGACGTGAAAGTTTAAAGGTACCGCTCGGCAATCGTATGCGTTAAAGGGCATATTTTGGCTGAATCTGGTTCAAATATTTGGTTAGTGACCCCGATTTTCATTCTTCTTTGCATTCATTATTAATCAGTCAGCGCATTGAGTTACACTCTGCAGGGGCAAAACTCAGGGCGAGATCTGCGGGGGGGATTACACTATCCAAAAACTGGAACCGTCCTGCGCTGCCGAAGAGCTGCGAAGGGGACAACCAGTGCCAATGGGGGGGAATAAATAAATACAAATAAAACTAAATAATATAACAACAGGGCAATAATTTGGAAAAACTCAGTTGTTCCAATGAAGAGCACCGTAATTTATTTCTCTGGCTAAAATCAGGACCATGGACATCTCCCGCTGACTCCTCCGCCGTCGGCTCAAACCAAACCCTTGTTAGAAATGTCTTCTAACGCAAGCGGGCGGCCGGTGACACGCTGTATGAGGACAGGCTGAAGATTTCCCTGCGAGGGGGACCCGCTATGTCTTATACACCAGTCACTGCATGTGCCCTGTGAATCTATGAAACAGGGTAATTAATACCATCGCTGGGGTGGGAACCTGGATGTCTTAAGCACTATTACGCAGAAGCATCTTTGCGGCACTGGAAAGAACACACTTTTTGAGTGGTAGTTGTGTTATATACACACCTGGTTGACTGTAATAGACACATAGAAATTGCCGGCAGATCGGCCCCCATCCGGCCCGTCTGGTCTGCCCGTTTTTCCCCCCGTGCTGTAAAGACTCAAACCTTAATCAGTCGTTGGTCTCATCTCAGATTCAGGAGCCGTATGTCTATCCCATGCATGTTTAGAACGGGGTCTCCATGGCTGGTTGAATGAAAATCTTTTGGATGTGCATGCGCGTCTTCAGGCCCTTCGCACACAATAGCTGTACTGGGACTTCTTGGCCTACATAATGTCTGTGTCGGGTATATATATCGTACCCCGTAGGATTAACTGGAAGACATTTAGTTTCTAAAACACAATCCGTGTTCAGTATTATTATGTACAGATTCCTTAGAATTCCTTCATAAAAAAAAAATCTAATATTTGTAAATCCTGGTTAAAAAAATAATGTTCATTATCTATCATATTTGTGCCTTAACAGAAGCTCCCATTTCTATTGTATTGGGGTTTTATCGTAAGTAATTATGGTGCAAAGTTTGAAAAAAAGCTCTTATCGCTATGGCAACAAATGGATTTTTTTCAGCAGGAACATTTTTGTTTTTTAATTTTCTTCTTAAGTGACTAAAACGCTATATTTAATACATGAGGAATGGGGTACTTGGGCACGTGCTCTGTCGTGTTCTGTCTATTTGTATCTTCAAGTGTGGTTGTCGAATGCAGAATATTCACCATTGTTGTTGCATCTTTGATAACATGATGTTCAGACACAGAAAGAATCACATGACGCCAATATTCATGAAAAAGGCTTACAAATAACACCATTTCCATTAGTTGACCCCACAATTTGCTAATTAAATCTCATCTCTCCTTATTTAGAAAAACAGAATCTGCCGGCAGATCGGCCCCATCCGGCCCCCGTCTAGTCGCCCGTTTCTCCTGCTGTAAAGACTCAAACCCTAATCAGTCGTTGGTCTCGTCTTAGATTCAGGAGCTGTATGTCTATCCCATGCGTGTTTAAAACCCTCACTGTATTACCCTCTACCACTTCTGCTGGGAGGATGCTCCACTTATCTACCACTCTCTCAGTAAAGTAAAACTTCCTGGTGTTAGATTCTGGCCTCATGTTCTAACATTCCTCCTCTTCTTGAAATACATTTTTCCTCTCTCATTGCTCCTCCAAGCCGGACATATTGAGATTAGTCTTTCCTGGTTTTATTTTTGATATTGGATTTTCTGGTTCAGTTGGGTTGAAGATGTAATGGGGTTTGGACAAAAGTTCTGCCGCTGTGGTCTTGTATCCTACCCCTGAATGTACTTCTTTGGATAAGATAAGGAGCTGGTGCTGATCTGTTTTGTGTTCCGCTCCGGTGCTAATCTTGTAATAAAGTTGTGTGAACCATTTACGGATTTTTTTAAAAAAACCCAAAAAAACTTATTTTTGTTGGGAATAACTAAATCCCATTTTTTTATAAAGTCAATTCTTTATTTTAGATACAAATCTCCATTTATTTTTCTAGTAAAAATATTCCAGCCAATAAAACAAAGAAGAAAAGGTGTCCTGTGACAATTCTGAAGATGCAGGTTATAAATAGTTAATTCAATTAAATAGAATCCTCGATTGCTACATTGTAATGTGTAATGTCTAATTCAGTCCGAGGATAATAAGGAGTTCAAGTATGTGGGGGGGGTTCAGCCCCCAAAATATCCCTGATATTACTTATTAACCCTTAAGGTCCTGGATGTTCCTTCTACAGGGATATAGGTCGGCTAGGATGAAAGGATGCAGTCGGAATGGTGCTGGACAGAAAGTTCAATTTATAAGAAGAATGTTTAGAAGCCATAATGTCCAAACCTTGTGAGAGGGACAGTCATTGGCCATTGGTCGTCTTTTCCATTTGCCTATTTTCTTCAAGGATCCTTAGAATTTGTCTTAATTGTCAGGACGTTATCTGATTTGTAATTTCTTGCAGTTGCTTGTTTTGTCGCCTTTTAGTAGATAGGCCATCAGTTTCTATTCTGGGCTAAAGAACTCATCGGGTTTCATTTTAAGGGAGAGTAACCGAGGGAAAACTGTAGCTGGGGTACTAGAAATTAAATCAAACCCATCGCTCTGTAATGTGTTGATTTAGGGCAAATATGGGCCAAAGTGCCAAGTTCCTTACGTTTCCTCCAACAGATTGCGGAGCTGAAAAAACCCATAGGTGCCAACCATACCGGAACTAAGTACCATCTACTGCTAAAGTTCATGTTTTGCCCTAAAAGTTTTATATTCTCACGAGCCTGTCTCCAGAGTTATACCCCAAAATTTTCCCCGATTAATTTGTAGGGGTTTGGGTGGGCTTTCTATTAATCGATGGGGCTTATAGGCCAAAGGCATTTATCTTGGCCCGCTAGGGATTGTTTACATGCTTGCAGGAGGATCTTATTCACTAAAATTCATAAGAATCGCTATAACGAACTACATGAATTTCTTGGAACTTCTCACGAGCCTGGAATTCGGTTGTTCTCTAACTTTTTGCTGTGATGCATTGTGGCGAAGTCCATCCAGTAGGACAAGCTGTCAGGATCTCCTTACTGCCTAACCGCAAAACTGTCAAAGCGATTGACCCACCTGCGCAGGCGAGAGTTAAAGCAAATCGTTTTGAGCGTTCATAAGGTTAAAGCTTGCGCTGCGGGGGGATCTGTACGGAGAAATCGCTGTAATCGGTGCATTATGCAGCGTTGGATCTTGCCCGGTTCGCCGGTTAACCCCGCTGTGAAGCCTCCTCTGTTCTGGTCTCTAATGAATTAATCTGAAATATTAATGACGGGATTGTGTGTTCCTTCTATACAAACTCCGCTGGGTTGCGTTACATGTTTTCATAGCGTGTTGGGTGCGCGTTCACTGATCTGGGGTGGCGTGCAGTATGAGAAGCGCGTGTCAGGCTTGTAACAATCGTCATGTCTGCTGCATACCTAAAATGACACAAATCTGCTCTCTATTCCGCGTGTTACGCTTGGCTGTGTTTAAAGATGCATTTGGGGAGAAAAAATGCAAAAGAGGGTTCATCGGGATAGATTTCAATGGCAGCAGAATTCCACTAGTTGCTATGGTAACAACACCTTTTAAACTTTATACCAGAATGTCATTCTAACAAATTATTGTTAATCTGGAGCAGGCGCTTCCTACTGAAATAGTATTTTTGTTTGTTTGTTTTGTTGTTTTTAGTATTGTTTTGTAAATTCTAACCTTTGATCATTTTTATTTTTAACCACTTTCCTAGTCCGACCCAATTTTTTTTTTTAAATTAGTTCCTAGAGGTTTCATTGTTTTTCTAATCAGCAGATAGCTCTATTATATAATTTTTTTATTAAAATTGTCGTTAAGGATCCTCGTGACCCCCCCCCCCCTCCAACAATGTCTGCTACAGAACACCCGGGTATCATGTAGAACATCTCGGCAGGGATCCTATATGGCCTGCTTCTCCATGGACCTGTTTGGGAAAACTTTGTAATATATTATATTATTTATATCCTCTCAGCCCCCCCCCCACCCCCCAAAAAAATATTATATTATTTATATCCTCTCAGCTCCCCCCAAAAATGATATATATAATATATATATAGCATTTTTTTTGGGGGGGGGGGGGGGCTGAGGATATAAATATATATATACATATATATATATTTTTATTTTATTTTTTATTTTTTTTGGCTGAAGAAAGAAGTGGGTCACATGGTTATTTTGTATTTCAGGGGAAAAAAAAGAAACATTTAGTATAACAGGAATATAACTTTGGTCTGGGTGCAGCATAAGCAGCGTTTCCACGTTACACTTTAACGCTTTATGAGCCACCACACTACGTACATCCATAGGTACCAGCATGACCTTCCCTACCACCTTGTGCTCATTTTAAACCAAGAATCTTGTCCGTCCTCCAAAGATTGTAAGCTCACAAGAGCAGGGCCCTCCGCTCCCGCACTAGTGTGTTTTAACGTATGTATGTGATAGGTCTACAGTAAACACGGAAGACGTGACTGACGTGGCTCTTTTATCCTTTATTCTTCTTTGTGCTTGGCTTCTAAGTTCTGCTCGTATTTGCTGCGCTCTTACAACGTGGGCCCTGAGTCTTGTGCTTTGAACGATCGCTGTATACCCCGCCATAAGCCTGCTGTGTTTATACGTGGGTTTTCTTTACCGCCTTCAGGACTGAAGAAACGTACAAGGAAAGCGTTCGGAATACGGAAGAAAGAGAAGGACACGGATTCTACGTGAGTATAAAGCCGCTCCTTTCACCCATGCGCAGCATCCTCGCTCGATCCACGCGCCAGCAGCTCCCTGGTCCCGTTCAATAACTCCGCCGGTGTTCTGCTTCTAAGGGAATGTTCCAGATTATATTAAACTCTTCTGTATCTGCGAAGCCAGAGACCTATTTTATTATTTTATCCGTATGCTGGTTTGATCGATATGGTAATTACTACTTTCAAGTGAAGCCTGTGGTTTTATAGCTCATTTACTTGGCCTCGTCACTCAGTTTATCGAAATAAGTCATTATTAGATACGTTCAACGCTCGCCTTATAAATATTACCGCGTTGGTCCGTATGTAGAAAGTACAAACTATTCCGTGATACCATTTATTGACCAATTTTGATGGAGTAAGATGTAGAATCGCATACATTTTCAAGCTGTCAGACGTGTGTCCATCTAAAGAAGGGACTTCTGAGGTCTTGAAAAGTCACTCTGCTTCTTTTACTTTATTACTTTTCCTGAATCGGCTAGTAGATTGGGCTTGCTGTCATCCGATAACGAATTGGGACCTCTAGTTTGTTAAGGAAAGAAACCTTGGCGGCTTTCTGGTCACATAAAAACAACACAGACACTTATAGGAACCCCACCCCCCTGTGTCTATGGCAACAACCTATCAGAGCCCATTCTTGTGTCACATGACAACAAACCAGTGTTCCTGGCAAAAAATGAATATATGAATAGGCAAAGCATTTCTTGATTAGCAAATTATTCCCGGGAAGGGTTTTACTAGAAATGATGTATAACGCTGCATTTAGATATACAAATATTCCATATATTATAAATTGTTCTGAATTTTTTATTCTTTTTTCTTGTAATAGGGGATCACCTGACAGGGAAGGCAGTGTAAGTAAACGTTAATATTTACCGGTGAAATTGCTGCGTGCCTGTTTTCCAATGCATTAGGAAAGCTAAAAGACGGTATTGCTTATAAAAGACGATAATATATCACGAATGAAGAGTACATGATAGCAGCATGTCTGCGGCAGAGGGAAACACGACCAAATAAATTATTATTATTATTATCTTTTATTTAGCGCCAACAAAGTCAAATTGTTATGTTACATACTACTTGTTATCTCCTGTCCACCCATTGTGCAGCGCTACGGAATTTGATGGCGCTATATAAAACAATAAATAATAATAATAAATACAGTCTGAGACAGATAAATCATACCACAGATGCTGTCCCTTTAAATATAGATGGATGTTTGCTCCTGCGCTGCTTAGCGGGAAACCCAAAGTCATGTGCCTCGCGGGCCGCGAATTGCATCATTAAGACAAAATTGACGTTTCCGCATTCTATGCTGTGGTTTTGCTGAACGATCGTCCCGTCTCCCAACCTTTTCTCGTTTTGTATTGTTTTTTTTTATTGTTTTTGGCTCTGTATGTACTTTGTGTCCATTAAGATGTTTCTGCCATCACACTTGTCCTGTTTGGTGCCATCAGCTGTCTGATCTTGGAGGAGTTTGGCACTTTCAGGAAAAGATAAAAAACAATTATTCAGAACGTGCAACTAAATGTAAATGATTATCACTGGAACGTTTCATGTTTTTATCCACGTTTTTATATATATATATGTTATTATTACAGAAGAAGTCCAATGGTGCTCCTAACGGATTCTATGCAGAGATTGACTGGGAACGATATGTGAGTATGGGACCCCAAAATGGGGCACGAGGATCCTTACTGATATCGCCCTAATGCAAACTGTTGGGGTGTGATTAGAGGCGAGGATGGGGCAGGACCATGGGCTTTCCTTGGTACCTTGTATCACATTGACAAAGAATGCTGTTATATGATGTCATATGTCAGCGCTCAGCATCAATGGCCCACGAGGGGGGATGTGACTGACGTTTTCAGCTATAGGAACGTATACTTCAATTGATTTTATAGCTTGGTGGGCCGGTTGAGGGAGATCATCGAATCTTTCTAACCGGGCCTGATCCCCACTGTCAGCAAAAGCCAGATAGCGGGTTGGCTCAAGGGAACAATGCCTCAAAATTGGAGCTGTAGCGTGGGGGGAAACACGGGACAGTTGGGAGGTGTAAAGAATCATGGGATCGCTGGTATATATATATATATATATATATATATATATATATATATATATCTCTTTTTTTTTTTTTTTTGCTTTTGGCAGAATTCCCCCGAATTGGATGAGGAGGGCTACAGCATCAGACCTGATATGGAACCAGGCGATATCCTTTTGCTAAAAGCTGTTGAAGCGTAGGTTCCCCTTTAAACCGGTTCCTTGCATTCATTCAACCAGTACTCCAATCACTCGGTGTTCCTCCCAAATCCTCTGCTCCCAGAGTAAAGCCCAAAATAGTTTGAATAAATAAAAAGAAACGGTTTTACTAGCCTTGGGTCACCACTGAAAACGCATAATACAACTCCACTCCTTGGTTTCTTGAAGCATTTAAGAGCATACGATGGTTGGAGTTTCTATTTAAAGGAAGATAAGGTCAACCTATTTTAAAACCTTGAGAATGATTTTTAACAATAAAAATGTTTTAGAAGCACCAGGTAGCCGCAGGCAAAAAAACCTCCAAAACTGGAGTAAACGGTACCATATAACATATAATAAGGAACGAGGCTGCGGAAACATGTTAGGCTTTCCTTTTCATATAATGCCTTTTTTGGCTATATTTTGGCAGTACCCCTTTATGGTGTTAACGCTAATTTGCATTATGTGAATATTAACCGTTTAATAGTTTGCAGCTAAATGACTCCTATTTAATTACTGGTTGCACTGGGGAATTAAACTGGGCTTTTAAGGTTCTTTCCCCAACTCTCGTGATAAATCTCTTCTACGAGCTTCTCCCCTGATCTTCATGCTTTTCTCGCTGAAGTTATCATCGGTTTCCCTCCAGATATTCTTTATGGAGCTGCTAAAACTTGCAGAAATAGTAAATAACAGATCTTTCCTCTAAAGGTTTAATCCCATATCGACCTTTTAAGATTTTTAAGAAGCATTTTCGGTGTCTGCACTGTGTATTTGCGGGAAATAACGTGAATAGTGATAATGGGGGGGGCACATCAAATGTACGAACCGCTCTATAAAACATACTCAGAATCCGGTAAATGATCTTTAACCGTCCTTTTACCCAACAACAAAGGCAGGCATTTTTACTCGTCGAGTGAATCGGAGGAAGAGCAGGAGTCGCGCAAGAAATTTAATATTAAGATAAAGCCTTTGCAGGCCAAAGACAGTCTGAAGTGCGCGGCAACCGTGGACGAGCTGAAAGCGTCCATCGGGAACATCGCCCTCTCGCCGTCTCCTGTGGTAGGTGTCTGGGGCCTTGTGGTAACTTTTTATGTTCATGTGTTGGGTGATTTTAAAAACTAAGGCTATGGTGGGTACTGTGTATGCAGGAATTCTGAGTTTTTTAAAAGTGGTTTTGTTGCCGTAGCAACCCGTTGAATGCTTGTAATGCAGAATCACTTTGTATACATGTAAGGCGCATTGGATTTAGGATAAGGATTTCTCCTGCAGCCATAAAAGCTCCTTTTCCCAAATATTATTATTATTATTTATTGTTTGTTTTATATAGCGCCATCAAATTCTGTAGCGCTTAGGTGTGATATTTCTATTTTATATCAGTAGGTTTCTGGCAATGTGCGATCCGTAGGTTTTTGTTTCTGGAAGCTGAAGAGCAAGAAACTCCCATGAAGTTTTGCAGGGGTTCACTTAGTCCTCGTTTCCCGCGTGATTTCCCGGGCCGTAAATCCGGAGTTTGGGGCAGTTGGTGTTGTCTTTTCCTAGCTAGATTTCGGACGCTAGGGGCCGGTACCGGCCTGAGCTGCCGCCAAACGCACCTTACGTGAAGTCATTTAAAAAGCTTGATACAGACACCCGTTTATTGGCACAGAATACAGAACAAAATAGATTTGTGGGGTTTTGGTGCAAATGTTTTTTCTGCTTTCATAAGGAATTTTTCTTCTTAATTTGGTTCATGCGGAGTGAATGTTTGGGGGGGTTATCATTATTTTGTATTGATGTTAGACTACATTATTATGTTGGGTTTTTTTTTGTTTACATGATAGCAAATATAATTCCCTTGAGCATATGGATATTAATGACATCAAATATTTATTTCCCTAGCATTTCTGGTATCCGATATGGGACTAATTTGATGTCATTAGGGGCTGGTTGGGCATCAATAGAGGGGTGGACAGCAGCGGTGGATTTACATTTGACACCAAAAGCCACACCAAATAATCCCACCCCCCCCTGCAGAAGCCATCTACAGGGCGCTAGGGTATGACATCATATGCCAGCGCTCTGTGACTTAAAGGCACCCAGCGCCTCGTAACGCAGTCTATGCCCTACATTCAAAGGGTCTGACAAAGACCAACTGATACATTTCATAAAAGCAATGAATATTTTGTTACATTTAAAACATACAGTTTATGTTGTGGCTGTATCATTATACAATATATATTCATGTTTTTCTAGTTTCAAATACTGTAACAATGACGTCTGAATATTCTGCTTTTTTAAAAAAATATATATATTTTACTTTGTGGGGTTATTTATTAAACTGTAAGGAAAGTTCTATTCACTTTGAATGTTTTAGCAGAAACGACCAAACCCAGGGAGCTTCCTCTGAGAAAGGGGTCCAGCTGGCCTTGTATAAACCATGTTAAAATTGGGGCAGATCTGCCCTATCCGGCCCCCATCTAGTCGGCCGTTTCTCCGGCTGTAAGGACTCAAACCTTAATCAGTCGTTGGTCTTAGATTCAGGAGCCGTATGTCTATCCCGCGCATGTTTAAACCCCTTCACTGTATTAACCCTTACCACTTCTGCTGCGAGACTGCTCCACTTATCTTCCACCCTCTCAGTAAGGTAAAGAGGATCTGTAAGGTGACATCAGGATTTCACCAGTTTAATTATAAATTATACATGGCCAACTCAGCCCTTCCTGCAGGAGATTTGCCGTTAATGCATAATAGGCTTCCTGGTGCTGTCCTGCTTCTGTGGGCGTGGCCTCATCAGGGGGCGGGACTAGTCCTCAGAATCCTTTAGTGCGTTTATAATGGACTCTTATACGCAATTTTAAAAAGATGAGCTGAAGTGCCCCTCCAAGCTCACGGACATTTACCAATAATAGTGTTTTTGTGTAATAACGTATCGGTAGGATGAGCAGGTCCGGGGCCGTCGCTCCCATCTGGGTATAAATAGGATGTGAGTCATGTTTTTATGACACTAAGTGATTTTCTGGAATTTACCGTCATCGCATGTTTCCTGCGCAGGAGTTATTTTGTGTTTTTAATTAGGGTAGACAAAAAAAAATGCCACATTGCTGATGCAGATTGGAGCCTGGGATGATCGAAAAACACAGAACCTGCCCCATCCGGCCCCCATGTACTCTGTCCGTAATCGGTCGTTGGTCTCGATTCAGGAGCCATATGTCTATCCCGCGCATGTTTAATCCCCTCACTGTATTACCCTCTACCGCTTCTGCTGGGAGGCTGTTCCACTTATCTGCTTCCTTATATTACATCTAAGCGCTCTAGTTCTAGATGATAAATGGTAGTGATTTTTGCGCTCTTATGACTAAACGCAGCATTATTCTTCGCCCTGCTGAATAACCAAACCCTTCCCAGAAATCATTATTGGTCTCATTCATAATGTGTGCTGGGAATGTTTAATTGTCACATGACACACAAGGAAGCAATGATAGTTTGTCGCCATAGAAAGTGACAAAGCTGCCAATCAGTAGCAGCGCTCTTGTTTAAACTAGCAGGACCGCTTTGTGCGAGCCGGTGCTGGAACCTGCGCTGTGGCAGGACTAGGAGCCGTGGACCGGGGCCGCCGGTAATAACTAAATGATAAATCTTCAGGTTCCTGAGCAGCAGCTCGCCGGCTATTTTGAGATCTCTGAGAAGCTGCCCGTCCGTCTTTATTATTTGATTATTTTTTTTATTTGATTTTTTTTTTAATTTATTTTTATTTTATCCCTAATTCCCGTTTAATTGATAAGACCCAGACCGGTTCTTTTTTTCTCTCCTCGCTAACAGGAATTTAATTTGGTTTCCAAGCCTGATGTGATCTCGTAATTCTTTCTAATTAGCTGAAGACCTTGGCCGCTTCTTCTTTATCTGCTAATTCCTCCCCGGCAGTTTCCAGACTTTAGAAATATTGCGTCAGCGGGTGCAGCCTTCCAGCTCGCGGATCTTTGGACGTAGAAATATTGCCGGGATTCATTGTGATAAATCGCTTCTGCGCCGCTTCGATACAACAGGTGCAGGATTTCAGGCGTTGCCATGGCAGCTAAATTCATGCATGTCGTTGCCATGGTTATACGCCGTCTTCCGACCTCTGAACGGGTCACGAGCTGTCAGCAGCGGCAGGAATTAAGAATCTACGTAAATGCACCTTTTTAACCCAAAACAAACTGCACTAAACCGTTATCTGAAGCACTGTTTCCTCCACTTTGGTTTACTTTACTGAAGAGGTGGTAGGTAGGTGGAACAGCCTCCCGGCAGAAGTGGTAGAGGCAGTGAGGGAATTTAAACGTGGATAGGGTAGGCAAAGGACTGAGTAACTTAAGAATGCACCAGTTTGCATGCAGTATTTCTTATTGTTTGCTGGGAATGTGTAATTGTTATGGGTGTTGCTATAGAAACCATAGCTAGACTCACTAGAGTTGCACAGAAATAAGTTTAGATAAATATGGATCTCTCCTTCTATAACATGATGTAAAAGTGTTACATTTTGTGTATTTCTTGTGTTAAATTACAACAGCTTTGTTTATCAAATTGTCTCGGTGGACGTTGCGGATTCCGCCAAAGCATCGCCCCCACTTTGGTCATGAGTTCCCATTAAAGTGCCCCAAATTCTCATTAAAGAGACTCCCCAGCCATCATATGCACTTAATTACATATAAT
Source organism: Sceloporus occidentalis (assembly GCA_023333645.1). Lineage (NCBI taxonomy): Eukaryota > Metazoa > Chordata > Lepidosauria > Squamata > Phrynosomatidae > Sceloporus > Sceloporus occidentalis. The sequence continues at coordinate 580,487 of JALMGF010000249.1, forward strand.
CGCTGCGTAGACCCCTTACATTTCCCCCCCCCCCCTTGCAAATGCCTGGGGGATTCTGCAGAATTTATTAAAAAAAAAAAAAAAAAGCATAATTCTAAGCTGCAGAGCAATTTTACTACTGCGTTTAACCCCTGGTGTCCTGCCCAGAGGAGCTCGCCTTCTCTGCAGAATCCCACCCCAAGTGCACCCCCCCCATGCACCCCCGTCCATTATCAGCCTAACACATCCGCATATACTTGATCTGCTCACCGCCAGTCGGTTCCAGACACCTGTGCGCATGTATGGAAAGTGCATACTCAATGAGAGCCCTTTCTTTCCAGTGATTGACAGGTGGTTAGGGAGACTCACAGAGTACACAGTCTGGCTGTCTGGGGCAATTAATTATTTTATAATCCTGAGTGGATCTTTCATACAAAGTATCCAATTGGATTATGAGAGCTGGAACACTTGGGAATGCTTGGGGTCCTCTGCATTAAGTAACCATGTATCATTCCGAACCGACCATGTTTCCAGGCGTTTGCAAGCGTGGTCAGTTTGGATTTAAGGATGGCTTCTGCGATGATTAGAAATAAATGGTTAATATACAATATAAATGTATTTCTTTGTCAAATCCAGATCCCGAGCATAAATATCTAATACCTGCGTCTGTTTTTTATTTTAAAATGCTTCATTATTTAGAGGAAAAGTCCGGTAAGAAATAAGTAAAGACATTTTCTGCTTGGTTTTTAATCTTCTGATCGTTTCTCGTGAGTGCTAACGATCCACATCACTTAAAGAGGTGGATTTGGGTAATTTTATAAGATAATGACAATCATCGCTGATACATTATGGGTTGGCCCTAACTGGTTCTACGATGGCCCTGCAATGACAATGTGGGTTATGCATTTGAAGTGACCCTGGGGCTTGATGTATAAATTCCAGTTGACTGACTGGGTGCAAATTGCACAGTTGGAGATTTTATCTTTTATTATTATTATTAAAAATATATTTATTTTTTTTGTAGACTCATCCATGCCATTTGTAACATTACAACACAGCTCCTTTATAAATAAATATTAATTATACTGTTTCATCAGAACATAGTGATTTATTCTTATCTTTATTTTTAATTTTATTATTATAACATATTTATTTCAAATTGTGTAAATATTTTCTCTATCGCAGGGTTTAAAGGTTAAACACTGCGTGCAATTCAGTCCTTTATAAACAATGTCTAAAGTTGGTTCCTAATCTACTCTGAAGCAATTAATTATTTTGTTCCAATACTTTTTAACCCTTCCCGTACAATAAGGCAGGACGCAGAAGGGTCAGAAGTAAAGTTGCTCTGTAGCTTAGAACTGTGTGCCGGCGATGCTGATTGTTGCCTGTATTGTGACTGAGCCGGCAGGGACCTGCAATCTATCGTCTGTGTTGTGTTCACTCATTTGTCACTCTTTGATTAGGTCTGTGTTCTCTCTTCCCTTTTGCTGGTCACAGAGGCGCAGCCCGGTAAGGACAATCATTTATATACCTTCTCTGATTATTTAATGTCCGAGTTGGAATCGTGCAGGCGTTCACGGCTCTTAATTTCCAAATCTTAATCTGGCAGGAAATGACTGGACAGAATTAAAAAAAAAAAAAAAAAAAAAAAAAAAAAAAATTTATGTAAATGTTTTTATTATTTTTTGTATTTATTTATTATTATTTTGGAATCTAATATTTTCCCAAAAGTGTTGAAAACCTAGTAAATAAAAAATGTTGTTTGGATTTTTGAGGATTGTTTTTAATTCCCTTCTACCTAAAATGACCCAGATGTTTTTTTCCAAAAGGGATTTTGTAAGTCTTTATACTGTACTCGTTGCGGTCTGACATTTTTCTAAATTTAATCATCTTTCCCAAAAATTCAGTCTCTAACCACTTCTCTGGAAAACGTTCTTTGTTTAAAGGGGAAATTTTCATAGAAATATTTTGGTTTTAAATAAACGTTAAACGAAATGGGTATACTAGTTGGGCCAAATGGGCTTTTTTTTTTTAAAGGTTTTTATTTCTCTGCTCCAAACAATTAAAACTAATTAAAAAAAATAAATAAATAAAAATTTCTTCTTCCCCGGTTTCCTAACTTCATTTAATTTGTTTGGAGAACTGCAAGTTCATTAGCACCTTCTATGCTAAAATAACTTTCCTCAGGACTGATTTACAAACTTCTGTTTTGAAAATTATTTTTTAATGAAAATTTCCCTTTTTTAAAAGTTAAAATGAGTCTAACATTCTGCAAGGAATTCTCTTAGCTGTTTTGCGATGGATTCTCGTGTGGCATGGTTCAAACTAATATCCTCTACGGAACGTTCTTAGTTAATTAGCTTTGGCTAATGTTTTGGGGATTGGAAAGGTGATTTTTAACACGGCAAGGCTTTTTTTGTAGCCGTTTTTATTTTTTGATCAGAACACGATTTTTCTCTCAGCTCTGCCATTTATAAATTGTTAGAGAAACGCCATTATTTCATCCCACCGCTACAACGGCAAACACAGCTTGCTGAGAGCTGGACTCACCGGCTGCGCAGTTCCCTGCGATTAAAAAAAAAAAAACGTGTGAGGAGCTTACAAAAATTCTGCTAAAAAAATGAAAACAATATAAGATAACGTTTTGTTATTTTATTTCTTTTAATAATGCTTTTTGTTCTGTTACATTCTACACTTACAAGAAGAATAAAGGATTTTTCTACTGGTTTTTTTTTTATTACTATTATTATTATTTATTCTGCTAAAAATTCTGTTTTAACTTCATTGCTGGGTATAGTTAACAATTCTCATCTATTTTTGGGTGGTTCACTGGACGCGGGGGGGGATGTCTCAGCTCGTCTTCTAGAGTTGTACAATTTACCGGTCAAAAAAAACAAAACACATAATAATAATTGAAATTAAGATTTATAGTGAATACCTCGCAATCTGAATGGTATCCATTGTTCATACATAACATACTAACAGGAACTGCGCTTTCTAACTGCCTGCTAATTGTGTTAATGCATGCTTACGCTCCACAGCTGGACTCTAAACAGAATATATTTTTTTAAATTTAATAAATGTCATTTATTTTCGTTAATAGGGCGCAATTAAAAGAAAAACATCAAGTAAGTAGTTCAAAATCCAGTTAAGAATTTGCCTTTTCATTTAAGATTCCATTGGAACTTGTCTGGTTCATTTTTATTATATTAATATATTATGCATTAAGTTGAAATATAAAAAAAAAAAAAAAAACTGCTCGCTTCTAAAAGCCAAATCCAATGATTTTCACGTGCTAGAGGTTAAATTAATTTCACAATTCAAAATGCAGAGTGAATGGAAATGTTTCATCTCACTGGCAAATTCCTGCGTTGTTGAATAAACCACTTAGACCACCTCCTTCAACCCAAGGTTGTTTCCCTTGGATTGTCAGCTCTTGCAAACAGGGAATCTTGTGGGATTACTATGTACAATTTGCATGCTTCATTCATCAAGCGCTGTGAAAACTTTATGAATATGGGAGAAGATTAACGTCATGGTGCATTGAACAGCCCGAAATGCTACAATAAGTTGATGTTCAGCTTTAATATTTCAACTTCATTATAGTTCTGCTTAAACCCACCCCAGTAAAGTCACAAACTGGGAGAACCCCAATTTTTTATATGGGGTAGGAAAAGAGGCGTATATGCTAGAGACACATCTTGATATATATGAGAGTTAACAGAAATGCATCTTTTATGCTGGTAAAAAAATGTAATTTTCCTGGGGAAGTTCGTATAGTCACTCTGCGTAAGGTTAATTTGTTTTTATATTTTATAGGTGAAGAGATTGCGCGACCAAGGCGCTCGACCCCGACAGCTGAGCTTGTAAGACGTTCCACGCCAACAGCCGAGCTTGTAAGACGTTCAACGCCAACAGCCGAGCTTGTGAGGTCAGCGCTTATCTGTGCTTAAGGAACATATCCCACGTAATGGGACATTTGTGCTCAGCAACAATCGGTTTTGTAATTTTTTTATTTATTTATTTTCTAAATCCATCGTCATCATACTGGCCTCAAAAAAATAAAATCATTCATAGGACTGAGGTGTTCGACTTCCATATTTTGCATCCATGATAATTAAGTCTGTTGATAAGTACAAGATATATATATATATATATATATATATATATATATATATATATATATATATATATATATATATATATATAAAATGACAGCTCCGGCTTTCAGAATGTTCCGGTCTCCCTTAATGCGTCGCTGCACGTTTACAATACGAATGACTGCAAGTAAAGTTCTAGTTCACAAGCTCTTCGCTTCCTCCGTGTAGATCTCAGTGTACTGTATATTTTTTGATATAGCAAACTACAGGAAAGCAAAGTCTGTCTGTTTGCTGAATACAATGTATCCCCTCTTATGTAGCAAGAAGACCCCGGGGGATTTGTTTGGGCCTCCTCTAGAATCTGCGTTCGATGAGACAAAGCCTGAAGGTAAAGCGTTTATCTGAGTCCAGTCTGCGCCAGATCGATAGCAACGCTGTTGTTTGTCCGTTTGAAATATTCTATATATTGATCCTTAATATCTACCTATAGATTAATTTAGTATGCCACCATAGTAGCTTTTATTGAGAAATTCAATAGAGGTTATTTTTCTTTTAGTTATCAAATGGTTAAATTCAGCAGAGTAGGTGGAACAGCACCTTTAAATACAGAGCGGAGAAGCAGTTGAAGTGGAATGAGTTATTTAATCCTTTGTACGTTAGATGTGTTTCGATTAACAAAATTGTTTCAGTTTCACTAGATCAGTCGGAAATATGGGGAGCCCCTCCAATAAGCACCCCCGATGCAGAGTCTCCAAAGCTGCCTCGTCCCTTCCCGACTGGGAGTACGTACCGTGCTTGACTTCTATTACCTGCCTTTTCCACCATTTCTAACGATGTTTTTGAACATTTAGACATATTCAGTATCTCAAACAGACTAGCAGAGCATGTGTGATGCGTCCATGTGTGTTATCTATGATTTTTAAAAGAAATTTTCTCTCTCTGTTTTCCTTCTCTCCTACTCCTTTTTTTTTTTTTTTTTTTTTTTTTTTTTCTTTTTCATTCTCTCTCCTTCTCTCTCTTTTTCTTGTTCTCTCCTCTCTTTTTCTCGTTCTCTCTCTCTATACTCTGAAAGGCTGCATATAGTGTGTAACGCGACGCTGCGATAACTAAACCACTGCGGTGTAACCGGCAGCGATCTGATCCATTCCCTTGGACTGTCAACTTAATATCTTCTTTCCCCCTTTATTTTTCCAGCTCCTCCCCCCATCCCACCAAAAAATATTCCTGCCACGCCACCCAGAGCTGCTTCGCCACCTCCGGCGGCAACGGGTAAGTCCGCAGACGCACAATTTCAATGGGTTGCGAGAGTTCCTTTCTACTCTTTGTTCTAGATATGTTTCCAGATTAGCCTTTTTTCTCCAGGGAAGCCCAAAATTTCAGTTTAGGAGCCTAAAAGGGTGTTGGGCACCTTCCCTCGGTTGTATTTAGGGCTAAAGAACAGGGTTTAAAGATTCATTTGTTTTTAAAAATTCCATTTCCAGTTACAGAAAGCGACACAAACGAAGTCGAAGAGGAGGAACTTTCTTCAATCAATGACTTGGACAACATCTTTGGCCCGGTATTGTCTCCAAAGTCCGTGACTGTTGACTCTGAAGACAAGTGGGTCACATTCGTTGATGCGTCTCCGGAACAGATCTCTCCGGAACAGATCTCTCCGGAACAGATCTCTCCGGAACAGATCTCTCCAGAACTCCCTTCAAGAAAAATGTCAGAGTCTCCGACCGTGAAAGCAGAAATCCCCTGTGACGCTGCCGTTGCAGAAACATCTCGCAATGTCCCATCCCCGCTCAATCTAGAAGATATCCAGAAGAAAATCATTGACCAAACTTTCCTTAAAGATGACGTACTGGAAACTGTGGTTTCTCCTAAAGATTTTGGGTTGGCGCAAAGAGCTACTCCTCCTCCACCCCCACCGCCAACTTACAGAGCGGTCGTATCTTCTCCTGGACCCAGTTCTGGCAGCGGCAGCATGAGTGGTGCGTCTCTGATCTTCTTCCTACCTCCAGCCAAAATAATATATTTGAATCGTCAACCAAAATGAATTCCCACTCCGTGCTACGCAGTCTGATGTGGTACAGGGTTTCATTTGTTGTATTCTCCTACGTCTCATTTAAGGTACCTCCTCCCCCGCCCGGCCTGCCACCCCTCTTGCGGTCTGCAGTACGACTCCTCCACCCCCTCCTCCTCGTCCACCATCTAGACCAAAGTTACCTCCTGGAAAGCCTGGCGTTATGGATGTGGTGAGTAGACTGCCAGCGGTCCTCAAGGCTCGGTTATAACCTCATTATACAATTAAGCAGTTATAATGGGGTTTTATTTACCCCGTTTAATATAAAGAAGCCGTTTCCTGCTGTTTCTATACACATTATCGGGGCTTTTAGGGCAGTAGAACCCTGCGATACCCTCATACCCAGCAAACCGTCCGACATCAGGGGAGGAAAAGGGACAAATAGATTTGTGGCCTAGAGAGGGAAACGTATAAATAATTACAATCAACTTATCTAATCGGATCAAGTAAAATCACATTCACTTGTTAATTTCTTTAACACATTGATGTTTTCTCCTTTTTTTTTTTTTTTTTTTTTTGCAGTCTCGGCCATTCAGCCCCCCGGTGCACTCGTCAAGCCCTCCTCCCGTCGCTCCGCTAGCCCGCGCGGAAAGCACGTCCTCCATATCATCGGCCACTTCCCTGAGCGCGGCCACCACGCCAACCGTTGGTAAATGCGCGCTGTTTTCTCCATCCGCTGTGTCTGTAGCTTGGTATTCGTGGGTGTAGTACAGTTTAGATACGCTCGTGGGGCTTTTCCTGGGCAGTTGGGAGCAGACTGGAAAGTAAAGGGTTAAAACGAGCAACATCCTTGGCTGTTGGTGCAAAAATGTATTTACGTTGCCAACGGCAACTGCCTCTCCGGGTCGGGGAAATTTAAAAGGACATTTTTTTTTCTAAACGATGTGGATTGTGACGCTGGTATATGCGTGTTCCGGACACACCGGACTGGGCTCCCCGCTCGGCACAGATAGAGCGCCGTGTTTTTTACAGGGTCCGCCAGAAGCAAAAAATGCTGGACTTCACAGTAGCCCCGCCCAAGACTCTCTAATTTTGACCAATCGCCTCTCACACCTTTGTCCGGCTCTTGCAAAACCCATTTTATACCTCCTATAAAGGGTTTTTGTTATATGTATGTATAATTTTAACGTGTGGGGGCAGCAGTAAAATTTCAACTTCATATTTCTTTTTTATTTTACCCTCATTTTGTTAGCTAGAAATAATTCCTCCCCAAACAGCCTTCTGTAGCCATTGGGTTTCTTTGTTATGCGTGGGGTTCAGGGTTAGAGAATCCAGGCCTGCCATATCTACCGTTTGCTTCCTTTAGTTTTATTTTTACAGGATACCGTGTCAATCACTCTTTATAATATATATATTATATTATAGTACCCCCGCTGGATACATTTTGGGTAATTTCGTTATGGTTTAATAAACTGAATTAAATGGTTTTATGATAAAGGGACAACGTTTTACACTACAAAAGGGTTAAAAATGTCATATATTGAAATATAATGTACTCCGAGGCTCTCTGTGCATCCATAAGAAGAGTAGATCGATCCCAGTGTAGAAGTCTGAGTGTTTGGGACAAAAAGCGACTCTTTAATTCTATTGATATATTCTTGTTCTGGTATTCAGTATACATTATGAAAGGCCAGCACTGGTGAGTGGCTGGACTGGCCCTGCATAATGTATTGGTAAATCAGGAAGTTTCGTGATTATTTCACTGATTAAGTTTGTATGTTTTGCCAGACCAGCTCAGCATTTTGTTTGTAGGCCCTTCATCATGCATAATGAATTCAGAGAGTGGGAATAAAATTATCCTGCCAACTCCCTCGTTAGTGAATAACCGTCTCTGATAGTTTGGGCACCCAGTTTAGTTTTGTCCATTTTGCATGGACTCCAATGCAAATCAGCGCATCTGTTCTTCAGTTAGAGTTAAAAAAATTTTTTTTTTTAAATTAGGTTTCTATCTCGCGTAACTCCTCCCCCGGCTGCCTCTCCGAAAACCAGGAAGCATTCCTATGTACACTTCCTGCACATGCTCAGTAGCACTTCCATTCTAGGGAGCTGAGTTAAAATTAAGGAAAATAGGGGAAGCAGCTAATCGTATGTATGCTAGTAAAATGTCAGTGGTCACCGAGCATACATATGATTGGCTGGCACGGTCCAAATTTACCCCATGCCATGATCTTCCCTGTTAACATAAAAACATCATTTTCTGTTTGCTTTATATTTTACTATATTTTCCTAAATTTGTGTTGCTATTTTGCTTTGTTTTCATTTGTGCACATAATTTATAGATAACACACACAAGTTTGGGGTCACTAAGCCATTTCCTTGTTTTTGAAATAAAAGCACATTTTGCTTATTAAAATATCATGAAATGGATCAGAAATCCAGCGCAGACAGGGTTAATGTTGTAAATGACTATTGTTTTTAAATGGAATTTCTTCATAGGCGTACAGAGGCCCTTTATCACTCCCATCACTCCTGTGTTCCAATGGCCCTTTATCACTCCCATCACTCCTGGGTTCCAAAGGCCCTTTATCACTCCCATCACTCCTGGGTTGCAATGGCACGTTGCGTTCGCTGATCCAAGTTTGTTTAAAAGGCTAATTGATGGTTAGAAACCCTTTTGCAAATGATGTTACAGCCAGAAATGTCCTTGTTTTCCATAAAAACTGTTCAGTGACCCCAAACTTTTAAACGGTAGTGTTGGGGGGGGGGGGTGTATGTGTGTATATATTTATAATGTTTATCCATTCATTCTTCATTCTTTGTTTACTAAATTCTAAGTATGTTAAGCAGTTTAGGGATCCCTCTAAGCCGTTTTTTGACTAAATACGGTCACCCCCTGCAGAAGTATCTCTGTAGTCGGACTTCAACAGAACTGATTAGTAAATCGTGTCCCGGGTGTCTCAGGGAAGCTCAGTGCAGGGGCATCAAACCAGGCCGGGGTATTTTAATATTCCACCTCGAGCCAAGGCCGCTCAGTCGAAAAGTTTGCAATTCATTCGCTTGCAGAGAAATGCAGAATTCCACGCCTGCCTTGTTAGATTTTAGCTGCGGATTTACAGGAGAGCAGAACATTTTTCCTCCCCCGAGTTCACTTTGCCTTGTGAGCCGGCCCTGTATAATGTGCAGATTTAGCCTGTGAGCCGGCCCTGCATCATGTATAGTAAAATCCTGCCCACTGGGATTGAATCGTTCATCTCTCGGTGCAGGGAATGTTCACGGCCCCCCGTGGAACTTTCTTTACATGGCGTTTAAATCCCTTCCTCCTCCGCATGCTGGTAATGCAGTTTGAGATTTGGGGGTTTTATTAAACCGCAGGTGGGGGGGGGGGGGCTGGCGCTGGACGGATTGTTACCCTAAGTTACTGGATACGCAAATCCACTCAATGGGGTAAGAAAACTGTCAAACCCGAACTGACCGGATCATACTCCGCCATAAAGGGTCCAAATGTAAAGTCACATGAACCAGAGGCTGCTTCTGATTGGCCAGCTAAGGAAGAAGCTCCGCGTGTGTTTTGTGTCAGCCGTATTAGTGTGTGTTGTGTAAACCCATTGGTTTTTTTTGTTACTTTATTAACCCTTTTGCTGCCTTCTGGCTGCAGACTCTTGTGGCAGCGCAAGGGTTAAGCATCCCGTTTCCCAAGCCATTGCCGTGGTTGTGTCCTGCTCTGACTCTGTGTCCTTCTCTCTCCCTCTCCTTAAATCTTCCCGCCCGCTCCCCCCTGTCCACACAGAGAACGAACAGCCTTCACTCATTTGGTTTGACAGAGGAAAGTTTTATTTGACTTTTGAAGGTAAGTTGTGCGCAGAGCATCCCGGACCGACTCACCTGCTGCCATGTGCCTGCCCTGCCCCCGCCATCCAGTTTCACCCTTTTCCACTGCTGTGGGGGTTAAAAGCTTGCTTTGCTGGACTTTTCCATGACCGCTTAACCCTTTGCGTGTCAGGGAGCCAATCGAGTGTGCTGTGGTGTGTGCAATCCAGCATTGCAGGGCAGCTCTCCCCCTCTCTAACACAAAGGGTTATTGGGTCCATTGTGACATCACTGCTTTCCCTCCATGCAGCAGATTGGAGCCCGATCCATCCTCCTCCTTTAAACTCTTTGAGACAAAGTTGGGGTGAGTAGTGCATTAATTACCCCCCCCCGACACGCAAAGTGTTAACAACCATCCTAAGCTACGGCTACCCAATCACAAGCCAACATCGGCCCCGGGAGTCCATATCTCCCCGGATTAGGCTGAACCGTGCATACTGTTGGCATGCCACGCCATATCTTGGGGCAGAACGGCACTGAGTTAGCAGACAGAGCACTAGATTTAAGTAGATCCCTACACCCGGGGCAGGATCCCCCCCATCTCTTTCCATCACTCTGCTTGGCAGCTTTACTGTTTGGTTTTTCAGCAGGTAGATGGGCTGAACAGTTCCCACTTTTGTTTATCTTGGACAGAGAGAGAGAGACACAGGACTTGGGGGAGAGAGACAGTACAGTCGGTTTGTATCAACGTGTACTGTGTCTTCCTTCAAGAAAAAGACCTAGAGAGAAGGTGCTTGTTCTGAAGCATAATAGAAACCTCAATGAAGTACTGATCGAGAGAGGGGGAACCCACCAGAGATTAGAGAGGGTGCTCACAATAAAGCAGATGGAGCTGGGAATGCTGGGAGTGACTGTCCCTTTTAAAAGATGGAAATCTGGGACAGTCACACCTAATAATCTCCAGAATGTAGGCGATCTGAGATCCAAATGCTGATGTGAAGCTGAAAGCGCCAGTAAACTTTAAGAGCCCTTAATAGATTGAAGAAAGCAGCCCGTATTGTAAAAGTTACAAGCTGCTTCCTTAGGGTGACCAAAACCTGCAGATAGCGGTCAATAGACCCAAAATCGGTGACAATCTCAGGTCATTGAGAGCGTTGAAGAACAAATCTTACTGCAGGAGAATCGAGAGAAAATCGCACGGATTGTGCTGTTGTGGCTGATGATGTCATCACGTGTCTCAACCAAAGTCAACCCGCTGTTAGTCGGACGTCATCAGAAAATGTGGTCTCTCTAAACGTTTACTGGCTCTTTTAAAAGTTCACAGTATCCCAATTAACGATACGGGGATTTGTAGAGGAAATGTCTCTGCTGACACTCTAATCAAACTGCAGTTCATAAAACATAAGACATCATAATTTCTCTTAATGCACGTGATCGATTTATTTTGTATCATTATGTATAACTTTTTGTGATCTTTTACATATCTTTGCCTTGTTTATCTGATGCAGGGAGCTGCGCCTTTTGTGTCTTAAAGGGTCACCATTCCTAATTCCATATGCATCATAATTATCTTTTTTTTTTTTCCTCTTCGCTTTGAAGAATAATACATACTTGTGTTATTTCTGCTTTTTCTCTGGCGTTGATGACATACATAATGTTGGCGTCCTGAGTATCCTTGCCTCCAAGCCCCCAAATATCTATAGATATATAATATATTATATATGAGCAGTTTCCTGTCCAGCACTAGACCTGTTTGTATGGATGTTCTGGCCGGGTTGGGGATACGCAGAGAACCTTTTACCGTAGTCTTTGGCACCAAGATATGGATTTAAGAGTTACATATCAAAGAACCAGAGAGGAGGGTTTAAAGAGTGTAAAGTACAGCACTACGGATTATAATGGCGCTATATAAAATAATAATAATGAGCGCTCAGGTCCTGCAGACAGTCGGAGTTGCTCTTATCCGTGTTTTAGGTTTCTAATTGTGATTTTGTCATGTTCCAGATGTGAATAAGGAGGTAATTATTAGAGTTTGTGTGTAAGTGTTGGGGGTTATATTACTGTATACAGAGCTGGGGGTTATATTACTGTATACAGCGCTGGGGGTTATATTACTGTATACAGCGCTGGGGGTTATATTACTGTATACAGCGCTGGGGGTTATATTACTGTATACAGCGCTGGGGGTTATATTACTGTATACAGCGCTGGGGGTTATATTACTGTATACAGCGCTGGGGGGTTATATTACTGTATACAGCGCTGGGGGGTTATATTACTGTATACAGCGCTGGGGGTTATATTACGGTATACAGCGCTGGGGGGTTATATTACTGTATACAGCGCTGGGGGTTATATTACTGTATACAGCGCTGGGGGTTATATTACTGTATACAGCGCTGGGGGGTTATATTACTGTATACAGCGCTGGGGGTTATATTACGGTATACAGCGCTGGGGGGTTATATTACTGTATACAGCGCTGGGGGGTTATATTACGGTATACAGCGCTGGGGGGTTATATTACTGTATACAGCGCTGGGGGGTTATATTACTGTATACAGCGCTGGGGGGTTATATTACTGTATACAGCGCTGGGGGTTATATTACTGTATACAGCGCTGGGGGGTTATATTACTGTATACAGCGCTGGGGGTTATATTGCGGTATACAGCGCTGGGGGGTTATATTACTGTATACAGCACTGGGGGGTTATATTACTGTATACAGCGCTGGGGGGGTTATATTACTGTATACAGCGCGGGGGGTTATATTACTGTATACAGGGCTAGGGGGAAAAGGACCTTTTACATTTTATTTTTTTTATAAATTATAAATAGATACAATAATCTTCTCCTGCTAAGCGTTCACCGGTTATCTTTTCGAAGCGTACGCTGCAGGGATCCCGGTCTTCTGTTTCCAAAAATACTTTGAATGCGGATAGTGAGATCCGGCGCCTGCCGACGGTTTCTGAGTTTTCCCTTTCAGGAGAATTATGAAAACGCACACGTAATACGTAGAGGAATATGGGATCCTCGGGTGACCAACTGGATTCTCTCCCGAGGCTCGATGCAGCTGTTTGTTTGGGATCCTAATTAAGTGCATGTTGGTGTTTTTAATCATTTGTTGGCAGTTTCTAGCCACGCGGGACTAATTCAAGAAGAACACAAAGTGCGATACTCTGCAAACACTAAGATTTACCCTATATCAACGATATTAGACTTTTACATAGATAGGTGTGTGTGTGTGTGTATATGTATGTATGTGTGTATGTGTGTGTATATATGTGTATATATATAAAGCGCATATGATGTCTGGAGTGTCCTTTTAAATATTAATCACTCTGGCTGACTTGGCCGACATAAAATCCCCCGATTTATGGGTAACTTTGAGCCGAGAATATTCCCGTTCCACGGACACTCTGAGCGTTCTATATAAAAATGAGATTCTGTTGCAAAGATTGTAAAGTAGTCTGATCACCGTAGCAACCAACTGACTCTTCCATTGGTTGCTATGGCGATGAGAGCAAATTTTGCAACAGAAACACTTTTTGCATGATGTGAAATCCAACGTTAGTGAGCTTTTTTACATGTTCTGTAATAACGATTGAATGCACGCAGTACGTTTTACCAAGCAGGCACTCGGCATCTTTGGAAGAGTTTCTGATAACTGGTGCAGGACTCGGGTAAATACCCCTTGCCTTAGGAGACCTGGCCAATCACTGACTCCAGAGGGGACTGCTTTGCTTCTTTCTCAGGACCATGCGCATGGTTTATAAATGTGTTAATGAAGCCTTATAAGTTTGTTAAATGTTTGCCTCGGACATAAATGCATATTTTGATTGAATGTGTATTTTTATTTATTTTTTCTCTATGTCCCTTTTTTACGCTGTGCATATGTCCGGTTTCTTGCTTCCTGCTGTTTTTGGCTACTTTTGTCAGCGTGATGGTACTGCAGCCACTTAATGTGGACTCCTACCTGATAAAGCAGCGCCCTATGGGTAGCCGAGGGCCAGTCCAGGCCCTGATCCAGTAACACAATAGGTGACTTTTGCTGAAATTGTGGATACTTGGCCAGAGCTGTCAGCCAATGATGTTCTACATGGGCTGCCAACTCAGCCAATGGGACGTGGCGGAAGCTGTGACACACACAAGGTCCAGGGTGGTCTCTGTTATGTAGACCCCCTATACCTATCAGGTGCTATCGGCACAGGCACCCACATTTTTTGGCAAGCAATGGACCGGGCCATTAATTGCTGTCGGTCATTGCATTCTCCACTTATTCCTCCCCGTTTCTTCATCAGTAACTATTTGTTATGAAATAGAAACGTGTCTGCACCGACTGAAGTTCGTTCTAAATTTGGGCTTAAAATAATCCAGGCTCTTCTATTAATGTGGGTTTTTTTAATTATTATTTATTTTTTTATTTTGTTCCTGCTTGAAATACTGATGGCCCGTGCGTTTTTAGTCTGAATATGCCATTAAGGTCGTTACCCTAGAGATACCAGAAGGTATGGACCAAGTCATTGTCTGACCTCCTCATAACCCTTTGTGTGCCAGAGGGGAAAGAAAGGTGTTGAGCTCTCAAAGGGTTAAATAATACGGTTGACATTAAGGACGGTGTGTTTATGTTTTTTGTTTACATCTGCTGAATCTTACACCCATAACAAGGGATAGCAGCTGCGCCCTGTCTTGCAGGATCGTCCCGAGGACCCAGTCCGCTGACCATGGGCGCCCAGGATACCCTCCCCGTGGCAGCCGCCTTCACCGAAACCGTCAACGCTTACTTCAAGGGGGCCGATCCCAATAAGTAAGTACCCCCCCCCCCGGAACCTTTTCTACTACATAGTTTTGGGAAAGTAATGTTAAAATGGATTAAAATTGCCAAATCTTTCAGACTATGAGATGGGGCATTCTATAGTCTGAGAAACACAGTACATTTTCATGCCTTATTGTTTAAACAAAAAACTAAAGAAATGTACAGAACAATGCTGGGGGGAAAATCAACACAGATCCCCAGGAATATATAAAATATATATTTAGTATTTTTTTGTTTTTGTCCTTCCTCCGATCCATCCCGCCTGAATCACACATCGCTACAAATGTAATAACATAGTGAACATTTTGACATAATAACAATTTTAAAACCTAGATATTTTCGCTCTTCTGCTTTGCAGGTGTATAGTAAAGATCACCGGGGAGATGGTGTTGTCCTTCCCGGCGGGAATCACCCGGCATTTCTCCAACAACCCGGCGCCGGCGGCTCTCACATTCCGTATCACCAACTACAGTCAGTTAGAACACGTCCTGCCAAACCCACAGCTCCTCTGCTGGTGAGCCGCGCTCCACGGGGGGTTAACCAAAGCCACTCCCCTTTTCATCTCCGTACCCCTTTAACCCCCAATTCTAGGGGCTTTTTAGAGCAAAAAGAGGTGTAACGTGGATTATTCTAGATAATTGGCAGACATACTAAAGCACTCTTGGATGGAAGTTTAGGATTTGGTGATGGATGAGCCAATTGGCTCACCCCTTCTGTCAATCCATTTGCAATAATTTAGAAGCTTTTTTTTTTTTATTTTATTTCCCAAAATTTGCAAAAATCCGAATTCTTAACTTCAACCAACTCGACAGATGTCAACCCTGTTGTTTTTCGAAATAGTACCTAATGTCACCATTCTGATCTCGACCTTTCTGTGCAGACATACATAGGGGGGTTAATTTTCTTTATTGTGGAGTTGAATGTAATTATTTTGACTGTAGTCCCCCTCAGAGTAATGAATTCCATGTAATTTTTTTTTATTTTATTGTTTTTATTAAAAATGTGTTTTTAATGCAGTTTGTAAAGTAACCTTTTGGGGTTTTTTTTCCTCTCCAAATAGCGATAACACACAGTGTTCTCCCAACGCTAAGGAATTCTGGGTCAATATGCCAAATCTGATAACGCACCTGAAAAAAGTATCTGAACAAAAACCCCAAGCAACGTATTACAACGTCGACATGCTGAAATACCAGGTAATCGCCGGCGGTAGCCATCTTTATACTAAAGTATAAAAGGCTCATTTCCTATTAAGACATTCTACCCCCGAATGTGTATATTTAATTTACTGGATCATGTTAATTGCATATTCGCACAGTACTCCACAGACCTCCTTTTTGCTATTTAATCTACAAATTGCAGTGTTACAGAGTAATTGTTAAATAAAGCGTAAATAAGTTTTAAACGACTGCACCATATACAATGTATCAACAAAAGATGGCCTCGTTCCTAGAAATGTTAAATCGTTACGATATAATTGGCTGGCTTACAAATCATGGGGGTCATTATTTAAACGCTATAGTTTCTGCATTAATTAATGAGAATCTGATGACCTGCCTATATTTTATATTTATTTATTCTTTTCATCAAGCTTTGCAACTTTGTTTTTGTACTTAGTAAAATTCCTGACCATTTTTTTTGGATCTGCTTTTTGTAAACCCTACTGCCAGGTCAAAAATAAGGGATAATGTCAATTTTTTTATAAATGGGCACTCTAAGAATGCGCCAAGTTGTTGTGCTAATTCTTCACCCATGTTGGGTTCCTGTTCAGAGAGCGGGTCAGAGGAGCATTCTGATTGTTAAAGTTCGCTGTTGTCATTTGGGGAAATCACATTTTTAACACTTCTTATCCTGTTAGGTGTGTACCCAGGGACTTCAGTCTACTCCGCTGAACCTAGCAGTGAGTTGGCGGAGTGAGCCTACAACCACAGACCTCAGAGTGGATTATAAATACAATCCGGACGCAATGACTTCGCCAGTCGCTCTAAACAATGTCCAGTTCGTTATACCCATCGACGGAGGAGTAACGAAGCCTCAAGCCGTCCTCCCGCCTGTCGTCTGGTATGATAAAGTCCTAGGACTGCTGCCATGTATGCCCCCGCGTGGAGTAGACTAGTGGCTCAAGGGGTCCTTAAGGTTATTTTCTGTGAAAGCGGTAATAAAGTACATACACCCTGTTAAAACTCCCACAAAGTAATATCCAAATGGAATATCAATTCCTTATGTTTTTTTCCTTAATATATTCCATGCTCTTTGCCATGAAGCTGAGTTTGTGCCGCATATCACGCCAACAATAAGTCGGTCCGCCCAAAATACCCCTGTATCAGTTAAGACACAAGTATTTTTTTTCCTCTCAAATATGCACATTATAAAGCCAATTAGAGGGGAGATCTGATGCATGCTGGGTAATTTGAAAACAAATACGAGACAGCAAAAAATTTTTTTTTCAAATCTTAAAAATAATTAAACTATTAAACGATTCTTTTAATAAATATATACTATTTATAAAATATTTATATTATGCTATATGGATTTTTTCTGATTGGCATTAAGTTTTTTTTATTTATTTTACAATGTTCATTTTTATTTTAATAGGAATGCAGAACAGCAGAGGATATTATGGAAAATCCCAGATATTTCCCAGAAATCTGAAAATGCAGGTAAATCCCCCAAAGGCTTGTTACTTAGCAGGTATCATGCAGAGAGTGTTCAAACTTCACACACCCAAGAATTTGGGGGGATATTTTACTTTTCAGCTTTTTTTAAAGTTTAAAACCTTTTTGTATGTGTGGTACATGGTGCGGACGGGTAATCCCTGCCATTACCTTGGAATTTCATAAAAATATGTATTTATAGGGAAGGCTATTTCTGTGAGTTTTAGCACTTTTATCCAAAATAAATTTTATCTAAAAATATTTAAAATGCCAGTTTTCCATTTATGTGGTTTTCTCCTTCGCTAAAGTGGATTCTTCAACTGCATATAGAAAAAAGAGGGACTCCTAGATAATATCGGGAACGTTTCCTTGGTCTGTGGCAGTCATCGAAGCATCTTTTCACTGTGTTTTCTCGAAGGTGTCGGATCTTTGCTTGCCCGGTTCCAGTTATCGGAAGGTCCCAGTAAACCAGCTCCTCTGGCGGTCCAGTTCACCAGCGAAGGGACCACTCTGTCCGGATGTGACATCGAGCTGGTCGGAGGGGGTTACCGTTTCTCACTTGTTAAAAAGAGGTTTGCAGCAGGTAAGATTTATAGCGAATTGAAACATCTATAGGGTAGGTGGTTCCGAGTGGGATCAGAAGTCGTGGGGATTAATCCACCAGTGCGTCCGACGTTATCTCCCGAACATAACACATTGGGAAGGGGCAACTTGTCTGCTCCTTGTACATAGCGCCCTATATTTCTGATTGTGGCAATAATCGGCGGGAACCACGTCGTTGATGTCCTAGAGGGACACGTGGGGGGGCGCGTAGGATTCGACTGCTCCTTCACCCAGCTTCATCTTAATTATTTCTTTCTTTCAGGAAAATACTTGGCTGACATTTAGCAGCCGTCTTAACGCACGAGGAGCATCGGCAACGAGAGAGCGAAGATGCGGGTTTTAACTATAAGCTAAATGAACATTGATTTGGTACTTGGGACATTTTCTGCGGGGGGGAAGCTGCAGCGACCGGCGTACAAGCATTTTCCTCAGAAAACCTCCACGTTCACCATTCCTGCAGTATTTAATTCTAGATGTAACATTGTTCATGGTTTTAAAATGTAATTATTGTATTTGTAAATTGTACTTTATTCCAGTAAGGCTGTATTTTGGCAGTTAGAATCTCTCGTCTCAATATTTTACCATTAATAAATGGATGTAATTTAAACTGTTATTTAAGAAAATAGTAGTACTGTTGAATGGCATACTGCTTACCGAGATAGATATTTTTTTCTTTGTGTATATATAGAATTGAACCTACAATATAAATAGCTGTCACGGGGGAGGGGGGGGGGTGCGCCTTGGGTTTGAGGGTCTTGGATCGTAGGCTATGGAGGGAGGTCTCCAGACACGCAGATGGGTTAAAACAAAATGACATTTGCATGATTTAAAGGTGTTCTGGGAAACCAGGAGCTTAGTGAAATCAATAAAGTTTTCCAATACAAACAGGGATATTGATGGTGTGTTCCTTTTTTTTTTTAAATTAACTTTATTAATAGATCTGAATTTAATATTAATTAACAATTCTTGATAAATGGGCTCAGAGTCGATCGTTTTGTATTTATTTATTAAGTGCTGAAATTCAATATTCGTAGAAATTTGAAGTATTCCTACTAGAGCGGTCCGCGGGTGGGTTTGCAGGCGAGTTGCAGTTTCAGGTCAATTATGTCTTTATGCATTAGCTGATTCACAGACCTATGCGTCTGGGTGTGCGCGCAACGAGCAGAGAACATTACATTGAAAGGGATTGGCTCCTTTTACTTCACTGAGCAGATGGTAGATAAATGGAGCAGACTCCCAGCAGAAGTGGTAGAGAGTAATACAGTGAGGGGATTAAACATGCATGGGATAGACATACGGCTCCTGAATCTAAGAGGAGACCAACGACTGATTAAGGTTTGAGTCTTTACAGCAGGAGAAACGGGCGACTAGACGGGGGCCGGATGGGGCCGACCTGCCGGCAAGTTCTAGGATTTTGTGGCTTTTGAAGATGCGTCGGTAATTTTTTTTTCCTTTTCTGGCCAATGATTACTCGGTGGGCTCCGGTAATGTCCACAGACTCTTGGAACGCGGCTTCACGTAAACATCAGGCTTTGCTGAGCGGCGGCTCTTCTTCGTGTCAGGAGCCATGTCTGGCACTCTGGGCAGTTTGCTCCAGAAATGAAACTCGACCCGGATTCTGGCCGGTTTGCGGCGCAGCTTAATCCGGATTTATATTTTTCCCACACGAGTCATGTGTCCGAACCTGAAACTGCCCCCATCCCCGGTGGCCTGGAGGGGTAGGTTCTATTCGGGGGCCTTAGGGCACATTGCCCGGGGGTATTTCCCGCACTACCGCGGAGCTCCGGATTACGTCACCAGCCGCTGTCACTCTCCCGCAGCTCTGTATGTGAGTGGTCACCGCCAGGAGGAAGTCCAGCCTTCTGTGTGCGACTCGTTGCTACTAGCAACAGAACGCTGTCCCGGATTGTAAAGCAGGAGCTGATCCGTTACGGGGGATATCGGTGTGTGTACAGCGCCGTGTAAACTACAGGTAACCGCGGATACAGCACTGTGTGGGGTATTATGGTGCACACAGCGCCGTGTAACATATGGGTAACTGCGGATACAGCCCTGTGTGGGTACTATAGAGTATACAGCGCTGTGTGGGGTATTACGGTGTATGTATCGCAGTAATGTGTTTACAGAGCACTGTGTACACATGGGGTGATTGCTTGCCAGTGCTGTATGTGTACGGATCTGTGTATATGTTGTGCAGACCGGGGCAGTTGCCAGTGAGCTCCATGCCTGGGGCTGGATCCCTGTCTGCTAGGCCACGGTCTGTACTGAGCGGCCGGTCACCGAATACCCAGGGAGCGGAGCCCGGATCCCGGGCCTCAGACCCCACCAGATACAGCAATCATAGCAACACATGCCTCGGGCCCTGGGCCGCGCATGCAGCCTGATATAGGGGCAGCAGGAGGGGAACTGGAGACCCTTCCTGGAAACCAACGCAGCAGTGAAGCCTCCAGAACCAGCACGGCTTTTATTACTGGGTCGGCACCAGCCGGCTCCCGAAACAAACACCATTTACTGCGTGTTTAACAGACGGGGAGGGCTGGGGACGCAGACAGAATCCCAAGGGCCCCCAGACGGACGGTAGCGCCATATTATGGGGATAACTGTTGCACGGCCCCTGAAGCGCGCAGGCGGTTCCCTTTCCGGACTATTCCGGGTAACATTGGATTATTATTTATTTTTACAGACATGTCGGACGCAGCAAAAGACAAAGCGGCGCGACTGCTGAAGAAAAGAGGCAGCGTCTCGTCTCTAAGCAGCCATGAGGTGAAGCCGAGAGAGAGCTTCAGCAAAACCAAGGAGTAAGCAGAACGCGGAGTGATCCACACGGGGTTATTCCTCCTCTACAAATACCCCCAGCGGAGCTTGTTTCATGAGCGCGGGCAGATCCATAAAAAGATTGAGAAGCTGTTTTTGCCCCATAATATAAAGTTTTCAGGCAGCTGCATATCAGCCGTTTGTATGATTCTCGCTCTGTTATCTGATCCCCGATCTACTAAACCCCCCGACTCCTTATCATACTGCCTGTGGGGAACAATAGAATGGCTCAGTCTTAATCACCCAACAGGAGACTCTGACTAATGAAAGTCTATGGAGGAACGGACTTCATTAGCATCGCCATAAAGCATTAGTCCTGCTGAGAAATGTAAAACTTCTTTTTTTTTTATGTGTTTTAGCTCTATGAGTACAGTTTCCTACATAGATGAGCCCGGCCACCATGACGACATCCCCCGTCCGGTCATCCAGATGGAAAACACTTATCAGATGGGTGAGGATCTGCGCCTTCCTTGGGAATGATCCGATTGCCGACGTAAAAAGATTTTCAGAAAATAAATCTCTGAAATGCCGCCTCGGCTGGTGCCGGGATACACTTGTGGCTCACGCTGCGTTCTAATAAGGAACACTGAATCTGCCGGCAGATCGGCCCCATTCGGCCCCCGTCTAGTCTCCCGTTTCTCCTGCTGTAAAGACTCAAACCTTAATCAGTCGTTGGTCTTGTCTTAGATTCAGGGGCCATATGCCGATCCTGCGCATGTTTATGGTTTATATCCTGAATGTAAGAATAGACCGAGGACTAAGTAAGATCTGAGCTTTTATAGCAGTCAGAAGAATGGACAGACGAGAGGCTTCTTACATACCGACGCCTGCTACAATCTTACGGCTAAGGAGATTGATTTGTTGTGTTATACCTTTATAAACCCAAGATATCTTTGGGGCTTTTATTGACGTAATCCTTGGTCTAAAAACCCACCTTGAACCCCTTTTTATCGCTCGCCTCATCCTTCATGCTCAGGGTCAGGTCTTTACGTTGTATCCTGATGCCCTCTGGCCAGCAGCACCCCAGGGGCACTAATGGCCCAGTAAGAAGATCTGCCCCCAGTAGTCCAACACGCACGGCCAGAACACACACCGGATGTAATATTATTGCTCTGACCCGTTTGTGACTTTATGTTACGCTGCCTAATGGCAACTTTGTTTTCTCAGGTCCTGTAAAGCGTTTTCCCGTCTCCACAATAAATAACATCTTGAAGGACGTTCTTACGAGTTACCTTCAGGAGGAGAAATATGAAGCCGAGCTGTGCAGGCAGATGACGAAGACCATTTCAGAGGTAACATGGGGTTAATTGACAATGAATACCGACGTGGAAGTGACCGCCCCGCGTTATAACTCTCCCATCCCAAAGCAATTCCGTAATGGGATGGCACCTGCATAGGAAGCTCACGGGTGGCTCTAGGGGGTGAGTTTGCCCCAAACACAGAGATCAGTGGGGAGGGCAAGTTGGGGACATCCCCTGGATCAGCCGCAGACCTGGACCCCGGTTCATTTTACTGACTGGGCAAACCGGTTCATTCTTATATTCTTCATTCCCTTGGAACATCTCAGCCGCAAGCAAACTGTCTCGCCTTCGCTCCTTGCAGGTAATTAAGGCCAGAGTGAAGGACCTGATGATCCCTCGTTACAAGATCATCGTTCTTATTTACATCGGCCAGCTAAACGACGAATGCATGCGGATCGGGAGCCGATGCATCTGGGACCCGGCAAACGACACGTTCTCGTCGTACTCGTTCAAGAATAGCTCCCTGTACGCGCTCGCCAACGTCTACGGCGTGTACTACGAGTAGCCGTGCACCGGTTAACTCTTAAAGGGACGCTATCACATAAACGTAACACTCATGCTTTGCCGGTCAGGTTTTACCACCAGAATCCTGCAGAAAAATCTCAATGGTTGCTATGGCGATCAGGCCACTTTTTAAACTTTGCATCGGAATCGCCGTATCCAAGGCCGTTTTAAATTTCATCCAAGGCCAACACATGCTTCCCGACAAGCGGGATTTCATTCAGATTACGTGATAGTTTCTCTTTAAGCGGATGTGCGGTTTCTGCCGCTCTTAAAGCTGCAGCGCAAAAATATCAATAAATAAAAAACGAGAAATACTAAAAAAAGAAATAGTCGACGTACTCGACGACTGCAATTTTGCTTTGATATTTGATTATAAATATGAAGTTTACGTAAAGTTCAAATTTGAAATCTGTGTTTACCGTAATCTCATGATTTAATTGACCCTTTGCGTGCCAGAGGGAGGAGTAACTCATACAGCAGACATGTCTGAAATGCTACATATTCTATAAAAACCGATATTTTTCTTAATAGAACTATATAATGATGTTTACAGTAAGCGGTATACGCATTAAAAGCTCTCATCTTAACTTCTTGTTCTCAGGAGTTCCCAGGCGTAAAATAGGCTTTTACATCTAAACTCTGTGTCAAGAAAAAGCCCAAAATATGGGCAGTTTAAACAAATTAATGTTGATGCTCGCTCTGCGTAGGTGACTTTAAAGGTGCTGTTCCACCTAGATGTCTTTCCCAACTACTTAAATTATGTCATATTCCTGTATACATGTTAAATAAACCTATTCCTGTTTTAAATTAACTTATTGTTTTTTGTACTTTCTTACTGAAATCTTTCAGCAGATCCTCTTCGTTTCTGACATCACAGAAAGGGCATTTACTTGAAGGTCTATTAATTTAAAGAGCACTAGGAGCGGTTGTAGGAGGTCAGATGCTGTGATGTAATACATACAGGAGGGGCTTCAGAAGAATGACAAGGCTCTATTGCTAAGCAGCTCTAGTATCTCAAAAAAACCTTTTACTGCAGTTTTTTTTAGAGACAGAGAGGATTGAGAAGAAAAATGGTGCGTACGTTTACTTCTCTTTACATGATGCAGTCCGAAATCTGGTGATATTTTATGAAGTGGAACCGCAACTATAATACAATTTCTCCAACATGAGATTCTCTAGATGTCCTATTTATTAACGCTGTCCCGACGCTAGCCTAAAAGACGCTGATTAAGAGAATATCCATATGTTGCATTTTTCATGGATACATATACAATGTGTCTCTCTCGCGTAGGTGCTAATTTAAATAAAACTATATTTTGTTGCTGATATCGGTTTGCTTGACTCTTTTATTCTTGTATATACTTTTCCATAAACAAAAAAAAAAATGCCGTTTTGAAGTCGCCTCAAGTGTATGGATCGGAAATAATTTCTTATATGGTATAATTTTATAATTCTGTGCAGGAGGGGTTGTGATTAACAAATATATATATAAAAATGCAACTTTTATGGACTTCCAATTCTCAATTAGAATATTAAAGCAGTGAAACTAAGATTATCAAAGCACCCAGACTGACTGCGACTGCAGAAAATTGATGAAGGGGCCGGGTGGGATATTCTATAAATAGACTCAGTTGAGCCGGGGATACCCAAAGTATCATCTCCAAGAGGTGGAGAGAACCCAAACATACAAGGATCCTAACATTTAAAGGGACAGCATCATCATCCTTATACCAGACAGTAAGTTAAGAACCGGACGTGTTCCTCTCATCTGGGAGACTTCACCGCAATGATACGATGGCGATTCTAGAATGTTACCCAGCAAATATAACTTTATTTATTTCTTTTAGATACATTTTATATAAACATCTAAATACAAACATTCAGTTCTGCTTTAATTTAAACCTTTTCTATGTGAATATAATCTATGATTGCAGATTTGTATAAAATAACCAGGGGGGGTATCTAGCAAGGACTTAAAAAAAAAACCCTATAGATGCAGGGGGGGAGGTTATAAGAATGATATTCCCCTCTGGCAACCAAAAGGGTTAAGGTCAGAATGATATAATTTAGCAAAGTGAACTTAAATCCTTCTTTTTGCAGCCGGTTTTGCAGCACGCCGTGGTCAGCAGCTCGTTCAGGTCACGTCTTTCTTGGATTGGATTTTTCTCCGAATCCCAAAACTCCTCCAAAGACTCGCTCTGATGGGCCGCCTCGGTGTTTTGGGAGTTGATTCTCTGCAGGTGAAACTCCAAAGGTTCAGCAACCTCCACGTCTCCGTCGCGCAGGTCGAAGATCTGCCCTCTGCCTGCGGGGGAAAGACGGGGTTACTGTATCTGAATTCTCTCGCGTGGGATGAACGTGTCTCGGCTTCCTGGATTATATTTCTTTCTATCGACTGACCGTTTGTTATTATTTACTGATTTATATATCGCCATCATATTCCGCAGCGCGGTACAATAACAAGTAGAGCATCTCACAATAATTTGGATTTTCAGACACAAAAGGAGAGGAGTTTAGAATCTAGAGGGATTTTAGGAATCCGTAACCTTTTTAATCTCTGAGCCTTTAATAGCCAGTCACATAGACTCTATTGTATCGACTCACTATTCTGAATCGAGTCACCTGTATTCAAGCAGGGATTCCAGATGTGATATAGGGAGAAAAGCACCAGTTGGGATGCTCAGATATCATTAAGTCAGCGGGGAATAAAAAAGAGTCGATCCAGACTATGTGTGTCTGAGAATCTGCCCCTTCACCCTAAGACCCTGAGATAAGGGTTAAACTCTGAGAATCTGCCCATTTACCCCGAAACTGGATAAAACACTGAGATTAGGGCAACCCTGACAGTTCTCAGGTGTTGTTACTCAGTCTGGATCATTTGCAGATAACTGATTACTCCCAGGTAACCTCCTGGTTGGGTCAATAGTCACGGGGGTCCAAGCAGAATTATCAGTGATATTGGGGGTGATTTTCCAGAACACCACTCTGATCTGATGCTTTATGGCAATGCTAATGAAGTCCGTTCCTCCATAGACTTTCATTAGTCAGGATGTCAGGCTGGATGATTAAGACTGAGCCATTCTATTGTTCCCCACAGGCAGTATGATAAGGAGTCCGGGGTGTTTAGTAGATCGGGGATCAGATAACAGAGCGAGAATCATACAAACGGCTGATATGCAGCTGCCTGAAAACATTATATTATGGGGCAAAAAACTACAAGTGGGGTAAAAAAGGAAACATCTGAATATTTTTAATCTGATTTGGGGAATAAAAAATGGTGGGAGATCCGGATTAAATACATTAAAATGAACCGTAAATTACATGAGTTTTAGTACAATTGTGGTGAAGCTCTTACCAGGAATGACTTGGTGTTCTGTGGACAACAACCTTCTCCATCTGGATCCTCCGCAGGTGTAGATGACGGCTCGGATGAACTCTCTGCCGCAGAGCTTGACAAATTGGCTGTCGCAGCTCGCTTGAGTAACGGCCCCGAGGAGGACGAGGAGGACGCAGCAGATGGGTAGAGACCTCATCGTTTTAGAAAAGGGCAAGAATGAGACTCAAAAAGTTACTGCGGATCACAGAGGAGCTGAAAGAGATGCGGAGAGTCTGCAAGAAGCGGCCAATTTATAGGAGTCTCGGCAGCCTCCCATTGGCCGGCTGGTTTTACTGTAATTGTCAATAATGTAGCAATTCTTTGTGACACGAGAGGTGATTGTATTCTTCCCTCGGTTGTTAAAGTGCTACTTAACGGGCTTTACCATCTCCATCAAGTACATCATCTAAACTATGAGCAAACACTGGAATGGGACATCGTCCTTTTACTGTCCATCTGGCCGATTTACGCGTTTTTATACGGAAAACCTTTAAATTCAATAATCTGAAAAAAAATTGGACGTTGCTAACCATGTGGGCCCTTTAGGAGACGGGATTTTTGGACGTCTCACTTGTGTTTGGATCATGGTGATGGAGTTAGTACATTGTCGGGGGGGCAGGATGACATTTTAATGGGGACGGTAATATATATAAAGGATCTGGAACATTATATAGTTTAACGTGACTTATTAACCCGCTGCCAGGAAGTTAGCAGTGACATCGACTTTATGGATAAATCAACACATTTGGGATTCAAGCTTATGTTGCTTTTAACTCGGTGTTTATTATGGAACAGAAATTGTACAGCGCTATGGAATATGACGGCGCCATATAAACCAACAACTAATAATACCGTATTACTGTGTGAGTAGGACGTAGGGTTCCTGCACCTATGACTGATTAATGTTTGAGTCTCTACAGCAGGAGAAACAGGCGACTAGACGGGGGCCGGATGGGGCCGATCCACCGGCGTAGGTAAGCAGAAGACCCCTAACACGTTAGCTGCACCCATAGGCTGATCAAGTAACCGGTCACTAATCTATACGCATTAATCCTTTTTTTTTTGGTGAAAAGAAAGAAAAATCCCCAAGACCAAAGCGCAGCTCTGCATGAGTTCCAGGCGTCATTCTCCGGACAGAAACCTCTTCTTTGAGGGGGGGGGAATATTTCTGTCCCTCTTTCCTGCCCCTTCCAATGATCTCTGAGCGCTGAGCGATTAACGGTTTATCACTGTATAAAATACAATACATTTGAGCAAATAGAATATTTTCTTTTATTTTTACATAAACGTTCTCGGTAACGTCCCAACCACAACCCCAAAAGCAAGAGCCGCAGCCCCAGGCGCACCCCGTCCTCCAATTTCGGAATTTAGCGGGTAGCATTAAACATGAAAGGGGTCTTAAAGAGAAACGGCTTCAGTTCTGGGATGACAATGCAAGAAGACGGGCAGATTACAGAATAACGAAATTTCAATATGAAACGGCTAATAACGGGTTACCGTAACAACTAAGATATCAAATCTACAGAACGATAATATGTGTTGACTTTTCTCGATTGAGCGCGTTTATACTAGTAACATGTCCTTAAAATAATTTAGATTGTGAGCTCTTTGGGGAAAAGTCTTCTAATGCCTGGATACCTATTTTACTTCCTATATCTTTGTGCAGTTATAACCAGCAATTAACAATGTTTCATAATAATAATAACAATAACTACAATGAGAATAATAACAACATTAATAATAACAACAATAAAAATAACAATAAAAATAATAACAATAATAATCATAATAAAATAACCAGAATGATAATAATAACAATAACAATAAAAAATAATAACAATAATAACAATAAAAATAATAACCAGAAAAATAATAACAATGATAGAAACAATAATTTTTATCTAAGAAGAACCGATACATTCGATAAAGAGAGCTCGGCTCGCAAGCTTACGATCTAGAGGATAATAATATGTTTAATATGTATAATAATAATAATAATAAGTAATATTGGTGTAAACCAGGTGTTGAACGCGCCCACAGAGAATGCATTTATTATCTCCTGGGATCTTATGGAAAATCTTCACGGTTCTGTAACTTCCATTACCTGCTGTAAAAAGAGTCGCCGGATTATCTATACGATCAGATAACAGACCTTATCAGAGAGAAAATCATTTCGACAAAACGCAAACATTTTCGCCTTTTTTTCCAGCTGCCTCTCATGGGGGGGGATGTTTATTGTTTGGCGTAAAATAACAGCGGGGACCAAAGCTTTGGATTTACCAATTATTAAATCATTTTATATGTGTTTATTTTAAAGTTAATAGTTTCAATTACTACACCTCAGGTCTGATATTTGGGGAGAATTATAAGAAGCTTTAAAGCGGGGGTCCCACTATTCTTTTTATTCCCAGGATCAGGTTAAAAAATGAATTTTTTCATAAATATCGCTGCTTTCTTTTTTAAACCAGTTGTAGTTTTTGCCCCATAATATAAAGTTTTCAGGCAGCTGCATATCAGCCATTACTATGATTCTCGCTCTGTTATCTGACCCCCCGATCTACTAAACCCCCCGACTCCTTATCCTACTGCCTGTGGGGAACAATAGAATGACTCAGTCTAATGAAAGTCTATGGAGGAACGGACTTCATTAGCATCGCCATAAAGCATCAGCTCAGTGTGGTGTTTGAGCCGGGAAAGTCACCCAAAATATCACATGACTGACAGCAATGGACCTGCCCCGGGTTTGCCCCATATTAAGAATTTTAACAAAAGATCACTCCATTTGTTAGATCAAATGCTTTTTTCTATGCATTATCTCATTAGACTAGATCTAACAAAAATGATTTTTAATGGAATCTCTTCATAGGCGTACAGAGACCCTTTATCACTCCCATCACTCCTGTGTTCCAATGGCCCTTTATCACTCCCATCACTCCTGTGTTCCAATGGCCCTTTATCACTCCCATCACTCCTGTGTTCCAATGGCCCTTTATCACTCCTGTGTTCCAATGGCCCTTTATCACTCCCATCACTCCTGTGTTCCAATGGTCCCTTTATCACTCCCATCACTCCTGTGTTCCAATGGCCCTTTATCACTCCCATCACTCCTGTGTTCCAATGGTCCCGTTATCATTCCCATCACTCCTGGGTTCCAATGGCACGTTGTGTTCGCTGATTCAAGTTTAAGTTTAAAAGGCTAATTGATGGTTAGAAACCCTTTTGCAAATTATGTTACAGCCGGAAATGTCCTTGCTCAGTGACCCCAAACTTTTGAGCAGTAGCGTGTTTGTAAATTTCTTGCAAAAACAAGTTATTTGTATTATCATATTTTTATTCAGAACACAAAGTACAAAGTAGCCGAACCGTAAAACCAACTATTTTAAATATATTTATTTTACTATCATGTAGAAAATCCATCTGCGGGATCCGGGAGTCGCAGCAGCGAGATTTTGTTATTAGTGGGAAATAGAGCTATGACATCATCAGCAGCGTTCCTGCTCGTAAATCACAGCTGGCTGGCTAATGTCGCTTCAATTATGTCGTATAAAGCTTTTCCCTGTGAAAACAAAAATAAAATCGACATCGTTACGTTCGAAGAATCGATGTTAAGCTTAAGTGCGGAATATCTTGTTCCAATTTACACAGACGGTTTATTTTATTGTAAACCCGCAGACCTCCAATAAAGCAACTCTCAGCCGCTGAGAGCCGGGGGGGGGGGGGGGGGGGGCGGACCGCGCAGAGGCACATGAGTGATGCATAGGGGCACCATCCAGGACATATCATTTTTACATATTGCTGACCAGCCTAGATAAAACGCAGCCCTGCAGCATGTATGATGTATAGACTTATAGGAGGGAACCAATTAATCAGATATACATCCCCCATACTGCAGGGCTGCATTTTATCTGGGCTGGACAGCAATATTAAAAAATTATATGTGTCCTGGAAAACATGGCCGATGTGGTCACCCTTTTATGAGCACAGATGTAATGTAAGGAAGGGTAGTAGTTAAGTGGAACAGCCTCCCAGCAGAAGTGGTAGAGGGTAATACAGTGAGGGCATTAAACATGCATGGGATAGACATACGGCTCCTGAATCTAAGACGAGACCAACGACTGATTAAGGTTTGAGTCTTTACAGCAGGAGAAACGGGCGACTAGACGGGGGCCGGATGGGGCCGATCTGCTGGCAGGTTCTAGGTTTCTATTCATTAATTCCTGACTTTGCTACAGGTGGCACTAGAAGAGTTGATAGAAAGTAAGAACTGTTTCAAAAGGGTCTGTATAACCCGCGGGGTATAATACGGAGGGAATCGGCTCTGATTTCTTTGCATCTGTTACCGCCGGTGATTCGTTCACAAAAAAAGCAGATTTTTCTGTTGATTTGCCGATAATCGGACTGCAGAGGCTTCGTTCTGACTGCACAGCAGCTTACAGCCCTCTCACCAAGTGGGGGCGCCATACCCTACAGCTTCACGCAGATGCCACGCGGAGGTGGAAACAAACCCTCTTTGTCATGGGGTATAAATGGCTTCCCTGTTACACCGTGGGGGTCCTCACCTCCGAGCCCCCCGTGCTGGCTGCGTTTCTCAGCTCGTACACGTTCACCTGGCCATCGCTGTCCCCGACAAGGACGCAATTCGTGTTCTTCGCGAATAAAATTGTCGTAAGTCTCACTCCTGGGTTTGCAGAACTCACGACGATGGGATCTAACCTGGGGAGAAAAAACCCGAAACGATGAATAGAACCCGACGACGTCTCGTTTCCAGACGTTATCCTTTGAGTGGTTTGGGGGAAGTTTCGGTTAATTTATTTAACGTTATCCCAGGATCCCCACCTGACCCCCGACGTACCCAGAAACCAAAATTTCATAAAATCTGATGGAATTCATCAGATTTCATTAGTTAATCATATATATATATATATTTTTTTTATGTTTCCGGTAATTAAGCATAGCCTCTGCGGTAAAACCAGCACCATGACCTCATATCACGGCTTCAGCCCCCGCTGAGGTTTTACAGAGAGGTTACTGAGGCCGCAGGATACTTACTGTGATTCCATGTAAATTATTATGATTTTAAACAGGATATTTTGTTTCTGATACTTGAAAATAATAAAAATAAAATAATAAACATAAAAAACTTCATGATTACGAAAATCTAAACCGGACTGTCTCCGTGGGGGCCACAGGAACGATAACATTGTGATAGGGGGGGGATAACAAATGTATAGGTATATCCTGAGTGGGACGCAAACCCCCCGTGAACTTACTAATTACTCGCAGTCCCTTCTAGAATCCCACCGGGTTTATAACTTATAGATCATGATCCAGACCACGGATCGGGGAAATATAATTAATAACAATAATCGTTCTCATCCTTAGGGGGTTAGGGTGAGTGCGTGTTCTCCGCGCCGGTTCCGCATTATTAAACGCTCGTTCCATCAGTCCCACCAAAAGTTACCGTTGTAATTATTTTGATTATTTTGCGCATTGCGGGGACTCACGTGCTGACACCCAGATCCCAAATCTCTACGCCGTTCTCAGTCACGGCTCCGAAGACCAGCGGCGAGGAGGGAGACCACATGATGTCGTACACGGCGCTGGTCGAGGTGGAGAAGCTTAGGACGGGTTTCAGAACATCCTGACGCCATAAGTGAACGGTCCAGTCTGCAGAGCAACTCAGAAACACGTCCGGGCAGAACGGAGACCAAGTGATCTTATACACGGGCCCCTAAAACGCAGAAACAGGGAGATATGGACTGGTACCATGTATAACATATAAGACGTATAGGACTTTCATTCTGGAGGACAAGTTGAGGGGAAGGGGCCCAACCAATAATGAAGGGAAATAAATTTCCCTCCTTGAGTTTAACCCCCCAGCGCTGTATACAGTAATATAACCCCCAGCGCTGTATACAGTAATATAACCCCAGCACTGTATACAGTAATATAACCCCCCAGCACTGTATACAGTAATATAACCCCCAGCGCTGTATTCAGTAATATAACCCCCCAGCGCTGTATACAGTAATATAACCCCCCAGCACTGTATACAGTAATACAACCCCCCACGCTGTATACAGTAATATAACCCCCAGCGCTGTATACAGTAATACAACCCCCCACGCTGTATACAGTAATATACCCCCAGCGCTGTATACAGTAATATAACCCCCAGCGCTGTATACAGTAATATAACCCCCCAGCGCTGTATACAGTAATATAACCTCCAGCACTGTATACAGTAATATAACCCCCAGCGCTGTATACAGTAATATAACCCCCAGCGCTGTATACAGTAATGTCAGTCAACGTTGACAAAAAGCTGGGTTTATCTCATTTTGTTACAGTAAACTCCCTCTATCGGTAGACCTGGAGGCTGCAATTGTTGTCAGTTAGGTGGTAGGGTGATCGATAAAGGGAACAGCCTCCCAGCAGAAGTGGTAGAGGGTAATACAGGGAGGGGATTAAACATGCATGGGATAGACATACGGCTCCTGAATCTTAGACGAGACCAACGACTTATTAAGGTTCTCTACCCGGCTGAGCTACAGGTCAGTGGTTTATGAAGAGTTAATACGTTTACCTTGTGCGCTCGATACGTATCTAAAAACTGCTCGTTGTAAGAACAGGAGCATTTGTGAATGTGTCCTTCTTCAGTGCCCGACAGATAGATATTTGAGTCCTGCGTGAAAAGAATGAATCGAATTAATAATAAGAAACCTGCGCAGCCTTATATTACATGTGGGAGACTTTAAGGTATTTTTACAATCGATTCCAGAGCCTTTTTTAAATTAAAATTATTTAAAATATGAAAAATATGAATTCTAATGCAGAGGAGATCCCGGTGCATTCTTATGTAATGGGGGAAATTGCCAAGGAAAGTACAATGAACATTTTTTATATATATATATATATATATTTTTTATTACGCTTCATGAGAGTGATAGAGAATGAGGGAGAGAGAGTGAGTGTGAGAGAGAGTGAGGAAGAAAGAATGAGGGAGAGAGAGTGAGTGAGAGTGTGAGAGCAACAAAAAGGTTTTCTTAAAGATCCAAATTTTGGGGAGTCGCCTTATAATCCAGTAAATACGGCCCTTTAAATACCGTATTCCCAGACACCAAGAACCCCAGCTTCCCGGATCACCTTGGGGTGGAAGTCGAAGCACATCCCCGGGGCCTGCCGTGAAATGAACGCTTCGCTCTTGTTTTCTTTACCTACAGCAGACTTTTTGGTCCTTTCACTTCCCGTGCGTTTTAATTTCATCAGATCTGCAAGAGGAAAAAACCCGCCGCCCCGTTAACACCCGGGTGTATATAACACTGCTCCATGCATTCACCGGGAGCACCGCACATTCAATGACGGCATGCAAATAAATGGCAAATAACAACCATTCCTGTCCGTGGCATGGCTATACCAGCTGCACTACAACTCCTATCATCCTGAATCATACAACAAAAGAAGAGCTTCCCATTCTTGATCTAATGATGTCAGGGCAACTGCTATAGGCAAGTATAGAGGGGCCCATCTGTATCTCATATACCTTATACAGCCTCAATATATATCAATAATATTAAATGTGGCCCCTTTAAAAGGAACTGGGTCTCAGTGACCCTTTTCCGGGTATTAGGGCCTGGTGACCCCACTGCTGACATGGGGTGAGGCAGCGGACGGGGGGTGCACGATCCACAATGTATGAAATTATTAATGGAAAGGATGGATCCAGAGACTCACCGCTGCAGTCCAGCCCCTTCCTGATGCGCCATTTAGTTATCCGGCCGTCGGCGCTTATCGACACCAGAATCTCTCCTTTATCCTCTCCGAGGCCGTTACCGTGACGTTCGACCCACTTCAGCTGCCACACAGGACACGTGTGTTTGTTTGGGTTATCACTAAGAACAATTATATGATGGCAGATGGATCACATGCAACTATAAGGAGTGGAACAATCTAACAGGATAGAGAGAAATGGGATTCTAATACATATATACTGCTTATTATAATCTTATATAGGTTTATTCAGTGTATGGAAAAAGATTTGGAGAAGTGATAGATGGGCTTTAAAGCAGCACGATCGTAACTATATTCTGACCCTTTTTTAGTCCAGGAGATCAGAGGGTTTAAATCTCTTTATATCAATTCCCCAACATGCTTCCCACTTATAATAATAATAATAATAATAATAATAATTAATAATGCGAAGCTGAAACCGTTCGGAATCAACAAGTCGGCTCTCACCAAAGTGATTAAATTCTGTGAAATCCCCAAAATATTTGCGCTCACCTGCTGTCCAGCACCGGCGTGTCGCTGCTGTTCTGCACGTTGAAGATCGCCACCGTGCCGTCATACATCCCCACGGCTAGGAGATTTGGTGAAGAAGCCGAGAAATCCAGAGCGGTCACTCCGCTTTCACAATGGAAGATGCGTTCCGGCCACTGGGGGCAGAACCAAGAGGGTTTGCGGATTCGGTGAAAAGGTATCAATGCAAGGAACTCAAAACAAGCATTTTTTTTTTAATTTTTTTTTTGAGACAGTGGGGGTTATTTATACAGTGCAACCCTAAGTGGATTTATCGCCATAGCAACCATTAAACTGGTCCAACATTCCATAGTGAGAAGACCACTTTTTATTGTAACAGAATTGCTCTTAATACATAACTCACTATATATATTATTATAAACTATCCATAGCGGTGGACACAATTTAATGGTTAATCTCCAACTGGGGTTGATAGGAGTAGTTGCACTGAACGCTCTGCATCTCAAAACATGAAGACTTAATTTAAAGATTAGCTGTAATTGTGTAATTAAGAATACTTACAGTTCTGGAGAGAGGATATTAAAAGGTGGCTTATCTAAAAAAGAATGAACCCCATGGGGGCAGCCTTCAGCCCCTACCTGCCACTCCGGGTGTTCTAAACTCCCATGGCAAATGGGGGGGGGGGGGACACATTATTGGAACACCCCAGTATAAATGTATATTGTATTAACTGTAAAATGAACACTGGATTAAGGAAGAAATAAACAGTTTGCGTGATATTTTGGGAATTACCATGGTGTTCTTCAGAGACCAGCAACAAGCCAACCCGCCTTTCTGCTCTTTAAATCCAAACTGCCCATAACCGACGGCCAAGAGGTCCTGGGGAATAAATACAAGGATAATGTGAAAAACTGGACCCCGGAAATGAGATCCCCCCCCAAAGGGCCGAGATCTAAAAATTCCTTTAAAATGTGTTTAAAGGGACACTCCAGACGTTACATCCACTTTAACGCATATGACAGCTGAGTGGCCCCTTTAAATGTTTGTATTGTCTGTTTTGCAAAATGCAGAATCCCCCCCCCCGCGTGTGCATTTGCCACCCTCCATCAGCTGAATGCTGTGCAGAAGAAGTGTCCAGGGGGGTGTCAGGGGCATTAAACTGTCCCGTTTCTGCCACTTATAATCAGGACGTGCGGAAGTGCCAAACCTACAGGGTTTTTCTTGTTCCAGGCGCAGCTGCTGATGTTGCGGCTTTTAGTGACATCGCATACAAACGACCAAAGCCGATCTAAGCTGGGAGACGCAACGACCGGGGCGACCGAATCATTCGTTTCAACAGCAGCCTCGGGATCTGAAACGCAAGAATATATGTTATATATAAATATAAGATAATAATAATAATAATAATAAGTTGGGAAACTCGCCCATTCTTTGTGACAATTTCACTAGCGGCGATGACGATGCTGCTTCTGTGCTCCCATTGGCAGGCGAATGCCAAGAACAGCCAATGATATGGGGATGATCGTGATGTCAGTTCGCAGCGGCTGAATGAATGTTACCATGCAATATATAGCCGCGGTAAGGTAAGTAATAAATGGGGTAACTGTGGACCTCGTCCGCTGTCTGGGGATCTGTAGCCAAAATCCCATGTAATACATTTTTTGGCAAACCTGCAAACACCGGTAGTTGCCGGTAGGCGGCCAGCTTTGGCTGAAAAATATTTTCCACCACGATCCGCTCCATGAAAAACAGGTCTTGTTGAAACTTCTGTGATTTTAGGATTTCGTCTCCGTCTGGCACGTTCTCCTCCGGGATCCTCCGGACGGACAGTCTGTCGATCTCAGTCACGGTACTCGAAGACACGTCTGTAACACAGAACACGAGTTTCAGAATGCGGTCCCGAGTCTGAACATCCAGCGTTACAAAGTATCAAAGTATTTGTGGTTTGTAACATTTATAAAGTGTCCACGATATCCACCTTAAGTTTATTAGGTTACCGCATGCAACCCTTCACCTTTCCTAACAGGTGAGGATGAAAACTGCACCCCCCACCATAACCCCAGCGCTGTATACAGTAATATAACCCCCCCAGCATTGTATACAGTAATAACCCTCCAGCACTGTATACAGTAATATAACCCCCAGCACTGTATACTGTAATAACCCCCCCAGCGCTGTATACAGTAATAACCCCCCCAGCGCTGTATACAGTAATAACCCCCCCCAGCGCTGTATATAGTAATATAACCCCCAGCGCTGTATACGGTAATAACCTTCCAGCGCTGTATATAGTAATATAACCCCCAGCGCTGTATATAGTAATATAACCCCCAGCGCTGTATACGTAATAACCTTCCAGCGCTGTATATAGTAATATAACCCCCAGCGCTGTATACGTAATAACCTTCCAGCACTGTTATATATACATATTAAACTGAATGGCATCCTTGTGCCCATAACACCTAAAAATGATACCGATCATAAGCTTTTAAAAATGTTTAAAGAGAAAAGTCACCTAGACAGCTTTTAAGGTAATTAGAAATATTTATTTAAACTACCTTTAACTTGCATTTCTCAAACAGCATAATTGTTCTGGACATTATTAATTTAAAAGTTGACCTAATGGAAGCTGAGGTTGGTGGCAGCCTGTGGCAGAGACAGCATAACCTAATCAATTCCCTGTCCTGAAGTTCTCTTCCTTCTCCTTCCCATCTTTACAAAGGCTGCCTGAATCAACAACAATCAGCAACTTAACAATAGGAGAGATATAACTTAATGGGGAGGAATAATCATAAAGGATACTCCCATGGTATACACATAAGGTGGCAACGTACCTCCCCTGTCAATGGAGCTTACGGACCCAGTTCCTCGGCTTGTGTCGGTTTGGCTGCTGGCGACGCTTTGTGATGTGATGGCTGCATCCAATAATACTTTCACTGGCGGGATTTCGGGGGAATTAAATGAATCGTACAAGTCCCACGCAGAAGCCATGACCCCTACACAACATACACAGAGAGAGAGGGAGAGGGAGGACACTATAAAGCAAATGATTGGTTTGATATATGGGGACAGAGAGAGAGAGAGAGAGGGAGAGCGCAACAGATGACACAACAGGAAATATTTAATTATTATTTTATATAGCGCCATCATATTCCGCAGCGCTGTACCACCATTACTTTAAGCATCTTGTCTTTCTCCTGCTATTGATGGGCTGGAATAACCATCACTCTCGGCCGACCATTAGATAACGCCTGAGTGACGGTGATCCAACGGGAACGAGGTGTTTACGGGAATATTCCGGCGGAGATTACCTGCGTCTGCCGAGCCAATTCTCTCGCACTGAACCTCTTTACTCTTGGGGGCGCCATTAAAAGTCTGCATTGATCTCTCGACGTATCGGTCGTTCCCGGCCCTGCTTTTGCAAAGCTCCACGTAGGCGTTATTCCGCGCGCTGAAAGAAACAATAAAGTATTTCACTGGATCATAAAGAAAGTCAGAGAGATCCCACGAGGTTGTCTGGAATTCTGGGAGACATACCGGACTCTTTCGGCTTCTTCGGATTCCGCGGAGAGCAGCAAGGGCGGCATGTCCAGGAGCCACACGGTGTCCGTCTCCGCCAGGCAAATGTCGATGATTTTACTTAAATCCTCTTCGCCCGGCTTCTCCGGCACCTCTTCTCGCTTTACTGGGACATCTGAAGGACAAAAATGTAATCCGCCGACGTTACCTCTAGGACTCCACATATAATATTTACTAGACTCGTGCATTGGGATTTATAGAGATTTAAACGAAATCCGCCAATTTTGTCAATTCATACGAATTCCCGAAAATGAGGAGGGACCCCAAAAAGGACAAACGAAAACGAAGCAGAGAGCTCAGGATTGATCCTTATCCAGAAAGACGTGTAAATGATCCGAATTCAGACGGAACGAGGCGTTTCAGCCGACTCTCCCATCCAACATTTTACTAAATACCAACAGGGACTTTGATGACATCACATTCTAGATACAGAGACATTAATGAAGTCATCCCCCTTTGCAGCTATAACGGCTTCTGCTCTTCTTTTATTCTTTCAGGGGTAACATTTGGTGTGGGACCAGCCCTGTGTCAGTACCTGCTGTTATACCAAGTCGTGATTTGGGTAACTGCCCCCAGAATACAAAGAGCAGCCAAAAAATCAAGACTAACAAACGATGAACACGTTTTACCCACCGGTAACGTCTCGCCGGTAACCGGGATCCTCCATTTCTTCCAGCAGGGATTCGTTTTCTCTGCTGGATTTTGTGAAGCTGCTTCCGCCAAACGTCGATCTTACAAAAAAAAAAAAAAATACAAAATAGAAAACGTTCAAACCAACGGAATTTCATCACATTCAAGATTCATGAATAAAGTAACATCGAAAAAATGGTAACAATTAACAGAATGAGTTTTTCTTTGACCTGCTTTGAGAAGAAGATGAGTCGTCACATGACTTGCGGGATATCAAAGGGGACGTCTGTATAAAGTAATACCCCCCAGCACTGTATACAGTAATACCCTGAGCACTGTATACAGTAATATAACCCCCCAGCGCTGTATACAGTAATATAACCCCCCAGTGCTGTATACAGTAATATAACCCCCCAGCGCTGTATACAGTAATATAACCCCCACGCTGTATACAGTAATATAACCCCCCAGCGCTGTATACAGTAATATAACCCCCAGCGCTGCATACAGTAATATAACCCCCCAGCGCTGCATACAGTAATATAACCCCCAGCGCTGTATACAGTAATATACCCCCCAGCGCTGTATACAGTAATATAACCCCCAGCGCTGTATACAGTAATATAACCCCCAGCACTGTATACAGTAATATAACCCCCCAGCTCTGTATACAGTAATATAACCCCCAGTGCTGTATACAGTAATATAACCCCCAGCGCTGTATACAGTAATATAACCCCCCAGCGCTGTATACAGTAATATAACCCCCAGTGCTGTATACAGTAATATAACCCCCAGCTCTGTATACAGTAATGTCAGGTTTTATCTCATTTTGTTCCAATAAACTCCCTTTATCTGCAGACCTGGAGCCGCCGCTGCTGTCAGTCATGTGATATTTTGGGTGACTTTCCCGGATCAAACACCGCACTGAGCTGATGCTTTATGGCAATGCTAATGAAGTCCGTTCCTCCATAGATTTTCATTATTCAGAGAGTCTGGCTGGGTGATTAAGACTGAGCCATTCTACTGTTCCCCACAGGCAGTATTATAAGGAGTTGCAGTGTTTAGTAGATTGGGGATCAGATAACAGAGCGAGAATCATACAAACGGCTGATATGCAGCTGCCTGAAAACTTTATATTATGGGGCAAAAACTACAAACTGGAGTAAAGAAATCAAACAGGGCGTTGTTTTTAATCTGATGCGGGAAATAAATAAAATCCACTAAATGTGAGATCTGTTTAGATATTTTATTTTAGGCATTAATGTAAAGTAGTGGCTGTTTTTTTTACCTTGAAAACGGACCCACGAAACTTGAACTAATTCCGGTTTGCTGGAAGGACACAGAGGAGAAGATATCGGAGGCGGCTACTCCGGACGACTCTGGGGGAGTGAAGAGTTTACTCTGTTTTTGGGGTACAGCTCCTGGTTCCGCTTGGAAAAGTGGATGTGGTGCGACGTTATTTCCTTCATCGTCATATATCTGCAAAAGAAATGATAAAAATACAGAAAAATCTGCCGGCGGATCGGCCCCATCTGGCCCCCGTCTAGTCTGTTTGTTTGTTTTTCCTGCTGTAGAGACTCAAACCTTAATCAGTCGTTGGTCTCGTCTTAAATTCAGGGGCCGTATGTGTATCCCGCGCATTTCGAATACCCTCACTGTATTAGCCTCTGCCACCTCTGCTGGGAGACTGTTCCACTTATCTACCACCCTCTCAGTAAAGTATATTATGTGTTAATGCATGAGAGTCAGAAGCATGTTTTTTTTGTTTTTTTTTTAAAGAGGCGCTAAAATGAAGTTTGGCTTATTTTGATGTATTTAGATGTTTGAGGCTGTCGCTTGTGATTTGGTCGCCGGCAGTTAAACCAACAATGACACTTTTTGCTGTAATCAATAAAATGGATCTTAACTAGAATAGGAGTCCGGTCCCAGTTCACTGACATCACCAGTGAGCATCTGCAGCCAATCAGTCGGCCAATATCTATATCTGGAAGCTCTCAAGGTTTTTGCCCCAATCTCAGTCTCAGGGGAAAGGGCAGATTCTCGGGGTCTCCAGACTCCATCCTATTCCTCCCTGCTGTGATCGCATATAAAACTGGTGCTTTTGCTCCCGGTATGTTATGGTTGATATCCCTGCTTGAATGCAGGTGACTCAGTTAAGTGTATCTTTAAATAATGACAAGTCAGGATTTCCGTGACGAACGGTATTAGAGCTGTTAAAGGGTTAATATTGAGGCTCACCGGCACGGCCTGCTTGATGCCCGGGAAGGCGCTCTTGTCCGTGGCTTTGCTGTCCGCGTTCAGACTTATACTCCTCCTGCTAGACATTCCCATGACGCTGCGGTTGGCGAGGCTGTAGTTTATCCGGCTTTGGGTTCCAAAGCCAGATATTTTGGAGATCTTATTCAGACGCATCGTGGATCGGGCCGCCCTGCGAAACAACCAACAGGACAGCACGTTTATGGAGGGAAACCTTCAGGGTACTGATTTTTGTATTAATAAATGCCATTATTAGGAAAAGCTTTGGGCAAGCCCCTCTTTCCTCCTCCTGACCCCCTCTCTCCTCTCCTGATGCCCCTCTTTTCTAGGAGGTCAGAATGTTTGCTGGGTATGAGGGTATCGCAGGGTTCTACAGCCCTAAAAGCCCCGATAATGTGTATAGAAACAGCAGGGCACAGCTTTATAAATTAAACGGTAAATAAATACCATTATTATTCCTCTACATGCCCCACCCAGTTACCCCAGCCACGCCTCTAACCACACCTCCTACATATAAAAAATATGTCTATAAGATGATGTACCAGGAATGATAATAATAATAAATATGTGGTGGTAGAACCCAAAGCATAATGGGAGTTCGCAACCCTAAAATGACAAAGTGTTCTGGCTGGGTATGATGTGGGTTACAGAGCAGTAAAAAAGTCTGCTCTTGATAAGCTTAATGGGAGTTGCATCCCTGGGAAAAAAAGGTCATCTGGCTGATCATGATGAGAGTTGCACAAGATACTCTGAAAGTTTCCTCAGCTCTTACTTACATGGCGAGCCCGGGGTTTTGAGCGTTTGGTTTTATTCTGGCCGGCGCCGGTCCGGACATGATGCGGATTGTAAGAGAAGTCCACCGGACACGCACACGGCAGACGGTACCAGCTGTCTCGGTTCTGAGCAAAGCGTTATCTGTAACCATAGAGACGTCCACTCCTGACGTACACGCTTAAGCACCGCCCCATCATAGCCACTCCGTGAGTTGAAACCGCGCCTCTTTTGAACCCTGCCTCTCGCGTTTCGCCATTGGCTGCCGCCACTCTGCTCGAAAATACCGTCCCTCCAGATTTTCCATTGGCTGCTGCCACATCTATGTCCAGCTCCGCCTTATAACACTTCCTGTTTGCAAACGCCTCGCCTACTCAAAGCCCGCCTTCTCTTTTCGATGATTGGTTATTCCGGCTGGCGCTCAGAGCGCAGGTTGCTGCGGCTTCCGCCTCCATCCGGGCACTTGCGCTGACCCGCGATGTGACCCGTCAGTACGGCAAACATGGCGGAGGTAAGGAGGAAACTCACAGGAAGCTTCACCGTAGCTCCCTCCCCCTGTCCTCATCCCGGCCTCCGCTCCTTGGGCTCTCTGGCCCATTGCAGCTTTCAGGCCCAGCCCTGCTCGCCCTGCTCACTTGTTGCTTCTCCCGCCCGCACGCCCAAACTTCCCCCAACGGGGAACGGCTGCGGAAGCTCCCTTAGGGGTACGCAGAGCCCAGTACTTCACATACCTGCCCCGGGGACCCTTGGAGCCCAATTCCCCGCCCTGCTCTAGGCCCTACTCACTTGGCGGGAACAGGAACCCAGCCACTCAGCGATTGGCCCCTCGCCTTCTATTGAAGCCCCCTCATACGTCAGTGTCAGGTAACCTCATCTGATTATAAGGCCACGACTCCCAGTGCTCTCAGCCAATCGCCGAGTCCAGTTGGACATTCCTACTCATTGAGTGGCCCTTTGCCTTTCAGTGAGGTCCCTCACTCACCTGGGCTCGGAGATTACCCATGACCTCCAGCTCTAGCACAGCAGCTCCCAACACTCTCAGGCTGCCACCATACTTGTACCAATATACTGTTGAGGTCGGGTTAGAAGTGAGGAGGGCAAACTCCCTATAGAGTCGGTATCCGGCTTGCTGAGGGTTCTGGGAGTTGTCAGCCAAGACCTCCTGGAAGTCCTAGTTACCCAGATCTGCCTGAATCCCCCCCATGTCTTCCTCATATCATATATTTTAACCTCTTGCTTACCAGGTTCATCAACAAACCAGATGTCTTTACAGATTGGTAAATGATGAATATTAACACTTCCTTTAATCTCTGTCAATAGCTGATGAGTTGAAGCATCCGTGTGGGGGGGGGGTCTCGCTTATTGGGTTTGAATTCTGTTTGTTCTACAAATCCAAAACTGTCTTATATTTTGTTTTTCTTCTGCTTTATTCTTTGGGGCTTAGAATGTTTCCCTAAAATATGAAGTATCCATCATTCTTGTGTTAGAATATTACCTAATAGTAGTTAGTGAAGGGGGGTTTTGGAGCTTCTCCAAAAGATCTAGTGTAGGTTGTGCCGACGGCGGAGAATCGGTTGAACCGTGTGGTCTACGTGTTGGAGACCTAATACTTAAAGCGCACGGCCAAGCATTTTTAGTCCCTTTACTGCGGGGCTGCCTGACTCCGACCTCCGCTGATACGTTGTTACGGGATATTTGTACACGATCCCTACTGTCCGCCGGTGGAGAATGAATGAGCCCCTTGCACGTTGTAATGGGAGTTGGCTGAGGTGGTTGTTGTGCAGGGAACGTCGCCCCCGCAGAGCTGGAAGGTAGTACCCGATGTCACAGGAGGCTGAGAATATTTTATTAGTACGATATATTCATTTTATTTTTTATGCTCCCAACTTTATTTAAACCTCCAACGGTTCATCAACTGGGTAATTTTTCGTAAAAGTTAGTTTTTGGCACCCCAAACCATTCCATAGGCAACAAATCTATTAGAAGCAGGGAAGCTGCAGCCGAGAACATTTTAAATGCACGTTTGGTAGCGTTCGTGGTGCTGGAGCATGCATGTGATCGCTTTATATTGTATTTAGTTCGCCATCGATGCTTTTAAATGGTGGTTTTCTTGTAATTCTGTCCTTTTCTTGTTTGTGCTTAATGGGCAGTGTTACGGTTAGCGCACTTTAACCTTATTTTATCTTTTTTTTTTTTTTTTTTTTCTTCTGTTTTGTGACATGAAATCTGATTCTGCCTCCTGCATCACGAGAGCCCAAGGGTCTTGCAGCCGCTACTGGGCTGAGATGACTCGAGGCAGTAAACACCATAGAGTTGTAGAGCAATGCGCTGCCCTGGAAGATCATCTCTATGGTGTGTTTTTTGAAGTAATAGGAATGGAGGATAGACCTGCAGCAAGACCTCCAAACTCTCTATGGTGCAGGAAGTAACGCATTAGAAAATGCTTTATCATACAAAAGTGGACAATAATAACATTTTTTGGGGGGTCCATAGGCCCATCACGGGGTATGTCTTCCAATGTAAACCAGCGGCCATTGGTTTTGGTAATTTGTGATGTGCTTTGCGCTCGCTGTCAATAGATGCCCTTTCTTGCTATAAGATGGTCAGGGCGCCGTGCTGCCTCTCCATGATACCCCACGTCTGATGGGGCTGTTTTGGTTGCGATATAAAGCGCGTAGGCGGTGCAGAAAAAACCCCCATTGACCCAGGGGACTGTATACTGTAATCATTTCTCTGCGCAGTTATTCTTGGTCCGGCTGGAATGTTATTGTGTTGTAGCGAGGAATTTAATTGTGGATTTGCTTTGAAATTAGGGGGGGAAGCAAACATTTTTGAAGATGCGATGGGTACTCGGAAACGTATCGGCACGGAGAGCCGGAGTGGCTTTATGCCGCGGGTCATAAAGCATCTAGAGTTTGGTGTGTCTCATATGAGGGCTGCTCATGGAGCGGTATTAGAAGTAAAGGCTGCTGAAATCTGTTTCATAGAAATGTTTTACTTTAACTCTTTATTAAAACAAAGCAAAAACTCCCCCCCCCCCCCCCCCCATGATGATTGACAAGTTTCCGCTTACTGGTTTCTAAGCCAGGACTCTGAGTTGTCTGGTTCTCCTGGCTTTGGTTC
Organism: Sceloporus occidentalis; assembly: GCA_023333645.1. NCBI lineage: Eukaryota > Metazoa > Chordata > Lepidosauria > Squamata > Phrynosomatidae > Sceloporus > Sceloporus occidentalis. The sequence continues at coordinate 625,069 of JALMGF010000249.1, forward strand.
ATGTAGTCTGTTCCAAACATGATGTTTGGATTTAGAAAACATCTTTATTTTAAATATTTGAGTCGATTACAAAAATTATTTAATTATTAACACTCTCGTTGGCTGTTTAGCAAATCCAACTGATTAGCTGCTGACTTTTCTTCTTAGAAAACCCTTCCTGTGATACGAGGCAGGTCTCAGCCCCCCCCAGCCCCTCTGCTGGTAGAACCGCGTGTTTAAGACACGTTTACACACACATTGCATTACATGGTTACATGGCTGTAGGCTGTATGATGGACAGTAAGCCCCCTTGGAAGCATTTGTATAGAACCTGGACTGGGGTAACTACTTTGGGCTTTATTAAAGCTATTGGGTGTCCCTGAAACCCACATTACTTTAGACCAGGGGGTGCACAGCTGTGGTCCCCAAGGCCCACAATTTCTCTATTTCAGCTAAATTACACAGTCATTAAACTACCTGTCTTCAGACAGATAGAACTCCTGGCCCTCGAGGGCCAGAGATCTGCACCTCAGGTTGAGACAGTGACACCTGCAAAGATGCCATAAAAACGCTTCACGGGTCACTTGCAGCAACGGCCTCGCATGAAGCAATTATTTAAACGTTTGGTTCTATGACTATAGAGCAGAATGTGGTTACTCGCCCAGGTGCTAACGTTGGTTTCCATTTAATGGTTTGTCACGAGAGTCGTCAAAAAGGAGGATAAATAATGTAAAGTTATGTCTTATAGGGGAACTCGCCCCCCCCCTTAGAAATTATTTCACTGATCGCTTTCACAAAAACTCCTCTAAATATTAACATTGTCGGCTGCCTTTGTTTGCACCCACTTATGATCTTCTTTTTGAAGTTGGTCCTTGTGACCTCAAAGGCTCTTGGAGGTTTAAAACTGCATCGATGACATCACGTGCAGCGTAAGTAAATGTCGACGTTCTCACGACGCCAGCCGGACATCAACTGTAGCGAGCGATGGATTTACAGCCGGGAAACAGACTAAGGGACCCCCCTGAAAAACCTTATGGGGGTTTCCTGCTCTTCTGCTTCGAGTAACAAACCTACTTGACGCACGTTATAAATGATACAAATAGGAAAAAACTTAAACAGTGGGATTTTTATGTATCCTGTTTGGTTTTATACTTTGGTCCCTTTTTGGGTCCGCTGTGTTTCACTTTTTTAATATTTTTACACTACCGTTTTTTTGTGTGTGAAAGCCAGTTTTGCCTATTAAAATAACATGAAATCCAGCACAGACGGGGTTAATGTTTATTATAACTATTGTTGATTTTTAATGGAATCTCTTTATAGGCATACAGAGGCCCTTTATCACTCCCATCACTCCTGTGTTCCAATGGCCCTTTATCGCTCCCATCACTCCTGTGTTCCAATGGCCCTTTATCGCTCCCATCACTCCTGTGTTCCAATGGCCCCTTATCACTCCCATCACTCCTGTGTTCCAATGGCCCTTATTTGGCCTTATCTTTATGTTGTAGCATTTTCTGTTGCGCTGCCATTTTGCCGCCATATCATTTAAAGATGTTGTTCCACTTCGACAAAACATTAATCGCACTCTCTGCAGCGTAGCAAACAAGCCTTAGCCGATCTGCCTCGTGAAGGTTAAATCCCATAAAAACCAAAACCTGAGTAGGACTTTTTGTTTTAGTTTCAGTGCAACTCCTTATAAATACCTGCTTCTGTGTCATGTGACTTGGGTTCTCGACTGATTGTGAAACCAGCAGAATGTTAGATGAATAATTTTGTAATAGAATCTAAAAAAAAAACATCGTCTTTGAAGGGTTTTGTGCTTTCAGAAGGACGAGGAATGACATTTCCAACAAAGTGTCTGATTCAGCCAGAATGGCAACTTTTTAAATTACTTTTGTCGAAGAGATACAGAAGAGCCGACGGATAACGGACGGCGTTACGGGCCGCTTCTTTATTTAGGTTTAGAACGTATTCTGATTGAATGCGCTTTTCTAAATAATTAATTAGAGCTTTTCGACCGATTGTAGGAGATGAAAGTGAAGTTTGTGAGTCACGGTAATTGAGTGGGCTCCACGTCTCGGCCCTGAGCAGCGCTTAGTGAATAGACACAACCCAACCAGCCCCCCCCACCCCCCCCTGGAGGTACAGACTTTTCTTTGGACAGCGAGGTTTCCTGCAAACTTTTATTGAATGTTAATTAAGAAAATGTTTATTAAATACATTCTATATATATATTTTCTTTTAAGCATCTCTTTAACAAAGTGTCTGGGCGATATCGGCTTTATAGAACAGGCGGTGGTTTAGGACCCTTTAGGAGTAGACGTTGGAACAGCCGAGGAGTTCTTTGCTCTCTTACTTTCTCGAATAGGTTGTGCCGGTTAATCATGTTAGGGATTTTATTTAATAAAGCATTCCAGCTGTTATTTTCATGCCAAGTGCAGATTTGTCTGAACCCCGGTACTTTTCCCTGCATGCGAATAGGTGTAGGCATTCTTTAGTTATTAGACTTCTCGTAACTCCTCCTCCAGCAGAGCAGCGTCTGCTGGTCGCAGGGAGCGTACCTTAGTATGCCGCGTCCGCAATCGAACTACCGGTAGAGTCAGCGGGAGCCGAGCTGTCGTATGGATGCTGTCTGAACCAGAGATGGTGCGGTCTGAGGGGGGGGGGGGGGTTAATGGAAAAATTGGGAAAAATATTTTCCCAAAACTTTTTTTTTTCTGGAAAAATTTAAATAAATTGGAGTGTGAAATATCATCTTTTACAATGATAAATAATGTTTATGATGCGGCATTCAAACTATGACATAGACCTTCATTTGCAATTGATGCCAAGGAGCAAATCTGATTGGGCGACTGATCGGTCTCCCCGTCCAATCCATGCAGGAGGATTAGGAGATCTTAAGTTTTTTTGATGGTTTCTTCATTTATTTTGTTGCATTTGAGAGGGGGAGGGGGTTACCGGCTCTCATGTGTAGTTGAAATTTTAACATATACAGACCTTGTTCCATTTGCAACAAAAATAGCTTTAAACAGCAAATTTTAGTTTAACTGAATAAACTGTACTTCTATTTCAAGCGCGATACTCTTTATATCCGCTGCACTTCATGTTCCCGGTATTACAAAATCATTTCACGTTTCTAACACTGCTCCGCTCTGCATTTATTTTATTTTTTTTTCAGTTATTCTAAGAATTTTCAAATTTTTTTTTTTTTTTTTTTTCTGGAAATTTTCCACGTTTCTGGAAATCTTACGTCTCTAGTCTGAACACTGATGTTTTGCTGGCATACATGCAATTGGCTAATTGACTATATACTCAGTACTTGGAGTCCTGCACCGGTAGTTGTTACTGATATAATAATTAATAATAATAAAAAGCAGAATGTGTGAATTAGGAGATAATAGAGCTTTATTCAGAATATAACCTGAATGTTGTTTTCACAAATAATGAGCTGAAATGTGATTGCAGGATTTGTTATTTCTTACTTTTGTATTAAATGTCTTTTTTTTTTTTTTCCCCTTTTTCTCTTCACAGCCTTCACTTGGGACCGCGAGCCCAGGTAACCCACCTTCTCGCAACTTCTGTGGCTCAGATGGCGCAGAGCGTGTGGCATATTTTCAATTACAAGTTTATACCGTGATTAAAAACATCCAAAACACTTTTATCTGCTGCTTAAATACATAAAAAAAAAAAATACCTGTCCAGATCTTTGCAGGTACTTTAATACGAGTACGTGGGGGGTGCTTACCTTTAAGGAGAAGATATAGTTCTAGTCTTTGCTGCCTAAATCATCGGGGGGGGCTTCCTCTGCATGCTTGTGGCGGGCAGGGTGGTTTTTGTTAAACCCCATAAAACTCACATGAACCTACCCTGGAGCGGGCCGGTGTTTAGTGTATCGCGCAGTGACAGACACAGGATTTCTTCAGATGAACACCCGGCAGCCTTGAAGCTGGAGGGCAGGGAAAATACATTGGGGGGGATTAGAACAGTCATTTAAAGGGGCTACCGTATGCGTTAAGGTGAAACGATGCTTGGCATGTATATAATCCTTCTATACAGAGGGGCCAACGTGTAGCTGCCCTGGGGTATACCTCCTATATCTGTGCCATCACAGCTCTGCCAACAGTGGGCTAGTGATGCGTGGGGGCTGCAGTTTCTCAGAAACAAAGCAGCTTAACTGTTTGCTGTTACTTTTTGGAAGGATAGATAACCGGAAAGTGCTTGGGGTCGTCCGGCGACTGTAATTTGTGAAATCGCCGGCGACCCAATTGGTATCTTAATCCCTAATCCTATCTCTCACCCAGGGGGTTCGGCAACATCAGACGACCACGAGTTCGACCCGTCGGCAGACATGTTGGTTCACGAGTTTGACGATGAAAGGACTTTGGAGGAGGAAGAAATGATGGAAGGGGAAGTGAATTTCACGTCTGAAATCGAGCACCTGGAAAGGGTAAATGGCTGGGAACGGGGTTTAACTCGCTGAGGTTTGTTTGGGAGTCGAAGTTCTCCAAACTTTACAGCGTGAATCACAAGTATATAAAAAATGTCAAAGCCGCCGTGTTGCCAGACAACACCCTATATCTGCGTCCAAAGTCCGTCTCAAAAAAACATAAATAAAAAATCTAGACTGGGTTTGGCGCAAATAAAATATGTTCATCATATGATGGATTTGCCCCATAACCAAGTTCCATGTTCCTGCTTTTAAAACTAATCGGTGGATTATAAAAAGCCTTTTTAAAAATACAGACTGCAATCATAAAATAGGTGGTTGGTAATACCTCCGTTCCCTGTCCTTGCGCAATACGTTAATGAGGCGTTAAGTCGCGATCTTAGTTTTAACTTCTTTTTTTTTTTTTTTTTTTACCGGACTGATTTATTCAGCGCCTGTGTTCCGGATATAAATATAATCACAATCAATAACCGCAGGCCATGTATCTGCCGCATGCGTGATACCGGTCCATCGGCTGCTATTTATCTCACGTCGGTGTCGATTAACGCGGCGCGTGTCCCGGCTTTCGTTTCAGGAAAGCGAGATGCCTATCCATGAACTTTTACGGCTTTATGGGTACGGAAGCACCGTCCCCCTGCCAGGAGAAGAGGAAGACGAGGAAGATGATGAGGATAATGATCAAAACAGCGGCTGCAGTGGTGAAAATAAGGTAATTATATATATATATATATATATATATATATATATATATATATATATATATATATATATATATATATATAATCTGTGTGCGTTTAATATACTTACCGTATTCCTGCTTCCTACTATGGAACACTTTGAAGGTTGATGTTTGTGCCCCCCCTTCTCAGGATGAAACTGCTAAGGATTCATCAGGACCTGAAGATGAAACTCAGTCGTTCAATGATGACCCGGCGCCGTCTGCTACATGTCCGGATGTACAGGAGGCGATCAGACCTCGGAGGTGCAAATACTTTGATGCAAGTACGTTACCGGTTAAATGAAATTACATTTGTATATATTAGGAAAAATATGTAGTCTTAGAGGGGATATGATGTCATCATACAAACCTGTAACGGGACAATAGCAGATGCTCTCTGGTGATCTATTGGGTACTGGGGCTGAGCAAAGAACAAGAGAGAGATTTTCCCTTAAAGTAGCGAGAAAGGTTTACTTACTGTAAGAGTGGTAAAGATGTGGAATCCACAACATGTGCTATCAGTGCTTTTAAATATGGGTTTGAGAGTATATAATATGCAGAATATACACGGATATAAGGACGGGATTAGTTATACAGCCGGAGAATATATGTTATGAGGAATATACAGGATATAACGGGTTATAAGGACGGGATTAGTTATAGGGGGCGGGGGGGGAGTATATAATATATAATATGAGGAATATACATATAATTTGAAATGACACCAGTGAGGGTTTTTTTTTTTGCCTTCTTGTGGATCAACAGCGAGGTGAAACTTGATGGATGCGTACCTTTTTTATTTTTTCTTAAACCTAAATTACATTTATAGTTTGCTTATTTTGTTTCACAAATCAGGTTAACGAGTTCTGTATTTTTCCACCATATATTCAGCTTTTTTTTGAGAAATGCTTAGTTTAATTTTGCCGTCTGTGTTACATTTATTTAACCACATATTATATATTCTGAAGGGCTGTGTGACCTCCCTCTGATAAAGAAATTTCTCATTTTGTAGCTAAAACAAAAACTTTTATTTTTTTAATTTTTTTTTTACAGACAATGAAATAGAAGAGGAATCTGAAGATGATGAAGATTATATTCCATCAGAAGACTGGAAAAAGGTACATCCTGAAGATTAATGTTTTGTAAAATCTCCTTGAAAACTTGTGAAGCTGCATTGTTTGGATGGACTTTTTGGGGTAAAAACTGATAGCCTTTCAAAGCTTTATTTGTATTTGCCGTGTAACATTGCTGTAAACTAGCTCCATTTTACGGGGGGGGGGGCACTTTTTTTTTTTATAAGTGTGTTTGTCCTATTTGGTTGGTACTGTTAAAGATAGTGGAATTTCAAATGGGAAATGCATCATTCATGTGTAGGACTTGTTCCGCCAAGCATAACCCCTCTCTAAAAAGTTATAGTAAAGTGTGAAAAATGTACGCAACCATTCAAAAGTTTGGAGTCACTGAGGTGTTTCCATGGAAAGCAGGGAAATTTCTGGCTGTAACATAATTACAGAAGGGTTTTCTAGCGATCAATTAGCCTTTTAAACCTAAACTTGAATCAGCGAACACAATGGGAGTGATAAAGGGCCTCTGTACAACTATAAAGAGATTCCATTAAAAATCAGCCGTTGCACTGGATTTCTGATCCATTTCCTGATGTTGTAATGGGCAAAATCTGCTTTTTCTTTCAAAAATAAGGAAATTCCTAAGTGACCCAAAACTTCTGGACAGTAATATAGCTACAATAGCTTTTAATAAAATAGAATATATACTGTATTGCTTGCATACACTTAGACTGGTAAATGTTGTTACAATGAATCCTGTTAGTATTTTTTTGTATAATGTAGTGATTTCCCCTCTTTTTGCAGGAAATTATGGTGGGCTCGATGTTTCAGGCTGAAATCCCGGTTGGCATCAGCAAGTACAGGGAAACTGAGAAAGGTAAGAACCCAGCGATGCTTTTCACTGTATGGAGTGTATCCGAGGCACAGTCCGCTATGGGGCCTTGCGTTCAGCCCACGGGCATGTTTTACGCGTCGCCGCCTATGGGCACAGGTGGCACCTATAGATGAGCTGCCATACTAGCAAGCCCTTGGACAAGTCTCCTCTAACTATGGAAAAGGCAAAAAACGCGTGTGAATGGGTTCAGTACATTTGCGAGTAGTATATTTAACCAAAGTGGCGTTTTCTGAAGAAATAGAAGTAAAAATTACCGTCACATGATCGTTGGTATTTTTTTGTGTGTCATTTTGCAGTGTATGAAAACGACGACCAGTTGCTCTGGAATCCAGACTTTGTTTTGGAGGAGAGAGTGATTGAGTTTCTGAGCGAGGCGTCAAGAAGGACCGGTGAAGAGAAGGGTCTAGAGGCGATTCCTGAAGGATCTCATATTAAAGATAATGAACAGGTGAGATGGCAGGGATCCGAGGGGGCTTCTGGGATCTCTCTAAACCAGGGGTTCTCAAACTGCGGCCCTCCAGCTGCTGCAGGACTACATCTCCCATAATGCTCCTTCAGCTAAGGGGCTGGCTGAGGAGTATGGGAGATGTAGTCCTGCAGCAGCTGGAGGGCCGCAGTTTGAGAACCCTTGCTCTAAACAAAAAATAAGGGCAACGCTAGAGGTCTACAGACATTAAATGTTCACGTCGGCAGATCTCAGAGACTATTTTTGTTTGTTTTTTTATTATAAATCCTGCTTTTTTGGAGTTATGAAAATATTTTTTTTTTCTCTCTTCATTGGAATCAATGGAATAAAACCTTTTCCTTCCAGGCGCTGTATGAGCTGGTGAAATGTAATTTCGACACAGAAGAGGCCCTTCGGAGGCTAAGATTCAACGTGAAAGCCGCGCGAGGTGAGTGTAGGTTCTGTAAGGAAACCAGACGCAAGTGCAGAGGCGTAATATGAGGGTACGATAAGCAGGGATACGTCTCGCTTCTGCTTATCTGGCATGTCTGTCGGCGTTTATGTTGAAGACGTTTGTGTTCCTGGTTATATTTGACATCCTTCAAGTCCGTCCGAAGTGCTGCCGCTGCTGTCTGGGGAGTCCTGAGTGTTTGAAGGTCTCGTGAACGCGCCGCTGTGTGTTGGAATCCCTGGTGCCAGTGAGCTGGGTTTCTGTTGCTTGGGGGAGGGGGGGGGATAGTATCAAGGAATTCTGTGGATCTGTTTGCTTTTAATGTCCTCATTTCATTTAAAATACAAAATGGAAAAGTAAACTTCTACTTCTGTTATACAAGCCGCTTACCAGCCGGAAATGTTAATATCTGGTTATGTTTGTGTGTATACATGCACTTAAACCTTAAAATAAGCACCCCCCACACCGAAGTGAAAATGACTATTTTTTTTTAATTCTGAATTAACTTAATTGAGCAATGTAACAGGCGATTGACTAAAGCAGGGGTTTTCTAATAGTTATTAATTTTAAACCTTGTTTCAGAAAGCTACCAATATGTCATGTTTTGTGTGCTGTTATCTGCGTCCAATGTACTAGACGCACAACCCCTACTCCTTTATCATACTGCCTCTGGGAAACAATAGAATGGCTCAGTCTTAATCACCCAGTCAGACTATGACTAATGAAAGTCTATGGAGGAACGGACTTCATTAGCATCGCCATAAAGCATCAGCTCAGTGTTGTTTGAGCTGGGAAAGTCAACCAAAATATCACATGACTGACGGCAACGGCGGCTCCAGGTCTGCAGATAAAGGGAGTTTGAGACAAAATGAGATAAAAATCATGAGATGTGCGGGGGGGGGTTATTGCTGTATATGGCGTGGTGGGTTGTTAGCCAACATTCAAAGGGTCATTGTTTGTAGCTTCATTCATACAGCTTTAATGTTTTTCCTTCAGAAGAGCTCTCTATTTGGACGGAAGAGGAATGCAGAAATTTTGAACAAGGACTTAAAGCGTACGGGAAAGACTTCCATTTGATTCAGGCCAATAAGGTAATTATCCATTCATTGTCTTCCAACTGAATCCTGCGCATTTTGAAGTAAAATGTTTTTTGTAAACCCCAGCCATGTTGGATGACCTGCATGTTCTAGTAGCAGTCGTGTGGGATCCAGATATTCACATTTCCTTGCTCCCCCCCCCCTTTCGTTTTTTAAAGTATGGCATTACTGAGAGGGTGGTGGATAAGTGGAACAGCGTCCCAGCAGAGGTGGTAGATAGTAATACAGTGAGGGATTTAAACATGCATGGGATAGACATACGGCTCCTGAATCTAAGACGAGACCAACGACTGATTAAGGTTTGAGTCTTTACAGCAGGAGAAACAGGCGACTAGACGGGGGCCGGATGGGGCCGATCTGCCGGCAGGTTCCGTTTCTATGATCTGTAACAAGGCTCTTTCTGCATGCCATCCCAGGTGAGAACGAGGTCTGTGGGGGAGTGTGTCGCCTTTTACTACATGTGGAAGAAGTCTGAACGATATGATTTCTTTGCTCAGCAAACGCGGTTTGGGAAGAAGAAATACAATCTCCATCCTGGAGTAACGTGAGTTTTCAAACGCCATGAAACGGGGCTTCTGCTTTTAAAAAGACGATTTCTTGCGGTTAGAACGTCAGCTCGGTTCCCGAAGGGATGGAAGACGGGGCTTCGGTGTCCCGTAAAGTTTATTTTCTTAAAGGGACACCCAAACTATGTGTTTCAATGCTTAAGTCTAACGTATCGCTGGTGGGTTAGTGAGAATCCGTAAAAAACCTTAAGGTATTAGACTGGCTGCTGCTTCAAAAATAAATGCATAATAAAATATAAAAACTAATGCATATTAAAATAAAACTACACACTAACTAAAATATTAAATTAAAATCAATAAAATAAATGCATAATAAAATAAAATGTTTTAAAGAATATTTTGCTTTCTGTATGGGACTCTCTCTTGTGGGTCGGCTCAGAAGCTGGTTGAGAGTCACCTGCGCATTGGAGGTGGTAAAAGAAAGCAAAACAAATACATTGACGTGATTTTGAACCTCTTTTGTGTTTTTGTTTTGTTTTTTACATTTGGGTTGTCTCAAAAGCACGTTGTGAAAACCTTAAACTTTGCTTTGACTCTCAGGGACTATATGGATCGTCTCTTGGATGAAAGTGAGAGTGCGGCGTCTAGCAGAGCCCCCTCGCCACCCCCGGCCAACTCCAACAGCAGCGCCAGCCAATCGGAGAAGGAGGACAGCTCGGCCGGCAACAGCCAGAACGGTATGACGGCCGTTTCCCGTCTTTTGATTGATACATAAAATATATTTTATTTATTTTTTTCTAATTGGCAGACGTGTCTGGGGCGTACATTTTATTTCTGACCTCTCTACCCTACCGAGCGGCTCGTAAACTATACATTATAATTTAGGATAATTCTCATATAACTGGCAAACAGGAATCCATAGAAGAAAAAAAAAATCCGTTCAGTTTTAAATCCTCCTTTATCTGACAAACCCAGAGAGTTATGGATTTGAGGCTTATAGATAGTTTTGGTATTGGCTCCTGACCTCTGTCTTCTGCGTCCCTGGGGTGTTATTTCTGCCAATGGATGAAAGAGTCGGGGAATATATAATATAATATAATATGCCGTTCTGGAGTTCTCCAGCATCCTATCCGGAAGTGTCGCGTTATTTAGAATGTTGTCGTCTCCCTTCTGCGTGTTCCAGGTGTAGCTGCCAACGGCCCGAGCGATTTGCCTGCATACAGGGATGAAGCCAAACCAGAACACGTCCATCTAAATGGTCCGACGCACAGCGGCGCCGAACAATCTTCCACCGACACCGACACCAACGGCTACAACCAAGAAAACTCAGCGGGCGATTCCAAACCCAGCCATCCAAACACGAGTAACGACGACGACGAGCCAGAGGAGAAAAGCGACAGAGCCGTCAAAAGGCGGCGAATCGACAGCCCCGGGAAGGAAAGCCCGGCGTCCTCTGAATTTTCTCAGGAAGTATATTCACAAGGCGAGCTTTAAGGGAAAATCCTCGAGTTTTCAGACACTTCTGAAACAAATACGTTTTCTGTGAGTCTTGGATTTTCAGGGTCGGCTTATTTATCCATGGTTTTTTATTTTTATTTTTTTGTGAGGCCCCCCCAGCAAATTTTGATTCATAGACAGCCGGTGGAAGCGTGTTTTGTAACATGGGGTCTCTATTTTAACGAGAGTTTAAATGACCTACCTAAAGAATGTATTTTTTCAGTAAAACATACAAAGTTAATAATTTTCACTTTTTAACCCTTTCTGCATCTCTACACATGCAGATATATATATTATTTTTTTTTTAAAGTTTGTTTCAAAATGTCGGACCCTGGCGGTGTTTTTTTTTTTTTTAATAGATAGAAGCTCAAAGAATAAACCAAGTGAGGTTTGTGAATGTAAATTATTGACATCAATGATGTCTTTCCTATTCTTATCTGGGCTGAAAAAGATACATTGTGTATTTTTCCAGATCTCTTTGTAACCTTTTGAAATATTTTTACAGTTAGCTATGTTCTCATCGAACTGTCCTTTTTCTTAAACAAAAGCTTGTATAATTTTCTTAACTTGTACAGTTGATAAACTTTTATTATGAGAAATGAATATTCTGAACGGTGTACGTCCGCTTCTCTTTCCTTGCAAAACCCCCCCCCCAAAAAAAGCAAAACTGCTTTTTTTTTTTTTTTTTCATTCATTTGCATTTTCTATGTTTACCTCGGTGTTTTTATTGTCCTAAATAGTTTCGTTTACCAGTGATTTGTTTTTCTTGCAGGTTAATTGTAGTTTTTTTTGTTTTTTGTTGTTTTTTTCCCCAACTTGTATAATTAGAATTCTTTTTAAATCTCGCTATGAACTGTTAACATTTATCCAGGCTTCATATGAAGGAATCATGACTTTTTGGATACATTCAGCATAAGGCTTATATTATCTAGAAATGAGACATTTTTAGGATTTTTTTTTGTTTTTGTTTTTTGTTAACGGCCCTTAACATTTTATTAGTAATCACTGCTATGTGTTGTATTTGGAAACGGATTCGGCTTCTGTTTATAACTTCAGCTTTTGAATTTCACTCGCAAATTCAGGTCCTGTTTTTACGAAGGGTAGTGAAATGTTGTTTTCTCCGCATTCTTGCACAATTCCTTACTGTAGTGTTTTAAGTTTGGATATTGGCTTTTAATGAAAACCTACAAGCCCTAGGTTCTAGTGTCGCCCACGCATGTTTAATATACTTTTTTTTTTTTTTTTTAGTAGACTAAATGTGAATAATTTCCTTTGAAACGATCAATTAGGGGGGTAGTAAAATTATTATAGGCAAAAGAATTCTGGAGCATTCTGGAGCAATTCGGAATCACAGGCTCGATCCGTTCATAGAGTACCTTTTCCTGTAGTTTGCTATAGAAACGTTGCCGGTTATGTTGGAAGTAGCTCAAAAAAGTGTTTTATCCTTTTTAACTCCTTTGCTGCCAAAGCGCATGACTGCCCCTCCTCTGCTGGGCAGACCTTAACCTCCGTGGGGCAAATTGTCCCTGTTTTTCCGTACTTGGTCTGAGCATATAAACCATGGAACCTAAAATCCATTCTGTGAAATGATGCACATAGGACTTATATAATTTATTTAATTGCCTCCGCTTTAGTTATTTAAATAAAACCATTTTATTTATATAAGTATATACGTTACAGAGATTGTCTTAGCGCAGCCTGCGGGTGAACACCGGTCTGTTATCCTCGTACATAAACTTTGAGGTTGGTTATAAGTCGTATTCTATTATCTAATGTGTTTCGCTTTCTTTTCGTTCCATATACCTCTTCTGTTTTAACCTGTTAGATACCAGAGGGGAACCAGATACGTGCTTTCTGTGCCTTGTCGGCACTGAATGGGTTAGTTGGCAAAGTGTGGCTTAACTTCTTAAATCGTTCTGTTTTAACGTTTTGTATCACGATGTATCTGCGGTCACTTTAAAAATGTCTTCCTGTATAGCCTGGGAACGAGTCTTTATTACCGTGTCTCGTTTTACATCGCACAAAGGTCAGTCTTTTACTTTCAACCAGTTATATTGGTCATTGCACTATATCAGCCCCAAACCGCGCTCTCCCATACTCATAGTTGTTAGTCTTATGTTTTCTGTATTTAGGCTGTTAAATGCTCCGAATATGGTGAATATATATATATATATTTTAGACATTCTGTGCTTTCATTGAGTGTAAAATGATTGCAGTCACCCAGCTGATCACATTTCATATAATTTCACCTGTTTTTGCACTGTTGGTATAACATTTTCCAATGCTTTCTGTCTGCAAACCTGCAAAAATTCTATTAAAATTTTTGGGTTTTTTTTGGAAAGGGGTTGTGTGCGGTTTGGTCTGTTTATACTTTTGGGGGGGATGTCCAGGAAAATGAAGATTAAGGTGGCAACTTTAACACTTTAGGACATGGCAGGGAATGTCTCCCAGATCCTGGTGGTCCCCAATATTCTGCATGCGCTCAGGTGGGTCTCAGTGCTCAGCAGATCCCTGGATTGCGCTTCGTGCTTCGGTGGGGGATCCTGACGGCTACGATGTAGATGAAGCAGCCAATCAAGGACTTCGGAGGGCCTTCCACACCTGTACAAAGGGGCATTCGCTGAGTCAGGGCTAGAGCTGACTTGGTAAGTATTGTGTTTGGGTAAACGTTGGGTAAGCCGCAAGTAGCTGGGGGGTGGCAGATCAGGGTCGAAACACTTCAAGGACCCCATGAAAACGTAAAGGGCTCCTCTAACTAGTTTATGCATTAAATGCAGGTGATGGCTTGAGTGTACCTTTAAGAAATGCAGATTTAACCCTAAAAATAAGGGTTGGCGGATCTAATCACTAATCTATGCAAGAGGAATAAAAGTAAGAGTAAAAATAAGCATTAATCTGTTTCCCATGTGATAGACGGGGGTTGGAGGTGCAGATACACGCCGTCTGCACCCCAGTATCTATTCCCCCCCCCACCCCAACGCCAGTGAGGCCGGTTTATTTACAGATCAGTCAGAAGCTGTTAATATAGATTTATTTCATTACAGAATTGTTTTACAAATGGAAATCTCTGGACGCTGGAAGAACGACCCCTTTTTGTATCTGGGCGCCAACAGGCAATCTTTTGTAACAACGACCAATTTTGACCAATAAATTGCCCCGAGACGGCGGGCATCCCTATTCTCACCTTTTTAAAGGTGTTGCAATGGTTTTTAACATCAGGGTAGGAGCCGGAAAAGACTGCTGATACACAATTCACAGACGCTATGAAAAACCGCTATTTGTTATTGCTGGAGTTGGTGCTGTATTAACCCTCTGCATGCCAGAGAACAAAATAATGTCTGAAACACACAGCCCAGACTTTTTATAAAAATATGTATCCACCAGTACGCGATGAAAATGAACAAGCTGTGTTCTCATGTCGCCAAGTAACAAATACTACGTTTACTGATCGCTGTAAAAGTCCCTTTAAATAATAAAAAAAACTAAATTACTAAATTCTTGCAAGTAATAAAAGCAGAAACTAAAATGGCATGTAGTGCAGTGGGCTTTATCCACTAAATAGGGAGTTGCAGCAGGAAGACCTGGGCTGGCCCTGTATAATGTATTGTTCAGTTATGATTTATACAGGGTGAGCTCAGGGGGGGTGAGGCCGCGCTCTCCTGTTAGTGAAGGGACCCCGTAACACCCATCTGCCAGAAACCTTCAGCTACAAGACATTAAGAAACGTGGTGAGGGTACCTTCTAAAAACAAAAGCAACACTAAAAATAAAACTTCAAATGGGACAATTTGTTCGCAGCTCCTTAACGAGGACAGTCCTAATAGCTATAGGAACACGTTTACCCGTTCTCAGTACATACCAAGAATCCACCGTCAGATCACATGACCTATGCGTGGATTTAATTAAAAAAAAACAAAAAAAAACAACCTTTTAACGAGCCAAGGTTTCTTGTTTTCCAAGCTGTTCTAATGAAAAGTCACCGTAAGTGTCCACACCACTCTGGGGCTGCTGTCATATCTGCTACATAGGCCGGGGCCATGTACAAAGCCCCTGCTGACCTTTTCAATGCAGTCAGTGCTCTAATACAGCTTCCTGACAGGCACTGCAGTCAGTGAGGGCTATTAAATAAAAAAAAGTTTGAAATTTAAAATACATTTTCGGTGATCCCATTCTTATTACAAAAAAAATTAAAAAACTGATAAAAATTAAACGTTAAAAAGTTTCACCTCCCCGCAAAACGCATCGGAGCTCAGATCATTATAAAAAAAATACATATTTCCGCTGCTCTTCCTGTTTCATCGGTAGCAGTCCGTTCTAAAAAAAAAAAAAAAAAAAAGTATTTGAAATTACGAAATGTGCAAATTAGCGGGAGCCGCTACAGGGGCGGACATCGTACTCCTCGGGTCGGTGCTGCGCTCCGGTCATACGGCGCTTTTCCCTTTAATGTCCAGTTTGGCAATGGATTCCGGCTGCTTGGCCATATGCTCTTCTCTAAACGTGATGTACGAATACACCAGACTTCCGGCAATACTGAAAGAACCGGAAAAAGGAAAAAAAAAAAAAAAAAAAAGATTAAAGAGAAACGTCGAAACAAAGGACGGCTGTAGTGTACATTAACGCTGGGATCATACATCTGCATTATTACCTGCAGATCGTCCATCATCTCCCCTCTAAAAATAAATGAGGATCTGAGCAAATGTTATAAAAGAAGAAAAAAAAAAAAAAAAAAAAAAAAGATTCTGCTCTTTTTCAGCATTTTTGTCCCCAAAAAAATTAATTTCATACCTGATATTCAAGCCCAGGAAATTTGTCCACGAGAAAATATAATCTCCTCCAAAAAACATCCCGATGTAGGTAATTAAAATATTCTGCAAAACAAAAGAAAAATAAAATGTTCCGAAAGCCTCACCCGATACATAAGAGATACTTTTATACAGAGTATTTGATACATTGAAACACCACCCCCCCCAGCAAGGATACAAATATCTACAAGTGGCGCCAACAGCCACAAAGCAGCACCAGCCAATCACCAGCAACACAGAGCACGAACATGTGATTGGCTGCTGCTACTCCCATTGACTGCATTGTTCTACTGAGCATGTGCAAGTAGTGTACCTGTGTATGCTCTCTTAAATAATTAAATTTAATACAAAACGTACCTTTATACAGCCGACTATAGTCGTCGTCAGCGCAGAATTATACTGAGTGCAGAGAACCGTAGAATACATCAGCACGAAACTGGAAGAAAATAACGTTAATTTAAATTATTTAATAAAACCTCTTTTAGTTAATAATTCGGTATCAGCAGCATTAACAGCGTCGGGAGATCTCATCCGTCTGAATCCCCGCTCCAGGCTGCCGCCGGCGACCACCGAGCAGAACTTACCCCATGAAGCAGGACAAGGTGAACTCCACCACGAAGAAAAAGTCATTCCACCCTTCGTACTCCACGGCCTAAGGGAACGAGGGGTTAAACGCATCAGGCATCTCCTAAAGAAACGATTCTCCCCATTCACACGTGCCGCTTTGCAAAAAGAACCAGGACTTAATAAAAGGTTAAGAAGGGGAAGGGGGGGGGGGCGTACAATTGAAAAACGAAAGCTAAATAAATCAGACATTTCCATGACATCATCCCGTTGCCACATATGCAAATTAAATATCACTGGTTAATCTGCATACGGTGCTGCATGGAGGCAAAAAAAAATAAAAGCGGACCGGATTCAGAGTATTTAATGTAATGGAATTAAGACAAAGAAACAGATCGCTGTCCTGCACAGTTTTTCCTCCCCATTAATGTCATCTGGGGCCAAAAATGTGAGAAGGCAAAACGTGGCCGGATTCACAGACGCCTTTGTTTACGGACAGCAGGTCGGCGCTGTATACCGGGGCGCAGCCAAACCTCGTGGATCGGCACAATGGGCACATTCAGTTCAGGGCTACTGGCCGCCCAGCAAGAGCACCATCTTCCCTATGGAGGTATTCCAGCTACCCCCGAGGGCATTTACTGCAGCATGTGCTGCCTTATCACTTAACCCTTTACTGGCAGGTATGGCAGATGCACTTTTGGGTATACCTGACAAGACAGAGTTAATATAGAAGGGATAATGGCCTACACAGCTTGCAGGAATAGGTGGAACAGCCTCCCAGCAGACGTGGTAGAGGGTAATACAGTGAGGGGATTAAACATGCATGGGATAGACATGTGGCTCCTGAATCTAAAACGAGACCAACGACTGATTAAGGTTTGAGGCTTTACAGCAGGAGAAACGGGCGACCAGATGGGGGGCCAAATGGGGCCGATCTGCCGGCAGATTGTTGGTTTCCGCCGATCTCCAGCTTTACGTTTTGGAATTTGGAAAACAAGCTCAGCGGAAAATATTTGTATTCAGCTTCAGTAACGCCAGATGCAGCCGGGACAGTTAATCCCGGTGACCGTCTCACGGGGGCAGATCCGCTAAATGCAGTCCCTGCCCAGTATAAAGGGGACAGAATGCGTCATACCCACTGTAGTAAGCAGTCTTTATCTAGGAGTGGGGGGCAATATATTGATTAAAAAATGCAGATTTTGCCACATTCTGCCCCCCCCACCCCCGTCTCAACAGCCCATTCACCTTTACACTAAATATACAGGAAAAAGCACACGTTCTGGGAATTTTTATTTCCCTTCTCTTTAATCTCAGATCCACCGACCCCCAATCATAACATCCCCTGCGGAAGCGCGGAGGTCGCCCCGTACCTTGTGGATGTCGCCGGTGAGATACGCGATGCCCAGAGTAGGAAGGATCATGAACAGGGCGTTATAATACAGGAGGCCGTATTTCCCCAATTCCTGCGCGGCGAGAAAAAAACCAAAAAAATATATAAAAATATATTATATGGAAAGAAACCGATTCCGGCGCAGAGTCCCCGAAAAAAAACACCCATATTTTGTTGGACTCTGTGTCGGGCAGCAACTCCCACACAGGCAGCCGGAAACCCTGGAACCGTTACCTTTGAGTCCAGTTTCTGCTTGACGTAGGCTCCGTTAGCTGCCGTTAACACATCGTTAACCAAAATAAATATGTAACCCTCCAGATCGAACGCCAGGTCAGCGCTGCGAACAAAAACAGAATATTTCAGGCAGCTACATATCAGCCATTTGTATGATTCTCGCTCTGTTATCTGACCCCCGATCTACTAAACACCGCGACTCCTTATCTACTGCCTGTGGGGAACAATAGAATGACTCAGTCTTATTTACCAAGCTGGACACACTAACTACCGAAAGTCTATGGAGGAACGGACTTCATTAGCATCGCCATAAAGCATCAGCTCAGAGTGGTGTTTGAGCCGGGAAAGTATACAGAGCTGGGGGGGTTATATTACTGTATACAGCGCCGGGGGGGGGTTATATTACTGTATACAGCGCCGGGGGGGTTATATTACTGTATACAGCGCCGGGGGGGTTATATTACTGTATACAGCGCCGGGGGGGTTATATTACTGTATACAGCGCCGGGGGGGTTATATTACTGTATACAGTGCCGGGGGGGGTTATATTACTGTATACAGCGCCGGGGGGGGTTATATTACTGTATACAGCGCCGGGGGGGTTATATTACTGTATACAGCGCCGGGGGGGGTTATATTACTGTATACAGCGCTGGGGGAGTTATATTACTGTATACAGCGCCGGGGGGTTATATTACTGTATACAGCGCCGGGGGGGGGGGTTATATTACTGTATACAGCGCCGGGGGGTTATATTACTGTATACAGCGCCGGGGGGTTATATTACTGTATACAGCGCCGGGGGGTTATATTACTGTATACAGCGCTGGGGGGTTATATTACTGTATACAGCGCTGGGGGGTTATATTACTGTATACAGCGCTGGGGGAGTTATATTACTGTATACAGCGCCGGGGGGTTATATTACTGTATACAGCGCCGGGTGGGGGGTTATATTACTGTATACAGCGCCGGGGGGGGGTTATATTACTGTATACAGCGCCGGGGGGGGTTATATTACTGTATACAGCGCCAGGGGGGTTATATTAATGTATACAGCGCCGGGGGGTTATATTACTGTATACAGTGCCGGGGGGTTATATTACTGTATACAGCGCTGGGGGGTTATATTACTGTATACAGCGCTGGGGGGTTATACTACTGTATACAGCGCTGGGGGTTATATTACTGTATACAGCGCCGGGGGGGGGTTATATTACTGTATACAGCGCTGGGGGGGGTTATATTACTGTATACAGCGCGGGGGGTTATATTACTGTATACAGCGCTGGGGGGGTTATATTACTGTATACAGCGCGGGGGGGGGTTATTCTCAATGAGAAAACTATTTTGTGTGACATCCTCTTTAATACACATTCATGTCCCTTTAACCCTTACTCACCTGGCTGCAATAAACGCGCCGATTATCATAGAAAATACAGTCATTTGGACCCCGCGGGAGAATTTCTTCCTGTAGAGATAATAAAATAATATTTAAGTGCTGGGGGTAGCACGCGGCCTATCACTCTCAGCCATCAGATCATTTTAAAACTGGGGTGGGTAGATTTATTTGGGGCTGTGTTCAGAATTTACACCCAAATTTTGTGAGACCCCAGGAGACAGAACACGGGGGGGGGGGGGGGTATTAACTGCCTTAATTACTAAAAGGAGCCATCAATTTAATAGCGTGTTATCACTTTGTGGGGGAGGGGTTGGTAACTAATCCAGACGATCCATAAATCTCTATAAGTGACATCACGGCTGATCCGGCATGAAGCAAGCAGAACGTATAATGTATAGTTTAGTTGGTGAGCCGGCCCCTGTATATGTATAGTTAAATCTGTGCCCCAGTCTGTAAGGAAAGGGGTTAACCAGAACATAGGACCAGCTCTACCTGTGCGACCTGCCTAGTGCAGAAATATGTGCCTTTTACCTCTTGGAAATGACCAATTTAGGTAAAGGGTTAATGCGATCGTTAAGACTTCAAGGGCCATAAAACTGGTGATAGAATCAGGTTAATTGTTTAGGAGGATTATATATAAATAAATATATGATATAATTTTATATAATTATTTTATATTTATTTTGACCATTTTTGCCTCCCAGCAGAGGTGGTAGAGGGTAATACAGTGAGGGGATTAAACATGCATGGGATACACATACGGCTCCTGAATCTAAGACGAGACCAACGTCTGATTAAGGTTTGAGTCTTTACAGCAGGAGAGACGGGAGACTAGACGGGGGCCGGATGGGGCCGATCTGCCGGCGGGATTTATTTTGAATTTACATTTACGCGTCATGCTTAGTGAATACGCCCCTTTTATACCGGGACGTTCTGTCTCTGATTGCGTAGCTGCCGTGTTATCTATTTTGCCGGAATTCTGAAACATGGTTTATAAGGAAATTATTAATTACACCCGATTAACCCTTTGTGCACCAGATAACTTTCTATCTCCAAAGCCATAGCAGTGAACAGCAAACCAAACAGCACAAGCTGCCGGGAGTTTTAAGAAATGGAAACAATTCTAAAATGAGGACAGCGGTAAACAATAGATCGGCTCGGTCTTAATGACCCAGCCGGACACTCCGCGGAAATAGATATTAAACGATCTTACTTGAGCAGGAAGCCTTCGGCCATCATCGTAAACAAGATCGAGAAGCGCCGGAGGACGGTGAACATGGGGAGACTGCGAAACGAGACGGGAGTCCATGTTATTAACCCTTTCACGCCAGACCACAGCATAGGACTCCCCACCGGAGCTCAACAGGTTAAGCATATAGGACAACACGTTTGTGTTAGAGGCCGAATTGTCTCAGGGGCCCCGTGACGGCCCCCGCTGAGACAGGATTTTAGCGGCGACCGGCTGAGAGACGTAGGAGACGCGTGATTGGCTATCGGTGATTGGCCTTTAAATGTTTAAAGTACCTCCTGGCATCTGGCAGCCATAAACAAGCCAAAGGTCTCTATTAAATGCGCGCGCCGGACGCGTCCAATAAACCTCTCGCCGGGGGGTGACGGGAAACCCGAAACATGCGATCAATAAAGTCACAGAGCGGGATCCGGTTACACGCATGGAACACGGCTAGGGATCCGTGACCCGCAAACGAAGCCCAAGACTCTGCAACTTGCACTTGACATTTATTATTAGAGTTAGCAAAATCAATGTATTTGCAAAAAAAAAAAAAGTGTAAATCACAACCTTATATTTAAAAAGGGAAAAGAATGGAAATGTAAGAATTTTTATTTTCTCAAAACCTTAACTTTTTATTTATTTTAATTTTTTTTTTATTATTTAAATGCAGATTTTCCAGCTTAAGCCATTTTATGGGTCCGGACTCCCAAGTGACATCACAATGCCGGGACTCGCATAAAAACGTTTAATATTAATACATAAAACAACCTAAGCTGGGGATAAATCCAAAGCCAAGAAAGCCACATGACCGATACAGTGGCAGAAATTAGACTTAAAATTAATAGCAAATCAACGGCTTTTGGGCTTGAGGCCGATCCTCCCCAAAAATAAAGTTAAAAAATAAATAAATTATTCCCCCCCCCCTAAATAAATAAATAAAAACTGTGAAATTAAGTTTGGGAGTAGATTATTTTTTTTCTCCCCAAGGACAGGACGGACGCAGCTTCTTACCAACCAGGAATATTTACTTTCCACGACACAATGAAGTCCTTGTCCGTAATCATTTCGGGGCAGGTTTTGGGCCAATAAACGAGTCCTGTGTTTGCCGTGTGCCATGACAAATAAAATACATAATGAAATCATACATACTTCAGCTTCTTCGTGCTGAACAGTCCTGTTATTTGATTCCCGAAGTACAGAAGAGGTAGTGGAAAAGTCTGAAATGAAGAAAAAAAAAATGAAGATGGAAAATTATAAAAAAAATTTTTTTAAAAAAAACTGGGGAAAAAAAAAAAAAAAGATTTACATTCATAGTTTTTAAAGCAAATAAATATTTATTTTTTTATTTTTTTTTAAATATAAAAATATTTAAGTGGAAAAGTAACTTTAAACGCAACATTCTTTCAGTGTTATTTTTTTTTTTTATTGTTTTTTTTACTGCTGTCAAACTATCGATAACCCGACATTTAATTGTAATAGCGCGATATGGGCGGAGCTGAGAGAATATTTGCTGCTGGGACCCTCAGAGCGGGTTTAGGGGGATAAGGGGGCGCTGAAAACGCTTCAATTAAAGCGGCACTCGGGCCAACACGAGACTCTCTGAGTGGTCACTCGGGCCATCACGCTCACTTTAACTGAGGGGTCCCTTTACATTTTGATGGTGTGCCCCCCCTTATGGATTCCCCCCCCCCCCAGCTATTTAGCATTTAAAACACTTTATTACGAGTTCCTCTGCTGCGCATCCAGCTCCTTTCATTCAATGGACAGAAGGAGTCAACGAGAAGCTTAAACAAGACACCAGATACAGCGACTCTATCTTTATCCGCGTCACAGCGGTCTCCACGATTTCTCTGATAGAGACTTTTAGCTAATTTTGGGAACAGACGGTCTGCCGCCCCCCCCCCGCCCGCAGATTCCTTAATAACCCGCAGAGATAATACTCTAAGTCTGGCAGATCACGCGTGATTTGAAGAGGCTGGCTGAGGGTTACAGGGTTTGCAGAAACCTCACAGCCACAGACAACGCTTTAAAAATCTAAATATTTCATATGAATTCATTAAAAAACATGCAAAAATCCATGAAATTATTAATATTCGTTTGTGACGCTCCAGTGCGTTCCGCAGCGGCGTCCGGGAGGCCCTGGGAACCCGCGCTTTGTCACCAGCCGCTGAAGGCAGGGGGTCGTCCGCGGAGGAGCGCAGCGTACCTTTCGAGGTATGTGCCTGTCGAAGTCCGGGAAATGTACCACCCTCGCTGCCTTTCCCACCCACAGCACGACTACCGTAGCCAGCATCTGCAGGGAACAGAAGAGCATTGACTTATCAGGAGGCAGCGGGCGACACCGCGTGACGTTCACCAGTCTGACATAGAAACACGGAACCTTCCAGCAGATCGGCCCCATTCGGCCCCCTTCTAGTCGCCCGTTTCTCCTGCTGTAAAGACTCAAACCTTAATCAGTCTATGTCTATCCCATGCATGTTTAATACACTCGCTGTATTACCCTCTACTACCTCTGCTGGGAGGCTGTTCCACTTATCCACCACCCTCTCAGTAAAGGGAAAAAAATAAAAATAAAAGTATTTTACTAACCTGGCCGAGTCCAACACATAGTGAGGAAGGAAAGCTGTTTGGAAAAGAAAAAAAACAATGGGCAGCGTTATTAAAAGCTCTGTGGCTTAGAACACCTTTCATCAGCTTTCTAATAAATAACCCCCCCCAGGGGCAATTATTCCCCAGATGACAGGGAGGTCAGGAATTTCTAGAGTAATCGGGTTTCAAAGCAGCTACAGGCAGAGAGACAAAATTCAACATCTGCCGGTCGGTCGGAGTGCTGGGGGGGGGGGGGTCCGGCTGAGAGTGTCCGTGGCCAAGAGTCCTCCAGCTCATTATGGGTTAACCAACAATAAAAATAATGCTTAGTGTAACCTCTCAGGTGCATCCGGCGGCGCTTAAAAAAACATCTAAATCTTATCGCCTTCCCAGGAGCGCTCGCCCCAAACACCCTGCGGGGCATCTTAATACCTTAACGGCCCCAGTGGGGGCAAAAGCATTTAAGGACAGGCCGGCCGCTGGAAAGGGTATCGGGGGTTAAAATAAATGACACAAAGCATTGGAATTCCTTAAACAATTTTACTTTATCTTAGGGGGGTGATGTCTCCTGTAACCATGGAAACGCCATAACTACACCATGCAGGGAAGCGAGGGAAGTTAGCAGGGACTGTACCTCAAGGGGTTAAAATAAACTTTAATACACATAAAAATAAAAAAAAAATACAATAAAATTAAAATAAAACAGTTTCCCCCAAAATTCAAGCAGCCAGTCCATAGAATGTATTAGATTGTAAGCTCTGCAGATCGCCGTTTGCCCCAATGAATGGCTGAGGAGACTGAGCTGCTGCACCACGCCTTTGCTACTGGGAACATTAACCATTAATCCCCTAATGGAAGCAGTGGCAGGGTAATAAATCTGCCCCATGGTCAGCATCCCAGAACACAGTCCATTAACCCTTTACTTGTCGGAGAAATGACAGCATGAAACAAAGTTATCAGACTGCAGTCAGCCTGTGATGGGAGCTGTGCTCTTTCTACCGGCAGAGGTGGTAAAGCTGCACAGGCTCTCACGGGGGTTGCGTGCGACCATGCATGGGGATGGGAGTGATGTGAGGTGTTGTGCAACAGCAGTCAGAGGTGCTGCCGGCTCTTGATGGGCTCCCTGCCAGCCCTCCCAGGACTTTGGCCCCCGCTGTCCCCGGCCCCGGCCTACCCTCGGCTGGTCAGGACGCTCTTATTCACCACGACGATGAGGAAGGAACTGAGCCCGTAAAAGGCAGCCGCCAGCAGCTTGGCGAGGACGGTCATCGTTTCGGCCGCTCTGCCCTCATCACTGAGAGCCGGGGGCCGCGGGGAGGCCGCTCCTGCTGCCCGGGCATGCTGACGTCTGCTCACTTCCGCCATGACACGCAGGAGGCAGGTTTGAGAATAACGGGGAGGGGGCCGGCGGGGGCAAAGTCCGTAAAAGGAGGGCCGGGGCGGGCTCGGAGGAGGACACGTTGCGAAGGGGCGGAGACAGGCAAATAATGGGAGGGTAGCTGGCGGTGTGATGCGTGCAACAAAGGGCTCTGTAAAACCACCTAAAGGGGGGGCAAAGCCGGGGGGGGGCCTAAGAGAGGGGAAAGAGTCTGGGGAAGGCAGTGTATCAGAAGGGGGTAACAGTCTGGGGAGTCATGGTATCAGGAGGGGGTAACAGTCTGGGGAGTCATGGTATCAGGAGGGGGTAACAGTCTGGGAGTCATGGTATCAGGAGGGGGTAACAGTCTGGGGAGTCATGGTATCAGGAGGGGGTAACAGTCTGGGGAGTCATTGTATCAGGAGGGGTAACAGTCTGGGGGGGAGTCATGGTATCAGGAGGGGGTAACAGTCTGGGGAGTCATGGTATCAGGAGGGGTAACAGTCTGGGGAGGCATGGGGGACCGATGGGGTTAATTCACTTGTTGCCCAGGGCGATAGTTTCTGTTTGATCACCGGAAGCATCCGCCGGTAACCGAGACATGCAGCGTCTCCCCATCTTTAGGAAGGGATTCGGTGAAGCTGACAGAGCCCAAGAAATACCGGGTCGGAGCCGGCCCTTCAAAAACGCCCAGAACACCGAGAACCGGACCAACTAACCGTGGCAACGGGTGAAACCATCACTGATGCCACAGAACTGGAATAACTGTAAGGTGCTGTGTTTCATACCACGTAGAACAAAACGTTTACTGTAATGGAAAAGTCCAGAAACTTCAAACTAAGTCTCGTTCCTCCTGCAAGGAGTTTAGACGCTCGAAAAAACCAGAGGCAAAAGGATCCAAAGGAGGAAAGAAAGTCGCATCGAGCCAAGAGGAGGCGATAACCTTTATTCGGCCAACATCGGAAAAAAGTAAAATCACCAAAACTAAGACGCCTGCGACGTCTGGAAGGGTTTTGGGTTTCCTTGGTGACCACAGAGGAAGCATTTTGCTGCAGCTTCTCCTGAAGCGACATGCTTTTTTATGTTTGATGAATGCAGCGTCTCCTACCAGGGATGTCCCTTTAAGATGCCTAATTCCGACCACAAAGAAAAAAGTTTAACTTCGATATATTTAGGAAACGTTTAATAAATGACTAAACGTGTTAATAAACCCCAATATTTCTACTAATAAAGATCTTACGTTTTTTTAATAATCAACATCTGAAAATCTACCCGCTTGGGATCCGTTTCTTCATTAACCCCTTAAGGACCGGGCTCATTTTTCGTTTTGTACCCTGTGGGACCGAGGCTGTTTTGACACTTTTGTGGTGCTTGTGTTCAGCTGTAATTTTCTCCTCACCCATTTAGTGTACCCACATAAGTTATATATTGTTTTTTTCAGGACAAGATGGGCTTTCTTCAGATACCATTATTTTGATCGTATCATCTTATTTACTATAAAAAAAATTAAAAAAACATGGTGAAAAATTGAAAAAAAAACACATTTTATGACTTTTATTTGAAAAATCTTTTACTCACCTAAAAAAGCAAGTAAAAAAACTAGCTAAATAGATTCTACTACTTGTCCTGAGTTTAGAAATACCCAATGTTTTTATGTTTTTTTGCTGTTTTTTGTAAGTTATAGGGCAATAAGTACAAGCAGCGTTTTATGATTTCCAAATCTTTTTTAACAAATCTGGTCAGTCTGCCTCCATCTCCTCTTTGGAACATCTTTGAAGCCGGTTAACTCAATTTAACCCATTCAAACCATATATTTTTGAAAACTAGACACCCCAGGGTATTCCAAATGCTGTGATTTTAACCCTTTCCATGCACCAATTATACAACTACACTTTGTCAAACTTTGTAATAGTAATTTTTTTTATTTTTTTTTCCACACAAATTGTACTTTAGTTATAGATATACAGGTGCTGGTATATGCCACTGTCAAACAACACCCCAATATGTGTTCAGCAACATCTCCTGAGTACAGCGATACCCCACATGCATGGGTTTGTCAGATTGTTTGGCTGGTAAAAGGCTACTTTTGGGGCATGCGTAATTCAGGTGGTCATTTGGTCATTGTGCCTCCCTCTCCTCTTTGGAATATCTTTGAAGCCGGTTAACTCAATTTAACCCATTCAAACCATATATTTTTGAAAACTAGACACCCCAGGGTATTCCAAATGCTGTTATTTTAACCCTTTCCATGCACCAATTATAGAACTACACTTTGTCAAACTTTGTAATAGTAATTTTTTTTCACACAAATTGTACTTTAGTTATAGATATACAGGTTCTGGTATATGCCACTGTCAAACAACACGCCAATGTGTGTTCAGGAACATCTCCTGAGTGCAGTGATACCCGACATGCATGGGTTTGGCGGGTTGTTTCAGATTTAAAATGCCACATTTGGGAAGTGCGCTTTTTTTCGCCATTTTGGTCAGTCTGTACCTATGCCCTATCTTTGAGCTAGGCCACTCCAATTTACCCCATCAGCCATTTTTTTTATATATTAGACACCCCTTGGGTATTTGAAGTGCTTTTATTTTAACTCTTTGTTGAGATTTTTGAGAAATTTTAGCACTTGCTCAAAATAATAAACTTTATTTTTTAATTTTATTTTATTTTTTTAATACTTTTTTTATATTTTTTTTTACACATTTTGCTGGTACTGGATGGTTCATCTAGTGACATCACTGCATAATTATTTTTAAATGTTAGCACATTTTTTTTTAATTTTTTTCCCATTTTTTATTTATTTTTATTTTTTTTGAATATTTTACTAATCACATAGTGATTAGAAAGCTGGGCTCCATTGACTTGCATGGTTGAATGCAGTACCTGTATTCAACCAGCAAGTGGAGCCAGTTCTCTAGAGGGTCTGGAGACCCTCTAGCGAACTTTTTCGTCTTTATTGTTTTATTTCCCGGGCCGCCGCCATCTTGCTTGATGGCGAAGATCACCGGCAGCGGCGGCTGTGACCGCTCTCCGGAGCGGTCACAGCCCACCCAGAGGTAAGTGTTTGGTGTCGCTGGATGCCTCCTGATCGAGGCATTCCAGCGACACCTTTTAAGTTTAGGAGGCGATCGTTGATCGCCTCCTAAACGCTTTTAAAACGGGCGTCCGCCGCCATACAATGTATGGCGGCTGTTGACGCCCCGGGGAGGGGCCAGACATGGCCCCCGATGCCGATCTCGGCCTTGCTGAATGCCTCGACATCGAGGCATTGCAGCAAGGCCGTTTAAGCGAAGAAAGTGATCCTTGATCACTTTCTAAGCTTATTTAATTTTTTGACGGTTCAGGACCGTCAAAGGTCATTTAGTGACCTTCTTGTTATGACGGTCCTGAACCGGCAAAGGTCGCGAAGGGGTTAACTCATCCAGTCTGTTATTATTTATTGTTTTATATAGCGTCATCATATTCCGTAGCGCTGTACAGTGGGTAGACAGGACATAACACGTAGTATGTAACATAACCACAGGCGAGGAGGGTCCGGCTCACTGGAGTTTACAATCTAGAGTTCTATGATGACATCATAAAAGCGATGAATGAATGTAATGATTTACTTTGTATCAATGGGTTTGTTTTCGTTGGGTTGTAAAATGTTTTATTTAAAGGGACACTCCAGGCATCCCTAGTGGCTTTAATGCTCATAACTGCGCGGTCCCCTTAAATTTTGATTGGTGCCCCCCACTGCAGATTTTGCAGAATCCCCCCTTTACATTGCCCCCCCCCAAGGTATTTACTGGCTCGGCAAACTGAGGATGGTCTGTTCAGACCCCCCATGCATGTGTGTCGAAAGGGCTTCAATCAGCCAATCGGTGTCAAGAATCCTCCCACCGTGGAAGAGGGAAGCTGCAGCTTCTACCTCAATTAAGTGCTATATATATATATATATATATATATATATATATATATATATATATATATATATATATATACAGAGTGATGTGCATTCTTCTTAAATAACTAAAGGACTAACCTAGGGGGCCAAAAAAAAAAAATCCCCAGCACACCGAGGGCAGGGGTATCGCGAATCGAGATCTCTGAGCGAACGTTATTACTGTTAAAGCAGGAAGTAGTAACTCCGGAGTAATTTGCAATATCTGTAACAGATGGACGTTACAGTTGATGAAGTTGAAGCTTTTATTGGGACAGTGCTAAAGAAAAAAGAGATGTAACGTTAATTTTTTGGGACGCCGGAGGTCTCTTCTTCAGATGAAAGACATTCCAGCTGAAGAACAGACCTCTGAGGTCTCCAAAGCTTTTGTAACATTACAAAGTATCAGCTTCAACTAACACCCCTTCTTGATGAGGAAGGAGCCTGTATGCAGCCGCAGCTTCTGCTCCAGGAACCGCAGGACAGAAGTAAGGAGGCTAATAGGAGGAAAGGAGGTCCTCTGTTACCCACTCTTTTTTTTTATGGGACTTGCGCTATATTGTGAAGTGTAAGCTCTTCTACCTTTCAAATTCTGTCTTAAACACAACATCCTATTCCATGCAGGAGAATAACGTTCAGATATTTTATAGAATCCACAGATTTAATCGAATATAACATTAGAAAAAAACAAAAAAAATCTTAAAAAAGAAAAACATACATTTTGCTCGTTTCTTTTTTTATTAATTTGGTTCCGAAGCGTCCGCCGGGGCCGTGGGGATACTGATGACAGGGAAGGCGCTGGGAGGTCTCGATAAGTCGGAGGACGCATCGGGTTCTGCGTCAAGGTGCTGCATGACGTCAGGCGCTGGCCGCGGCAAGTCGCGGATCGTAAGCTTAGCGCTGCTTTCTTCCGTGTCCGGCCCGCCTTCGGCCCCCCGCACTCCCGGCTGCGGACTTATATCCTCGGACACCGACCCAATTTTTCCGAATTTCACCTTTCTGCTAGAAGCAGGTCTGTCTTTGTTGACCGCTGGAGAAGACGCCGCAGCAGCCCCGTGACTCGGCGTGTTGGGAGTTGGCACCGGAGGCGTTAATGGCTTTGAGATAGATACGAAGCTCCACTTTGCCGCCTCGCCGACGCTAAGCGGTCTCCGTGATCCTGGCTTTGAGGTAGTTGGATAAGCTGACCTGGATGGAGGGGGCCGGGCCGGACACGGAGATGGGCCCCCGTCTGAATGTTTTCTGGGGTTCACGCCGATGATAAGGGGGCCAATATCGCCAGCATGTGCCCCCTCCTGGGTAATTACAGACCTCGCTGATGATTGGACGTCCTGCGCGGAATATTTAGAGCGCGGATTCCTCGCGGCTCCAGCTTTCCCGTCTTTGTGCTCCGGCTTTTGTGTCGTTCCGTCGGCGAATAAAAAGTGGATATTAACTTTCGCGTTCGTGGAAAATAATCCGCTGGGTTTTTTCTTCTTCTCAGCGGAGGCCTTAGGAGGCGTTCTTTGTCTATTCTTCAGCATGCTGGGTACGGGGTTCAGGCTGCTCTGTTCGAAGTGCTTTATGCCTACGGGAGCCCGGAGGTCCCCTGCCTGTTCCGGGGGACACGGGTTGCCCGTCGGATACCTGCCCCGGGTGCGATGGAAGTCGCTTTTGTTGTTACGATCGAATATAACAGGAACCGTCTCGCTTACGATCTGTGAAAGCAGAAAAAAGGATTATTTTTAAATATTCTATAAATTATTATTTATATAGCGCCATCATATTCCGCGGCGTTGTACAATGTGTGTTATTATTTATATAGCGCCATCATATTCGGCAGCGTTGTACAATGTGTGTTATTATTTATATAGCGCCATCATACTCCGCAGCGCTGTACAATGTGTGTTATTATTATTTATATAGCGCCATCATACTCCGCAGCGCTGTACAATGTGTGTTATTATTATTTATATAGCGCCATCATATTCCGCAGCGCTGTACAATGGGACCTACTTTCATTGTATCACTCAGGGCCTTTAAAGTCTGAAAATCAAGAAGCAATATAAAGGAATGACGGAGCTTTGGGAGGCGTCACTGAGGGTCTCGCTGGCGGTGGGGGGTACCAGAGACTCTTCAAATGTTAACCCTTTCATAGCTAGACACTTTATTCTATTGCAGTCACTCACTAATACTGGCAGGCAGGTGGCTCTAATAATGGAAACCGTGACTGGACCGTGAGATATTCCGGAAGAAGTCACCTGTGTTCGAGCAGGATGCTCAGATAGCATTAAATTAAAGGAGAATATGCAGGAGTCTGCTCCAGACTGTGTGTGTCTGAGAATATAGCCCCGAGACCTTGAGACTGGGGTAAAAACAATGAGAATCTGCCCATTTACCCAGGGATTCATGGTAGCAGGACAGAGAGTTATACAGGGTGGTCGATAAGTGGAACAGCCTCCCAGCAGAAGTGGTAGAGGGTAATACAGTGAGGGTATTAAACATGTATGGGATAGACATACGGCTCCGGGATCTAAGCCGAGACCAATGACTGATTAAGGTTTGAGTCTTTACAGCAGGAGAAACGGGCGACTAGGCGGGGGCCGGATGGGGCCGATCTGCCTCTATGTTCTATGTTTTCATCCCGTTCAGAACCAGCAAGTGGCCTGTATAGTTAAAAGTAGCGGGACTATTTATACATCTCCTCCACGGGGTAAATGTGATCTGTTACCCAAAATAAAGCGTTGTTAGCCCTGTTTGTCCGGCCTGTGGTGGAGATTAGACACAGATCCCAGCTGCCATCAGAAAGTTTCCGACCCCCCACGGGCCACCATAATAACCCCCAGATACTCTCCAGATTAAAATAATCCCGTGTTAAAGCTGCTCTTCCAAAAAACATTTTTCGGGGGGCTGCTGATTTCCCAGACCCTTCCCAGAAATAACTCTTTAATCATGCCATGTTTTCCCGGGAACACTTATGTCACATGACGCAAAACCAGGTGCTAATAGGTTGTTGCCATAGAAACAGAAAACACTTGAAAAGTGGAAACCAATAAAATGACAGACCTGTTAAAGATTATCTGCTCATCATCCAGGGGATTTCAATCAAAGTTTGTGTTTTAGTGGAACAGAACCTTTAAAGAAGTAAAGCTACCCCGACCCCAGATAACAAGTCCCTACCTTGAAAACTATGCATTGGTTTTTTTTGTAATGTAAGGCCATAGGGGGCGAGTAAACGCATTTGGGACTGCAGGGGCTCCCAGGGACCAGCCTCGTACAGCGGTATCCCCAGCCCTGACGGGGTCCCTGAATTCTTCCGGATTTTTAACAAAAAATGCCGGAAATTATGATACATCCGAGCTTGCAAAGATTTTTTTCCCAAAAAAATTATTTATTATATTTTATACGCCTTTCAATGGAAATAAAAAAAATGTCCGTTACCTGAACTCGCTTCGCCGGCGTCCGGCATCTGGCGGTTAAAATGTTAACGTTGGGATTCTTAAGTTCCTCCTCCATGCTGAGAGATACAATAACCTTTTCTCTTATTCCTAAATTCGAGTTAATTTCAGTCTCATTTCTGGAAACAGACAAAAATTGCAAAACTTAAACATTTATTTTACATCAAATTTTACGTCTATGAATCATTATATCCGGTAATCAGCGAAGGGCCCCTAGAACCCCCGCGGTCGCCTATCTTACTGATGAGCCCCGGTTATGATGTCATATCAGCGATGCAAGGTCCGTGCCGCTGCTGATTGTGTATTATTGACTTTTTCAATTAGCTTTTAAAACTTTCTACACATTTTATTTTCATTGTTTTAGATTTGTTTTCACTTTATTATATTTTATATATTTTTTTTTTTCCCCGTTCTCTTCTTGCTCTGATCCCTGCTTGCTGATCACACCGCGATGCTTGCTGATCACACCGCGATGCTTGCTGATCATACCGCGATGCTTGCTGATCACACCGCGATTTAGAAAACAGGGTTCTGCAGCCTGTGAGATCTCAACAGCGAGGCGGCAGGTGCTTGGGAGACGCAAGCAGAAAAGTGGAAGGTAATCGACATACATTGAAACATTACATACAGAAATCTACTCTCCATTCATAATATTTTATGTTTTTGTGTTAGTGTCCCTTTAATTACTGTATATTGAGAATGCTGGTATTTGTCACCTGGGAGGTCGTTGCTCTGGATTCATATTAGCGTCTTTGTCGTCTGCCGCGTTGTTCTGTGGTTTTTGAAAGTCTATTGTCCCTGTATTATTGTAAATCAGGAGGAAGTAGGAATAATTATTTAGCAACGCACGTAGAATTAACAGAATTCTCAAAGAGTCGGGAACATTAGGCTACGCTGTCCCTTTAAGTGCTCAGAATACAGCATTTGTACCATCCTATCCCGGGAGCCATAGCAACGACAGTAATATTCTTTGGCCTGGACCTAAATAAATTCCTTAACTTTATACAGTAAATTGATAAACATAAGATGGAATTGTGCTTTAGAGGCTGATTTGCATTAGATTGCAAGCTTTCAAGATCACTTGGGTCTCTTCTTTAGCACACCTCCCAGATACCCCTGTCTAAGCTTATTATAATTTATTTAATAATCATAATATAATCACAGATAAACCGTATGCAAATAAAAAAATCAATCATGCAATATTAAAGGCGCTGTTCCACCAAGATGTTTTTTCCCAGCTTTCCTAAATGCTTAAAATGTGATATCTTTCTCTTAACTAAACCTATTCTTTTTTTGTAGTTTCTTTTCAGGGCCCTTTAATTTGTCCCCTCTGCTCTGCCTGCCAATTTGTAACATCACAGAAGAGGCGTTTGCTTGAAGGTTTATTAGTTTACAAGGCACTAGGAGTGATTGTAGGACATCAGATTCCTGTGATGTAATACACAGAGGAGGTGCTTTGGAAGAATGATATGACTCTATTGCTAAGCAGCTCTAGTATCTCAATAAACCTTTTAATGCAGTATTTAAGTGGCAGGGGGCATTGCAGAGGAAAAAAAATGGACTGATATGTTTCTTTTACTTCAGTTTACATAATGCAGCACTTATCTGGGGATATTTTATGTTTTTATATAGGTTGAACAGGATGTTTAATTATTCAGTGCTGACCAGAGCTCGTGAGGGATCCCGAGTAAAGCCTGGGAGATTCGAGGGAGCTCCAGTGAGAAATGTCTCGCCGCCCCAGGGGAGGCGCGATGGGCGACTTGTGTTCTTCCTGACACAATGTGACGAGGTTCGGAATGCATTCCACCTGCAGGGAGAAGATATTTTCAAAGATGTGAACCAGAATAACAGGGAATACTAGAAAAAGGGTATTTCCAGAAACTTAAAAGTAAAAGTAAAAAGTCCACATGTCTGTGTAATAAGATCAAGGAATTTTAATGAGGATAATTATTCCGTTGTCAGCTAGTCCCCCCCCCCCGTATCTAATCAGCCCTTTTCTCACCGCTTCGTCATCTGTAACCATTCACTGAGAGCTGTACCTTTAAATTTCGGAATATGTAATCTGATTTCTGATTGGTTCCTTCCTGTGCATTTGCTGCCTCCCACATACAAAAACCCTGGGGTGAGCCCAGTAGATCAGTCCATTCTGTGTATCTGCGTATCGTGACAATATAATCTTTAAATATATCACCTGTTTACAAGTTTGGGGGCAAATTCTGTCCATTGAAATAACATGAAATGGATCAGAAATCCAGCGTAGACAGGGTTAATGTTGTAAATGACTTTTGTAGCTGGAAACGGCTGATTTTCAATGGAATCTCTTCATAGGCGTACAGAGCCCCTTTATCACTCCCATCACTCCTGTGTTCCAATGGCCCTTTATCACTCCCATCACTCCTGTGTTCCAATGGCCCTTTATCACTCCCATCACTCCTGTGTTCCAATGGCCCTTTATCACTCCCATCACTCCTGTGTTCCAATGGCCCTTTATCACTCGCATCACTCTTGTGTTCCAATGGCCCTTTATCACTCCCATCACTCCTGTGTTCCAATGGCCCTTTATCACTCCCATCACTCCTGTGTTCCAATGGCACGTTGTGTTCGCTGATCCGAGTTAGTTTAAAAGGCTACTTGATGGTTAGAAATCCTTTTGTAATTATGTTACAGCTAGAAATCTCCTTGTTTTTCATGAAAACAGCTGAGTGACCCCAAACATTTGAACAGTCGTGTATTTCATGCAATGTATGGTTTCTATAGATATTCATATGAGAGCCTTCAATGGTCAGCAGTAAGTTTTACGGATTTGAGTTAGAAAAGCCGTAAATTAACGTAGAAGCGGCCACGACAAACTAACCTCACTTTTCCAGGCGCGTCTCCTGGCGGCAGACGTAGGCGCTGACTTTACACGTTTCTTAGGACCTGTTAAATCTGTTAAATCAGGGACATTGTTAGTCATGGTGCGTTTCAGGATAAAATCAAACTGCAAACTTGTGTATTTTATACAGATTTTATAGCACAAATGCGGTCAAATTCAACATGAAGTTGAAAAGCCCGTCTCTATCACCGACACATTACTAGAATCGGGTCTGAGTCCGTATCCCATATCAGAATATTCTGCAATCCAGTATGTGGAGGATTCATGGGTTTTTTTTTTAATCTTTTTTTACTCCAGCTGTTTAAAGCGGATCTCCCATCATTTCTTTATTCCTCGTATCAGATTAAAAATACATTTTCAAAAATATTGATCTCTTTTCTTTTTTTTTTGCCCCATAATATAATGTTTTCAGGCAGCTGCATTTCAGCCGTTTGTATGATTCTCGCTCTGTTATCTGATCCCCGATCTACTAAACACCCCGACTGCTTATCACCCAGCCAGACTCTCTCATTAATGAAAAACAAAAACTATGGAGGAACGGACTTCATTAGCATCGCCATAAAGCATCAGCTCAGTGCGGTGTTTGAGCCGGGAAAGTCACCCAAAATATCACATGACTGACAGCACCGGCGGCTCCAGGTCTGCAGATAAAGGGAGTTTATTGGAACAAAATCTAATTTTGTGTCAACACAACCGACTTTACTGTATGCAGCGCTGGGGGTTATATTACTGTATACAGCGCTGGGGGGTTATTACTGTATACAGCGCTGGGGGTTATATTACTGTATACAGCGCTGCAGGGTTATATTACTGTATACAGCGCTGGGGGTTATATTACTGTATACAGCGCTTGGGGTTATATTACTATATACAGCGCTGGGGGGTTATATTACTGTATACAGCGCTGCGGGGTTATATTACTGTATACAGCGCTGGGGGTTATATTACTGTATACAGCGCTGGGGGGTTATATTACTGTATACAGTGCTGGGGGTTATATTACTGTATACAGCGCTGGGGGGTTATTACTGTATACAGCGCTGGGGGTTATATTACTGTATACAGCGCTGGGGGTTATATTACTGTATACAGTGATAGGGCACACAATTCCCTGTTAAAATGACACTAAAGTCTGACAGCAATGAAAAAAAAGTACCTTTTGGCTCACGATGTTGGCACTTGGTAGATGCTGAGTCTCTGAGGGGCTTTAATATCCGCTTGGTGGACGTATCAATGTGTGGCTTCTGTAAACCCGCACCGGATCTAAATAGAATAACATCCCGGGGAACATAACGTCAGGAACGGCACTAATAAGTGAAGCCACAATAAGGAAAGGGCTGTAATCTTCCTGTAAATCCCCGGTCCGAGCACCCCGTGTAACCCCCCACCTGGGTGAGATCCGTAGGATTTTGCCCTCATCCTCCGTGATACCGAGCGTCTCCAATGAGATGTCCGTTTCGTCGTCACTTTCAAAATCAAAAGCAAGAGGGATTTTCAGAGAGCGCATTATCTGCACGCGTCTCGCGTCTCGCTTCTATAACAAGGAAAAAATATATTATTATTATTTTTAATTTAATAAATCTGACATATTCTGCAGCGCTGTACAATACACCTATGGGGTGCAAATTAACTAGTAAAAGGAGGATAGAAAGGACCCGGTCACTGTGTAAATGCTGTATAATCTTTGTTTAGCTCCAGATGCCCTGATTTTGAACAAATTCAAGAGAAAAATAAAATGAATGCCTGTAAAATGAAACCAACCTTCGCGTGTTTTCTCAGTAACTCTTGTGAATATTTCTCTAAGGCTTGGAATTCCATTAGGATTCTGTGAGCCATTTCTCATTCAATTACTAAAAAACAAAAGAATAAAATCACACAGAGGAACGCGATAGAGAAACAAAGAAAATCACGCAGCGGGAATTGATGTGTATATATATATCTATATACCGGTATATATATAACGATACATATACATTTAACCCCCATACGTGGCGGCTTCACAGGGGCCGCAGCGCTATAAGTACTGGAGGCCATGTTTGTATCACTACCATTAGGCCGTAGTTTTGCTAAATCCCCCCAAACCCAGCCTGAGTGGGCCCCTGTTCTGACCCCAGTCTGATACTGTAACTTGGGGGTTTTGGGCCCTGTAACCTCTAGGACTCTGTTCTAAGCTCAGCGTGCCCCTTGCCACCTCTAGGACTATGTTGTGATCCCAGTCTGCCCCTGTAACCTGAGGGGTCTGTCCGAGCCCTGCGCTCCCCTTCTCCTCAGCTCATTGCGATCACTTCCACAACCAATATGGCTGCTCCGGAGAGCGTCCTTCCCGTTACCAGGGAAACGGCTGAGATGAGCAGAGAGAGAGACTACGATTGCAATTCACTGCCAGCAGAGGGCGGTGTGCACTGTAACTGCACAGCTACTACTCCCATCACTCACATTACATTACAACTACCCTTACTACCCACACTACTCCCAATACACCTCAACGACTCCCACTACTCCCAATACACTGCAACGGCTCCCACTACTCCCAATACACTGCAATGGCGTCCACTACTTCCACTACACTGCAACTACTCCCACTACTCCCAATACACCTCAATGACTCCCACTACTCCCAATACACTGCAAGAACTCCCACTACTCCCAATACACTACAACTACTCCCACTACTCCCAATACACTGCAACTACTCCCACTACTCCCACTACACTACAACTACTCCCACTACTCTAAATACACTGCAACTACTCCCACTACTCCCAATACACTGCAACTACTCCCACTCCTCTAAATACACTGCAACTACTCCCACTACTCCCAATACACTACAACTACTCCCACTACTTCCAATACACTGCAATGGGGCCCACTACTCCCACTACACTGCAACTACTCCCACTACTCTAAATACACTGCAACTACTCCCACTACACTGCAACTACTCCCACTACTCTCAATACACTGCAACTACTCCCACTACTCCCAATACACTACAACTACTCCCACTACTCCCAATACACTGCAACTACTCCCACTACTCCCAATACACTGCAACTACTCCCAATACTCCCAATACACTGCAACTACTCCCACTACTCTCAATACACTACAACAACTCCTACTACTCCCAGTACACTGAAACTACTCAAACTACTGACACTATTCCCATTACACTACAACTACCCCTACTACTCACTGTGCACTGTAACTACTACCACTACTGTAACTGCACTACAACTACCCCTACTACTCCCTGGACTTTGGACCCAGACGGCCCAGCTGGACAGCGGGCAGAACAGTTTTTGCGATGCCTGTGACGGGGCGAAAATGTTTATGTTTTGCTCTCATGATGCACATTGTTTTTGGGCTGTTTTTATTAAATATTTTATGTGGATTTTTCGGCACGGTTCACTTTGTGGTCTCTTTGTGTCGATGAATCTCGGGGTCACTTGCACAAGCGCGTGCAAAATATGTCGCACGTTCACAGAGTTCGTTCTCTGAAACTGCTTTGAATATTGGGAAAAAACCCAACTTACACTGAAAAAAGGTTACGCTGACGTGAAAATCGAGTGTGGGCAGCGAGAAGCAGACGAGACCCAGAAAAGGGCTTCAGCGGCTGCTCTCGTGCGAGGCTGGGGTATTCTGATCACCACGGGGGCATTAGGTTACTTCCCCTTTGGGTCATTATACAGACAGTGACCCCTTTCTGCCCCTTTATAAAAGCCCGGCACCGATCACTTAAAGGGCACTAATGACATGAACGAAATCGCAATATGAATCATTCAGCATTAACCCCTGAGTGTCCCTGCTGCAGATGGGAGGGGGCCGGGGGGCATCCAGTAAGAGGCAGTCACATTATGAATACTGACGATGCCACAAAATTTACATGTCTTGCAATATTTTCTGTCCTAGATTCTAAAAGAGCAGCGCGCGGCATCTGTGCCAACTACAGACAGAGAATGAAAGCGCCGGCCCTTTAAATCCACAAAAAAGGTATGTCTAAAAATAAAAAGATTATATATTACGAATAAATATTAATATATTTATCTACTATTATATATATAGATAAAATACATTATTCTTGAATATATATATATATATATAAGAAATTATTGTTAAATATTAAAATTAATTATTTAGATTATTTGATATTATTAAATAATTAGTAAATATATAAAGGGGTTTGACAAAGTACAGGAAGGAAGTTTATTTCAAAGGAGGAGAAAAGTTACAAACAAGAGACCGGAATCTTAAACCAGAAGGGTTAGATGGAATGTAGGGAAGTTTTACTTTACTGGGAGGGTGGTAGATACGTAAAACAGCCTCCCAGCAGAGGTGGTAGAGGGTAATACAGTGAGGGGATTAAACATGCATGGGATAGACATACGGCTCCTGAATCTAAGACGA
This sequence comes from Sceloporus occidentalis, assembly GCA_023333645.1. Taxonomy (NCBI): domain Eukaryota; kingdom Metazoa; phylum Chordata; class Lepidosauria; order Squamata; family Phrynosomatidae; genus Sceloporus; species Sceloporus occidentalis. The sequence continues at coordinate 664,380 of JALMGF010000249.1, forward strand.
GACCAACGACTGATTAAGGTCTTTACAGCGGGAGAAACGGGCGACTAGAGGGACCCTTCTTTTTTTTAAGGATGCTGAGAAGTGAAAAATTACAGGTAATTGTAAAATGTCCCCTAAAATTATTTTTTTTACGGCACGTAAATACGGGGAAGACTCTAGAATAAATAAATTAGTAAATAAAATGTCTCGTAAAATACTTATATGTTCCCCTTCTTTAAGACAGAAAGAGGTACATATTACATATGTATTAATAACAGCAGATTCTGGGTTTCCATACAAACTGATGTCTTTCTGTCCTCTGACTTTAATTTCTTTATTTTTAACCCGTTCTGTCCTTTATTCATTTGTTCTTTCTATAGACTCTCCTCCTTGTCTTGGACTGTCCCAGATGGACTGTAATAGATTGTAAGCTCTTAAGAGCCGTGACCTGTTCTCCTCCTCTACCCATAAGTTGTAACAATTGATGTTATTATTTATATTTTATTGTTTTGTAAATTGCCATTTTTAATGCTATTAGTAACTTCTTGTCTCCTGTATTGTAATAGCGCTCCACAATCTGCTGGCGCTGTTAATACAGAGCAAAGATCCCTCTGTCTGCAGCCTGAAGGAGACCTTAGAAGAGCTCAGTTCTGCATCCAAAGGGACCTGTTTCAGTTTAGCATTTTTGAAACAACAAAAATAAACTTAATTCACAAAAAAAATGAGCTCGATACAACAATAAGCCCCCAGCGCTTTATACAGTAATATAACCCCCCAGCGCTGTATACAGTAATATAAACCCCCAGTGCTGTATACAGTAATAACCCCCAGCGCTGTATACAGTAATATAACCCCCCAGTGCTGTATACAGTAATATAACCCCCAGCACTGTATACAGTAATAACCCCCAGCACTGTATACAGTAATATAACCCCCCAGCGCTGTATACAGTAATATAACCCCCCAGCGCTGTATACAGTAATATAACCCCCAGCACTGTATACAGTAATATAACCCCCCAGCGCTGTATACAGTAATATAACCCCCAGCGCTGTATACAGTAATATAACCCCCCCAGCGCTGTATACAGTAATATAACCCCCAGCACTGTATACAGTAATATAACCCCCAGCGCTGTATACAGTAATATAACCCCCAGCGCTGTATACAGTAATATAACCCCAAGCGCTGTATACAGTAATATAACCCCCCCAGCGCTGTATACAGTAATATAACCCCCAGCGCTGTATACAGTAATATAACCCCCAGCGCTGTATACAGTAATATAACCCCCAGCGCTGTATACAGTAATATAACCCCAAGCGCTGTATACAGTAATATAACCCCCCCAGCGCTGTATACAGTAATATACCCCCCAGCGCTGTATACAGTAATATAACCCCCAGCGCTGTATACAGTAATATAACCCCCAGTGCTGTATACAGTAATATAACCCCCCAGCGCTGTATACAGTAATATAACCCCCAGCGCTGTATACAGTAATATAACCCCCCAGCGCTGTATACAGTAATATAACCCCCAGCGCTGTATACAGTAATATAACCCCCCCCAGCGCTGTATACAGTAATATACCCCCCAGCGCTGTATACAGTAATATAACCCCCAGCGCTGTATACAGTAATATAACCCCCAGTGCTGTATACAGTAATATAACCCCCCAGCGCTGTATACAGTAATATAACCCCCAGCGCTGTATACAGTAATATAACCCCCCAGCGCTGTATACAGTAATATAACCCCCAGCGCTGTATACAGTAATATAACCCCCCAGCGCTGTATACAGTAATATAACCCCCAGCGCTGTATACAGTAATATAACCCCCAGCGCTGTATACAGTAATATAACCCCCAGTGCTGTATACAGTAATATCAGTCAGTGTTGACTAAAAACCTGGTTTTATAACCTCCTTTTATCTGCAAACCTGGAGCCGCCGTTGCTGTCAGTCATGTGATATTTTGGCTCAAACACCACACTGAGCTGATGCTTTATGGCAGTGCTAATGAAGTCCGTTCCTCCATAGACTTTCATTAGTTAGAGTGTCCAGCTGGGCGATTATGACCGAGCCATTCTATTGTTCCCCACAGGCAGTATGATAAGGAGTCGGGGGGTTTAGTAGATCGGGGGTCAGATAACAGAGCGAGAATCATACAAATGGCTGATATGCAGCTGCCTGAAAACTTTCTATTATGGGGCTTCGTTTAATATCTGCTGGCTGAGATGTCACCGTTAAGATAAATTACAGATCAGTATATTTATCAGTAAATTCAAAGCTCAAAGTATAGATTTTGCAAACTCTTACAATATTTGGACAGAATCTGTTACTTGACTCTCTGGTATATTGCGACATCATTCTGCTATCGGAGTGGTTACGTTTCCTGTCTAATCAGATCACTTGAAAGTTTCTTTTTTTGTCATGGCAAAGATCAGATAAAAGCAGCGCATATTCTTTAAAAAAAAACCAAAAGTTTTTTAACCCACAAAAGTATTTTTTTAAGAAATAACTCATACTTTCCTAAGGTGATTTACCCCCATGTTCTGGGGATCTGTCTGTCATTGAAGTGGTTACAATGTAGTCAAAAAAACTATTTATTGGTGAATAATAATAATTTCTAAACTAATAAAAAAATATTTTGCTTTCTTGAAATCTGATTTAAAGGGGCAACATCAGCAAAATGAATGAAAGACATTGAAAACACGGACCCCCCGTATAGATAATTATTAATGCTCTGGTGCCACTGGTGTACTAAAATGTTTGAAGAGCCTCATACACGCACAGGTGTTTTGGGGTGCAATCATTGCTTTGTACGTACGACCCAGCACCCACCACCTCTGGAATGAGGGGCATCAGGGGTGGAAGGAAGGGCATTGTGGGGCATCAGGGAGGAGGATCATCCGGGGAGGATGGGGATTAGGGAGAGGGTCATTATGGGGGGGAGAGGGTCATCAGGGGAGGAATGAAAGGCATTGGAGGGAGCGGGGCATCAGGGGGAAGAGAGGTATTGGGGGGAGAGGGACATCAGGAGAGGGTGGAGGGACATCAGGGGAGAAAGGAGGGGTATTTGGGGGAGGGGCATCAGGAGAGGGGGGAGGAAGAAGGCACAGAGGGATTTTGATATTGTTCAGGGTTTTTTATTGAGTAATCTCATTCATTTATTCTGCAGATATGGAAATCCATACTTTCAAGTGGAGCTTGACATCTGTAATTTACATATTTAATATTAAAGCTTGTACAGGTAAAGCGCGTTCTAATCTGAAATGTTATGCTAATTTGGAATAGATTGTATACCATATTATATCTGTCATGGCCATGCCAGGAACCGATATCAGGGGTTAATATTTACAAAATGTATTTTAGAGTTCTCAAAAACATGTCCTCTCTCTGTTGCCAGGTTGATAAAAATAACTTCAATGTAAAGATTCATCTCTAACTGATGTTGATACAAAACTAATTATTTTTATTACGTTATTTCTGATAATGAAACTAGCATTTTTTAAATCCCTTTGTAAATAAAAAGTTATTTTGCCTTTACCTTAAACAAACTCCATAAAAACAGCTAAAAAAATTTAAATTTTATGTTACAAAGAGGTGAAACAATTCTTTTATGAATTGTCTGAGCAGGAAGAGACTGCACCATATAACAGGAAGTGGAATGTGCTATGAGTTAAAGCTTCCCCCATGAAAGAAACACTAATGCTAATCAAAATATCCTGATATCTTTCTAGGTAACGCACTTTTTTGTCTGTCATTTCATAGGTTTCTGGAGGCCCTCGGGAGATCTAACTATTAAACCCGCACCGATTGCCCGGGTGGGCTCTAATGTTTCCGTAATATGCGTGAAGTCAGTGAACGATTGCCACATGCCGGAAAAATTTACCTTTTCATTAGATAATGACTACAACATTCAACCGCACTGGATGAATGAGACGTCGGCCGTGCTCAGACTGTCAAACGTTACAAAGTCTTATATTATTTATTGTTTCTTCAATTGCGTCGGCATGGCGGTCCCAGTGAACTGGGAAATATTACATGTGGGATGTAAGTGTTTTACGTACAAAACAATCGCCAACGACACAAATAAGTGTTTGGGCTTAAGTGGGAATTTTCAAAAGAGGGGGAAATTTCAGCTTTGGGATGTTGCTATTTCCTTACAGCAAGAAAAAAAGCAGATGAGATGGGCCAACTGGCTCTATCGATTTTTACAACTGGACAACCCTGTTGAGCTGGCCCTGTATAATGTATAGTTAAATGTGCAGGGACCACAGCTATACAATTAGAACGCTTACAATGGGGGCTAGTCTTTATAACCCGTTATATCCCTGTATATTCCTCATATTATTTATTATATACTCTCCGGCCGTATAACTAATCCTGTCCTTATAACCCATTATATCCCTGTATATTCCTCATATTATTTATTATATACTCTCCGGCCGTATAACTAATCCCGTCCTTATAACCCATTATATCCCTGTATATTCCTCATATTATATATTATATACTCTCCGGCCGTATAACTAATCCCGTCCTTATAACCCGTTATATCCTGTATATTCCTCATATTATATATTATATACTCTCCGGCCGTATAACTAATCCCGCCCTTATAACCCATTATATCCCTGTATATTCCTCATATTATATATTATATACTCTCCGGCCGTATAACTAATCCCGTCCTTATAACCCGTTATATCCTGTATATTCCTCATATTATATATTATATACTCTCCCCGTATAACTAATCCCGTCCTTATAACCCGTTATATCCTGTATATTCCTCATATTATATATTATATACTCTCCGGCCTGTATTTTAAAGCATTTATTGGATCTGACAGTCCTTGTGGGGAGAGAATTCTACATCTTCTAAAAAAGGCACTTTTTGGCTTTTGTCTTGAAGATCCTCCAGATCGTCCGTCCAATTTGACGTGTTTCTCTGAAGAACTGTCCGCCGTCGTGACGTGTACTTGGGACAGAGGATGGGAGACTTTCATACCCACCAGCTACTCCGCTCACATAAAAAAGTAGGTTCTCTTTTACATAAACCAAGTAGACGTCATACAGCAGGAGGATCTGCCCTGGGGGGTCTGAGTGTCCCCGGACATGGGGCAAAAATGATTAAGAGACATCATTGTAAAAAATGGCTATAAATAATGACAGGGGCAGATTTCTTCAAACCGTGGAATGTTATAATTGAGGTCGATTATTTTGTCTCTTATTAGCTAGAAAAATAGTATTAATCACTCAGTTATAATAAATATTTAACGTTTAAATATTTTAAATATTATGTTTTATTAAATAAATATTAAACATTTACTCAAGTAATAATTAGAATTAAAATACATAGTCATTTCTATTTTTTACTGTTGATTTATGTCAGTGGGGTATGCTTAACTCTTAAAGTGCTGATTATATTTATTTTTTACTGATATCCACATTTAGAAAGTTCTAGAATGGGGTGCGTGATAATTGCGGATGATTATTAACTATTGTGACGTGCAGGGTTTTGTCAGCTTCCTACTTTTTGGATACAATCTGCCGGTAGGTCGGCCCCACTCGGCCCGTCTAGTCTGCCTGTCCATGAATTATAAAAGCATTTAATAACAATTCAACATTATGCTCTAATTTCTATGCAATATAAGGAAGTTTTACTTTACTGAGAGGGTGGTCGATAAGTGGAACAGCCTTCCAGCAGAAGTGGTAGAGGCTAGTTCATTGATTAAGGTTTGAGTCTTTACAGCGATTCTGCGTTTCTATGTTTAACTACAGATTAAAGCGTCAGTAACACATGCCAGGTATTATTTCCGGGAGCAGGTATATATCTTGTGGGCTGATCTGGCGTTTTTACTTTTTTTATATACTTTTTAGTTTTTTTGAAAGGAAATAAAAAATCTGCCATGTTCTAAGTGAAACGGGGTTTGAGTGACTTAAAATATCCTTATTATCTTACCGAGCGATCTAGAGTGGGAAGGCTTTGCATTCGGTGCCAGGAAGCACATGTGGCCTCATTTTGATTACTATGAAATTCCGATTAAAAAAGGTTGGTGTCATTTAGAAACGTAAATCTGCTTATTTAGTCTGATTGTAAGCCTGCGAACCGAGCCCTCTTTCCCTGATGTATCGCTTCGTCTTAGTCTGCCTGTTCTAGTCCTTTGAATGTAGGGACTGTAAGAAGCGCTGCGGGAATTGTTGGCGCTATATAAATAAAAGATAATTATTAATAATAATAAATAAATAAATAAATAAATAAATAAATAATACCTATATGCCACTCTGCCTCCAGAAATGCCTTATACCCCCTATATGCCACTCTGTCCCATGATTTGCCTTTTTTTTAACCCCCTATATGCCAGAGTGGCAAATAGGAGGTATAAAGCATTTCTGGAGGCAGAGTGGCAAGCCTGGGGGCAGATGTGTATAACTGGGGGGCAGGTTGGCAAAAAAAGGGAAATAAAAACAAAAATATATATTTTTCTCAATCATAGCTTTTATTAAATATGAAAAAAATAGTTCACTTTTTTTCCTATAGAGTCGTCCTTTATTCAGGCTTTTTCTTTTTTTTTTCCTAAATTAATATTCCGATTTGGGGGGGGGTCGTCTTATAATTGAGAAACTACGGTAATAATAATCCTTCAATTGGATTTCAAAATGTATCAATAAAGCATCCCATATTAATTTATTTATATAGCGCCAACAGTGAGTGAAACAGTAGGGGAGGACGGCTGGGATGGGGATGAGCTCATCGGGTCCGGATGACCTGGAGAGGTTGTTGGTCATTCAGATTTGGATGGTGGCTGAGAGTGTTAGGAAGAAAGTCCGGACGCTTCTTGAAAAAAGGTGGGTTTTTTAGAGAGCTTTTGAGAAAGTCTGACGGGACAAGGAAAGGAATTCCAGAGAAGGGGTGCAGCACGAGGCAAATCCAGGTGGAAACAAGGGGTTAAAATAGGAGATGAGGGGTTCGATGGTTCCATATGTGATAATCATACCTGTAAGAGAGGAGGATATGGTGGAGATTAATGATTGCCGGATGAGTCATTTGAGGAAGGCATGAAGACCAGAGATGGATGTAGATAACCGGTTAGGATTCTTATCTGTCCTCCTCCAAAGAGGCCAAGACGAAGCTTTGAAATAATACCGTTTCTGCCTTTCTACTTTGAAATGTTTTTTAAATAGTTTTTACACCACTAATGGCTGCCGTGCTTTTTAAAACGCCACACAATATACAATAAAAAAAACAGCAATTCTGTAGCTATTTTGTATCTAGACACATAAATCATAGAACAAATGTTTCTTCTTGGAAGCAAAATACATTTTCCCATCACATAAAGACAAATATTTTCCCTAATAGTATTTTTATATCATATACATATCAGTGTCTTTTCCCCAGACCTTATTGCACTTGGGGTACCGAGCAGGAACGTGAGCCTGCGAGTCGCTAAGGGGCAGTCTGCCTGCCAGGAACACTGCATACCCCCCAACATTTCGAGTGACCTAACATTCACTTGGGGGACATGGTCAGACCGGGGTGAGGCCACCTGCCTGCCTTCGGCCAACTTGCCGCGCGCTAAGCTGACTTACGCTGCCTTATGGTGGCCACATGATAGAGGTCTGTGCCGCCAACAATGCTGCAGCTTGCTGCCTCGATCGGAGAGTTACTTTAACCCACCCATGAAAACACAGGACAGCAGGCGGAAAAAAACTGGACAGTTGGGAGGTATGACACCCACAGATGGCCTAAGGGCTGGTCCCCAACAATGCCTCCAACTTGCCTCCATCACTTCGGACGGCCAATTGTCTCCTTTAACCCCTTCATGACAAAGCCCCTACATGTATGGGCTCACAATGCATTGTTTTTAATGGGTTTAAGGGCAACCCATTGTCCTTAAGGGGTTCTCAGGCCATAGACTGCTGTGTACAGGTGAGCACATGCTGAAAAAGTGTATACAGGTGATATAAAGATACAGCTGTGTGTATATGGCAGGTGGCCGCATGTCTCTGACTTACCGGCCAACTTAAAGTGCCAGGACTGGTTTCCACTGACAGTCCAGTCCTGATCTGGCATCAGACTTCTAAACGCATTACATTGACGAGTTTACCTTTTTGCCCGAATCCCTGTGATTCTGCGTGAATCAGGCGGACTCATTCTCTAAGGCTGCATCTCGAACGTCTGCGAGGTGCGCGATTGTGGTGAAGGTGCGAGAATCCTCATGGCTTGCAACGGTTAAACGCGTCGGCAATTTTTTTAACCTAATCTCCTGTATTAATATCTTTTACCTTGTGGTCACAGAAGTATCAGCCACAAAACCAGATCTGCTTTTAACACCAGTGGCTTCTTATAATTCTCCATCGTAAATGGAGCATGTCCCAGTTACATTGCTAACGTACATAGCGGCTCCGGAAGGGGATCAAAAGACGCCTAAAAATAAATGCATTTTCTTACCTAGATCGTGACACATTTTTGTTTCCTGGATCTTTGGAAATCTAGCATTACCCTATTTCATTTTATATAAAGCTTTTAAACTTATAAATTAATACAATAAACATGGCTGGTTCTATTAGCCTTACTAGCACAATAATAATAATAATTACTATTATTAATATTATTATTATTATTATTATCATCTTTGATATTGTGGGCATCTAAGAAAAAAAACCCCACAAAAAAACAAATGTAGCGAATTAGATTATTTTGCCCAACAAAAAATGTATTACTGATTCTAGTAAAATAAAAAATATATATATAAAAATAGATTTTTCATGCCGTATTAAAATAGATTTCCCCTGCATTGTTAGCACTGATTAGTTCAGTAAAAAAAACAAAGACATTAAGACTATAAAGTAATAATAAATCTAGTTTTTGACTGTAACAAAAAATAATTAAAAATGAAGATAAGATCTATAATTATTTTTTGTACTTAATATTGTTATATTTTTCCTTCCTAAGCAGTTCAAACTTAATAGCATTTTATCTCATTAACTAGATTGGATGTTTTTGGGTTTCTTTTTGTAATTTATCTTTGTTCAGTAGTTTTCTATAATTCACTTTTAACTTTTTGAATGGATATCTGAGATAACAAACCAGAGTTTTTAATAATTGTTTTTAAAATTCCCTCTAAGTCCCCTTGGTTTAATATTCTGTTCCGTATATATTTAACAAGTAAAATAAATTGGCACTAATTTACTAGCGTTAATAGAGTTAATAGTTTGAGGTTATTGGGTAGAACATTTTTAAAATAACTATTATTTCTTATTCATGTATTTTTATCCATAAAAATCATAGATTGTGATGACAAAAAAATCTTATTTATTTTTTGATTAATTTATATAGCGCTATCATATTCCGCATGACATAAGGAGTCGTTCATCACATAATAATTTGGATTTACAGACACAAAAAGTAAGGAGGGCCCTGCTCAAAGGAGCTTACAATCTATATACTCATAGAAAGAATAATTCCATATTTATTCCTTAGGATAGGTTTATGTGCACTCCACGCTTAGCGGGGAAGGGCAGAGGAGACCCTTCTGGGAGTGCGGCCCCCAAAGAAAAGACAAAGGGGATCTGGTTCAACAGTGGCCCTTAAATGGACACATTTGGCGCTTTTTTCATTTTTTTTTTCACAGCAAAAAAAAATAAAAATATAATAACAATTGTTGCTTTTTTGTACTCTCTGATATTGTTGATACTGATTGCAACAAATGAACCAACACTTTTTATTAATAATAATCAAACTCACATGAACTCCACCAAATTGCATAAAACAAGTAAAAAAAAAAAATTCCCTCGGCCATAAAAAAAAGACAAATAAAATACTAAGTCACACTGTATGTGGCAACAATATATCAATTATTGATTTTTACAATTGATTAATTTCAACCAATATAAAATGCAGTGCGCTTTGTACCCACTGGGCGTTAAACAGTTAATGTGTAATAATCTCAGTAATGCTTAATAACTTGGCTTATGATACCCTCTCTTTTTAGTTTGCAGTCGTCAGAGGAACACGTGATCCTAGCAAGAGAAACTTTAAGTATCGAGCTTAACCGATCGAGGTACGAAGACTTTACGTTTTACGTTACGGCCAGGAACGCCTTGGGCCGGTCCGAGTCCGAGCCGGCGTCCGTCCTGCTGGGGGATATAGGTAAAAAACCCGCACGCTTTATTTACGATTTCACCTCTTATATATTGGGGTAACACCTTTACATGTATCATTATTATTTTCAGTGGTTCCAGTTACACCGGAGATCGTAACCATTGACATTTTTAACAAACTTTTCAAAGTCATCATCCAGTGGAGGACAGAAATCAGCGGAAATATCTGTTCCTGCGAGCTGGCGTATAGAACGCCGCACAAAGCAGACTGGCTCTCTGTAAGTTCAATAAGAGACGCCTTGACGGGTGTTTGGTCCGTTCAGCTGCCGTGGATAGGGATCTGTGGTCTGGGCTGTGAGAAGGGCCAAGCAACCCCAGCAGATGTCTTCACCTACAACAAGCAGTTGCCCATGGCTTGGGCCAGTGATGGTGCAATGGTTGGACGTTTCCTAGGCCTCATAATAGTGTGAGGATTCACAGCCACAAGGCAAACTGAAGGGTCAGAGCCACTGTCGTGGGGGGCTGGGGTCTGTCCAGTGGGGGCCCCAACACCGGCCCCACCAACCCCTTGATTTAGGAGCTCCCATTGTAATTCTGGCAGGGGGGGTCTGGCAATTTTTGTTATGACACTGGTCAGGGCTGATGGTTGGAGGTAAAGTCAGAAGTTAAAGGTCAGGGCAGGTGGTTGGAGATAAAGTCAAATGTTTAAGGTCAGGGCAGGTGGTTGGAGATAAAGTCAAAAATTTAAGGTCAGGGCAGGTGGTTGGAGATAAAGTCATAAGTTAAAGGTCAGGGCAGGTGATTGGAGATAAAGTCATAAGTTAAAGGTCAGGGCAGGTGGTTGGAGATAAAGTCATAAATTAAATGTCAGGGCAGGTAGTTAGAGATAAAGTTACAAGTTAAAGGTCAGGGCAGGTAGTTGGAGATAAAGTCATAAGTTAAAGGTCAGGGCAGGTAGTTAGACATAAAGTCATAAATTAATGGTCAGGGCGGGTGGTTGGAGATAAAGTCACAAGTTAAAGGTCAGGGCAGGTAGTCGGAGATAAAGTCACAAGCTAAAGGTCAGGGCAGGTAAGACCGTCTGTACAATATGTTTTTTAAAGTTTTTTATAGAATTGCGTAACTTTCTAAAGTTCTGGGCTGTTTATTAATAGCATTTAATAGCATATTATATTATTATTATTATTTTGTTGTGTTCAGAGGGCATCAGAATCCAAAAGCGCAAAATAAATTCTATTTAATAATTATATTTATATTTGGGCAAAATTGAAAGTTTTGGGGGGGGGTTTGGCTTTTGTTTTTTTCTTTGAAGGTTGGAGAACAGATAATCAACGTTACTAATGTGCTTTTAATGAGGGTGGTCCTGGAAGCCGAAGCATTGCGGGTCCGGTGCAGAGAGATCAAAGGAAAAAGTTACTGGAGTGAATGGAGTTTTCCCCAAAATATAACAGAAACAGGTCAGCCCTACCTTAAAACGCTAAATGGGACGTTCTCTGATCCAAATGAATTATTATTAAGATACACAAAATCATATCTTTTTTTAAAGTAGTTTTTTTAAGTGGGGGAACAAAACAGGCCTAGTCTGCCACAAAAATGTCATTAAAATAAATAAATCAAGTGAAATGAGATGTCATTGCTATCGTTGGTCACCAGGTGGCGTAAGAGCCCATTTTGGGAATCTGCCCCTCCGGTTCCTGTGACATCACATTGTCTGAAAATATTAAATGTAATTCATGTATTTCACATGTTATATTAATTTAGCCTTTAGTAACATTTCTTCCTAAAGTACTTTAATATACGCCACCGACTATACGGGGCCAGCTCAGCCCTTTCTGCGGGAGAAGCTGATTGCAGTTGGACCTTCCTAACATGCAGTGTTCACCTCTGCTAAAAACTCTCTGTTTAGTGAATGTGCCCCTTTTCTTTTTAGCTGCCCTGCAAACCCACTGTTCAGTAAATAAAGCCCATTTTTTCCAGCTGTTGCCCTGTTGTCGGGGCATATAAATGGAAAACCTGTGAATTGTTCCGTAGTACATCAGTGATGAAATAGTACCTATTCGGTGAAAATAACACAACTTTCCACATGAAAAATTTACACCAAGGAAGCTCATAGACCAACAACTCTACTTGTACGCTGCTGACATCTAGTGGCCAATTATGTAACAGCTGCGATAAGAAATAAAAAGTTAAAGAACGTTTGCTTTTTTTTCAGAGCCTTATAAAACATTCAGTGTCTGGCGGGCGTTGGGTCCACTGTCTTCCAACGGGAGCCAGAAAGTGACCATTCTTATTAAGGTAAATATTCAGAATATAACGAGAAGAAGGGATTCTAATAAACAAACAATGTGGTTATATTTGGGATATTGATGTATTGTACCGTGGTTTTGCCTTTTTTATCTTGTTCCCCCATTCTGATTCCAATCTGCCCTTGCTGCAAAACTTTAAGGTCAGTATTGGTTTTGCAGATGGCCGTCTGCTTTTGCAGTAGTATTGGAAAGTAGTATTGGAAAGATGGCGTGCGATTTATATAAGCGGCAGCCAGCCAGAAGCCATTGTGATAAATACATTATTTCTCCGCGTTTGCCTTGTTGCAGCCGAATCCTCCCGAGGTTCCCTGGGCGAGGCCGCTGGGGTATAACATTTTCTACGAAGATGAAAAAGTCAGGATTCCGGTTGGAATTTGCCAGACGTCCGAGGTTCAGTGCCAGGTGCTGCTGCCCAGGGGGGTGAAAACCGTCTTCGTCGTGGCTTATAACCTTCACGGGGAGTCCGAGCCGACTCCAGTGCCAGTGCGGAGAGACAGTAACGGTGAGGGGCTTCTAACGGTGACCTCGGCCCTAATCAAATCATTTTAGCTCCAGCGTAGTAATCAGAACCGGCTTCACTACCAACAGAACCTCAACGGTCTGCTGCTAGAGGCTCATTGGGGCAGATGGCAGGAGAGCAGCAGCTTTAATGCCCTGACTTACAGGGCATCTCACCGATTTAACTATACACTTTACGGGGCATATCACTGATTTAACTATACATTATACAGGGCATCTCACTGATTTAACTATACACTATACAGGGCATCTCACCGGTTTAACTATACATCATACAGGGCATCTCACTGGTTTAACTATACATTATACAGGGCATCTCACTGGTTTAACTATACATTATACAGGGTATCTCACTGATTTAACTATACATTATACAGGGCATCTCACTGATTTAACTATACATTATACCGGGCCAGCTTACTGATTTAACTATACATTATACAGGGGCCGGCCTCGCTGATTTAACTATACATTATACAGGGGCCGGCCTCGCTGATTTAACTATACATTATACAGGGGGCCGGATCGCTGTTTTAACTATACATTATACAGGGCATGTCGCTGATTTAACTATACATTATACAGAGCATCTCACTGACTTAACTATACATTATACAGGGGACAGGTCACTGATTTAACTATACATTATACAGGTCACTCATTGAACTATACATTTGCCAGGGGTAAAAATCTAGGGTGCTTGATCTCAAGTTTGCATCACAAAGATGTTATTAATTTAGCCGCCGATGATACAAAGCACTAGACCAGGCAGTCGTTTTAATAAATTACACATTTAATGTATATAATAATATAATGATATATATAATAATCTATTAATATAATATATAATAATCTATTAATATAATATATAATATATAATAATATGTTAATATAATATATGATGTTTCTTCTCGCACCGATAAATGTTTTACCACCATATTCCAGGCTTCCCTGCCCCGCGGAATCTGACAGTAACATCCGGGCTGCAGACGTCCGTCCCCGTTCAGTGGGAGCCCCCGGAAGAGTCAGAGAACTCCCTTCTATGGTTCGTTGTACAGTGGGCCCCTGATGCTTGTGACGGGAAACCCCAAAATATTTCATGGGACATTGTACCCAAGGACAAGAAACAATTCATCATCGAAGGTAAAGGCTTTGGTTTCCTTGACCGCCTTCCACTTCCAGGCTTTAAATTATTCCATCAGGCCAGAATCTAACTCTAGTGGGTCAGAGGCTTAGATGTAATGTAAATAAGTTTTACTTTACTGAGAGGGTGGTAGATAAGTGGAACAGCCTCCCAGCAGATGTGGTAGAGGCTAATACAGTGAGGGGGTTTAAACATGCACGGGATATGCATATGGCTCCTGAATCTAAGACGAGACCAACGGCCGATTAAAGCTTGAGTCATTAAAGACAAAAAAAATGGGCCGAATGGGGCCTATCTACTGGGAATATTTAAATGGCCAGACTATTTAAATCAAGTTATACCGCTGCCAAAACCTGATTTATTGCATTACAATTTCAGAAAGAATAGAGGCCGGGCGGAGGGTCTCCGTTTCTCTGTTTGCAGTGTACGAGGCCGGAGTTAGTCAACCGACTATAAATTATGGATTTTCTAAAGAGTTACGTGAGTATAAAATACACATGGAAAAAAAATCCTTTGGAAAACTTATATTTACACTACGAGTAAGTTGCTGGTTGCAGAGGCCTACCACACCAATGTCTGGCTTAGTATATAGCGATAGGAGTTACACTGTACCACACCAATGTCTGGCTTAGTATATAGCGATAGGAGTTACACTGTACCACACCAATGTCTGGCTTAGTATATAGCGATAGGAGTTACACTGTACCACAATCAATGTCTGGCTTAGTATATAGCGATAGGAGTTACACTGTACCACAATCAATGTCTGGCTTAGTATATGGCGATAGGAGTTACACTGTACCACAATCAATGTCTGGCTTAGTATATGGCGATAGGAGTTACACTGTACCACAATCAATGTCTGGCTTAGTATATAGCGATAGGAGTTACACTGTACCACAATCAATGTCTGGCTTAGTATATAGCGATAGGAGTTCTGCTGTACCATATCTGTTCAGTAAATTATTTAATTATACGTATTTAATTTATGTATAAGTTAATAAGATTTCTAGTTTTTCCCAGTTGACATACAGTTTACAAATTTGTGAAATAAATATTCCTGCCAACATAAATTTTTTGTCTTTCTTTACATTTTAAAGTGTGTCGGAGGGGGGTACAGGATCTGCTCCGGCTGCCAAATACTCTAAGCACGCCCCTAGCTCCTTGGACAGGCGACCCTGGCATAGCTGGCTCCTACAATGTAGCAGGTGGCCCCCAACACTGTTACATTTAAAGGGAATGCAGGGAGCCGGCAGCCTCCCCTCCCGGCAGAGGGGATACAATGTAACACAATCATGGAACTTACACTCCCAGCAGAGAGGATACAATGTAACACAATCATGGAACTTACACTCCCAGCAGAGAGGATACAATGTAACACAATCATGGAACTTACACTCCCAGCAGAGAGGATACAATGTAATTAACCAATGGCCGCAGCCTCGGCCTCTTTGTATAAAGCGACTGCACCGCGAGCGAATGCCATTTAACCAAAAGAATTGGCAGCGTGTTTTGTGAGATAGCGAGGCTGCAGTCTCTGCACTTCAACGGCATGAGGTTACCTTCCTGTTTCAGGAAGCACCTGCATTTAGTCACTAACCGCTAGTAGTAGTACATAGGAGGGAGAGCCACCCCACAAGAGCCACGTGTGCTGCGACTTACTGGGATGTGAGGGAGAAAATATAGAATCCCCATTCGGCCCCCGCCTAGTCGCCCGTTTCTCATGCTGTAAAGACTCAAACCTTAATCAGTCGTTGGTCTCGTCTTAGATTCAGGAGCCGTATGTCTTATTGTATTACCCTCTACCACTCCTGCTGGGAGGCTGTTCCACTTATATACCACCCTCTCAGTAAAGAAACACTTCCTTCCTCAGCCTCTTACCCTGTAGTTGTAGATTATGGTCTCGGCAGAGATACTTCTCTCCTGTAAGCGCTGCGTAAATTGTTGGCGTTATATAAATAAAAGATAATAATAATAATAATAATAATAATAATAATAATACTTTGTTAGAACTGCGGATCGAAGAAGAAATAAAAAGAATTCCATCGTCATTCATTTCTTTTGCGCTTTATTTCTCCCCACGCAGAGCCCAGGAAAGGACCCAAAGACATCAAAGTGAAATATTCCGGAGCGGCGGCTCTGATTCGGTGGGAGGAGGTCCCGTTCTGTGATCAAAAAGGGTTTATTATTAACTACACTTTGCGTCTGCGGGAGGATCTCGGCAGATTCATCGCCCACAACAGTAAGCGGCCCTAGAAGCAGTAACTAATGTGATCATTTATTAAATACCCCGACAACCCCCCCGGTAACACAAGGGATTGTCACCCCCCAACCCTCAACCCCCCCGGATGAGATGCGGGATGGACAACCCCCCCCCCCAACCCCCCCGGATAAGATGCGGCATCGACAATGTTGTTTATATGGTCCAGCCTGCTACTTGCAGCTCTGAATATGAACACTTGGGGGAGCTATTTCTCTTTTAGGTTTTGTTTTTGAGGAACAGACCGCTGAGGTCCTGAGAGCTTAATTGACATTTTCTTCTACGTTGGCCCATAAATTGGTATAAATTTTTACTGAACTCGCCGCCTTTTAGCAGGGAATAATATACCGTATCTCCTGGATTATAAAACGAGCCCACAAACTTTTGGACCTTATTGGAAAAAAATCACAACCACTGTTTTTTCTCTCACTCACTTTCTCTAACACTCACCCTCTCGCACACTCTCATTCACTCTCTCTCTCTAACACTCACCCTCTCACACACTCTCATTCACTCTCTCTCTAACACTCATTCTCTCACACGCTCTCATTCACTCTCTCTAAACACTCACTCTCTGTCACTGATTCTCTCTCACACTCACTCACTCTCAATGTCTCCCTGCTTTCTCCTTTTTTCCACAGCTTCTTCTCTTGCCTCCTCATCTTGTCTTCTTCTCCCGGTATCAGATCCTTTATCCTGTTACTTAAGGGCGGAGCCTCCGCAAACACGCTCATCCCCGGTTGGTGGAGACACTGTCCCTGCGGTACACGCGCTGGCTCCGCCCCTTTTGCGGAGGTACTTCAAGAGGCCAGAATATTGCACACGGATTCGGGGTGGGGTGGGGATTGTATTATTATGCAAATTAATTGTTCCTTGTTTACTTACCGGGGTGCATTAACCCTTTCATGGCTCCCTGACTGGGGAGGCAATCGATCTTCATGCAGTTTTCTAGGATTTGCGTTTAGTGCTATTATTATTCTTTTTACAGAAGCCTCGGCGAGGAACTTTACATTTCAACATTTAAACCCGAATAAAATGTACAAAGTCTGTATCTCTGCGTCAACGACTGCGGGGGAAGGGCCCAGAGAGACGTGCGCCCTGCTGCAACCGGGTGAGATTTGGGTCAGCGCAGGGTGTCTGCCTGGTTCCTTTCCGGGGCGGCCTGGCAAGGGTTGTATTTTAATAAGACATCGGTGCTTTTCCCTGTAACCAACCTAAAGATTCCCGCGGGCTCCTCTGCGCGTCATAATTACCCATATCTGGGAACTCTCAGTGTTTTTACCCAAATATTAGAGTAAAGGAGCAGATTCTCCAGTATGTTATGGTTGATATCCCTGCTTGAAGGCAGGTGACCTCATTAAGTGTAATGAAGGTTGCCATGCCGACCGGTATTAGAGAACTTTGGGTAACAAACAACTCACTACATAGAATCTTTACAATGGGCTATTAAAGGGTTAATGTTTCAAGCGTGTCCGGGGCAGTAAGCGGCCCCGATACTCATTGTTTGGGGGGAGTAATCCCGCGTGTTAAAGGCATGACCGTTACATTGTTACGAGTGTCTCTTGTCGGCATTCTCTTCCAGATAACGGTTTGGGAGGTCACATCGAGCTGCTGCTGGGAATCGGCTCCGCGGCCGCCGCGCTCACCTCCTTCACGCTGACAGTAATGTATAAGAAGAAGATCCGGGAACGGTGCGCCTCGTCCTCCACCGTGGCCCTTCCTTATCCCTCACAATCAGCGAGCCGGCCCCTGTATAATCTATAGATAAATCAGTGACCGGCCCCCTGTATAATGTATAGATAAATCAGTGAGCCAGCCCCTGTATAATGTATAGATAAATCAGTGACCGGCCCCCTGTATAATGTATAGATAAATCAGCGAGCTATAATGTATAGATAAATCAGCGAGCCGGCCCCTGTATAATGTATAGATAAATCAGTGACCAGCCCCCTGTATAATGTATAGATAAATCAGTGACAGGCCCCCTGTATAATGTATAGATAAATCAGTGACAGGCCCCCTGTATAATGTATAGATAAATCAGCGAGCCGGCCCCTGTATAATGTATAGATAAATCAGTGACCGGCCCCCTGTATAATGTATAGATAAATCAGCGAGCCGGCCCCCTGTATAATGTATAGATAAATTAGTGACAGGCCCCCTATATAATGTATAGATAAATCAGTGACCGGCCCCCTGTATAATGTATAGATAAATCAGTGAGCCGGCCCCCTGTATAATGTATAGATAAATCAGCGAGCCGGCCCCTGTATAATGTATAGATAAATCAGTGACTGGCCCCCTGTATAATGTATAGATAAATCAGCGAGCCGGCCCCTGTATAAT
Organism: Sceloporus occidentalis; assembly: GCA_023333645.1. Taxonomy (NCBI): domain Eukaryota; kingdom Metazoa; phylum Chordata; class Lepidosauria; order Squamata; family Phrynosomatidae; genus Sceloporus; species Sceloporus occidentalis. The sequence goes on from JALMGF010000249.1 coordinate 683,049, forward strand.
GTATAGATAAATTAGTGACCGGCCCCCTGTATAATGTATAGATAAATCAGTGACAGGCCCCCTGTATAATGTATAGTTAAATCAATGAGCCGGCACTGCTTTTCAGGCTCAAACTCCCTCACTGACTTCCCCTCTGCTACTTCTACTGGAAGACTGTTCCACATATCCACTACCCCTCTCTGTAAAGAAACACCGTAAAGCCCATGATCCATGACGGCGCGGCCCAAAGATTTCATCTCCTTCAGACATTTTCTTCCATTCTCTATTTAATTAAAATCCCTTGGAAGGGAAGCGGCTCCTGGGGCCCTTATTTGAAGATTAAGGAATGTTTGGCGCACACTGATTGGCTCTCCCCTCCCCTCTTTTTAGGGTTAAAACCTTCGCCGTATCGTGGATTCCGGGATTTCTCCGTGAAGTTTACCCCCGCGTTGAAAACAGCACAGCTCTGAAGGCTTTGCAGGTAACAGACCGCGTTGTACATCTCTCCGGAACATGGCGGCGCTACTGAATAAAACGTTCTTCTCTGTAAAGGCTGGAGAGCCGTCAGTTCGGGGTTTTTCTTTGTTTTTAATCGTTTTGGATTTTTATAGCGCCAGCAGATTCAGTAGCGCTGTTACCGTAGGCGACAATAACATTAATATACTGGGACAGTCCTGGCTCCCGTGAGCTTACAATCTATTATATTGTCTAAGTCTTTATGAAGATGCTGTGCGTTTAACCCCTTCAAGACCGGGACGTACCTGTTAATCTATATATCTCTTTAAATATCTCTTTCAAGGGAATTAAGGAGGTGTCCGGCTTCGGCCCCTTCACATCGTATGGTGACCACGAAATCATAGAGGTGCAAGAAATTCTGGCGCCTAAACCAGCAAGCCCTCCAATCCCAGCGGCGGAGCCGTCCACCAATCCACCGGAAAGCCCTCTGCTTCCGGCCCCCGCGGATGTTAAAGGGCCGGAGCAGACCCCCGGCTATCAGCCCCAGGCGGTGAAGGGGGGTCCCACCGAGGAGGGATTCTTATTGCACCCCGTCGTTTATGCTGGAGGTCCAGAGAGCCGCGGGGATGTTGGCTGCGGGAGAGGATTGTGGGAATGGAAGTGTTTTATTCCGGGACGCCGCCTCCGCCCTGAAGGGGTTGTTTTTCCGGGACGCGGAGCTGGTGGTTTCCGAGGATATCGGGGAGGACGACCTTTCAATCTTTCCCCAGGCTGACGACGCAGCGGCTGACAAGTTTTTAGGGGGTCCGCCTGATCTCTGCCTCCCTGGCAGGGCCGTGGAGTTCGCCGACACGGGGGGCTACTTCCCGCAAACGCTGGCAAAAGGAAATTAGGGGCCAAAAAAAATAAAGATGTACGCCACCGGACCTTAGACTGGTCTGAAATGGACTGCACGGCCCTGGCAATGAAATGGTTAATTCCATTAACCTTTGGTCTTAACATGACTTACCGGACCGCAATCCTACAAAAACAGAGTGGGGCGGAAAAAACGGGATGTGATACAACTGGAAAACAACCCAGTATGAAAACTGGTATACCCACTGGGAGTTTGGGTGCAAAGTGCGAAAATAGTCCAGATTAACCACTTTACACAAGAAAAAAAACAAAAAAACTTTAGAAGCTTCGATAACGGGAAGTTTTACTTTTGCTGTTAAGGTGATAGATGAGTGGGACAGCCTCCCAGCAGAGGTGGTAGAGGCTACTACAGTGAGGGGATTTAAACGTGCATGGGGTAGGCAGACGGCTCCTTTGGCATGGAAAGGGTTATAATAATTGTGTCCGTGAAAGTGAAATTGTCAAAAAAAAAAAAAAAGATGAATAGAAACAAAATGTTTGCTGAAAGCGGCCGGAAGGAAGTGAAACTCCTGGCGAGGAGGAAGTGAGAGTGCGCGGCGTGCAGCGCTACAAAGTATCTCCGCAGCCAATCAGAGGCCAGAAAACGCTCCAACTAAATCAACGCGGGGTCCCTATGCGTCTCCTGCACTAAAACTAAACGGGGGGCCGGGCAAATGCATATGGGGGGGCACCATGGAGATTTAAAGGGGCCGCGCCGTGCATATAATAGGAGATACAGCATTAAAGAGACGCGCGCCATTCTCAGTAGAATTCCTGGGCTTTTCTGACACCTTCTTTTCCAAACCAACTCCCACTTCCAAAATTGCCATTTTTCATATAGGGTCAGTACCAGTAAACACTGGGGTATTTTGCCCAAAAATGAGCCAAACCGCTCGTCCGCGGCCGGCAATAAATAATGACAGAATCTACGACAGAAGAACGGGGGGCCGCAGCGTGTGACCACCGGCTGGACATCCCCGGCCGCGCACGCCGTGACCATGAACACGTAACACGCAGCCTCCCATTGGCTGCTTTTTTGACATCCGGCGGCCTTAAAGTGCCAGCGTGACCTCGTCGGCCTCAGTCTGGCTCTGTATGATGTCATATTTACAGCCTTCAGTCATAGCAATCATCACTCCTATCATCCCCACCCAGGAGCTCCTCTAACCCTCTCCCTGATCACGCTGCGTGCTTTAAACGTTTCATCAAACCCCGGAACGTTCCCCCCTTTGCCTGGCCTGGATTTCATGCCCAGTGGAGCCGCTCATGTCCCAGGGACCCCCGACCCCCTTGCTTTCTGTGCGTGTAGCGTGTTAACGAGTCCCATGATCATAACGTGCTTCTGCCAGCCCGCGATTTCATTACCCTTTTTTTGTGTTTTTTTCACACGTTGACTTCCTCGCTGTGACACATTTCCTTCTCCGTGCAAAAAACACGCAAGATCTAAAACCCTACGTTACCCCCCCTCCCCGGCCTGCCCCCCCCTTGCACTTCTGTACAATAATTGCCCCTTTTGCTGCCAGTATGTTGTGGTTGATATCCCTGCTTGAATGCAGGTGACCCAATTAAGTGTATCTTTAAATAATGACAAGTCATGGTTTCTATGGCGACCGGTATTAGAGCCGTTTAGGGTGACACATTTGGTGACTCACTACCTAGAATCTTCACAATGGGCTATTAAAGGGTTAATATTTGCAATTCATTTGGAAAGTTCCCGGGGATGATTATTAGACCTCTGGGAAGCTGAGGCTGGTGGCAGCCTGTGGCAAAGCCAGCACGAAATAATCCAACTCCTGCCCCCCCCCTTACACAGGCTGCCTGAGCCAATCAGCAACCGGGAACGTCCACCATAATTTTTTACACTTCCAAATGGTTCAGTCCTTCCCCTTTGTGGGACTCACCTGTGCTCAAGGGACATTAACCAATGTGAAAGAAGGAAGAATTGCCATTTCTGGACATGAAGGTCTTTCAAGACATATCCTGTTTAAAAAATATATACAAATGAATTGTATATTTAACTGATTTTGCTAATTTAACGCAGAACCAAGTAAATATACTTAAAATTATTAGTATATTAATTGTCTTTTAATTAGAGTTATTAATTAATTATTATTAATACATTTAATTTTGCATTAATATGTAACATTTATTTAAGATGATTTTATTACAAGACCTGACAAGTCTCTTTTTATGTTTAGAATTCGTCTTTATTCAAAGTGTAACAAAAATGACAAAACAAATAAAAACAGATAACGAAATGTGAATGAAAAATGTGCTTAGTGCTTACTAATGAATTTTACTCTAATGAGGGAGTAAAGTGGAACAGCCTCCCAGCAGAAGTGGTAGAGGTTAATACGGTGAGGGGATTAAACATGCATGGGGTAGGTAGATGGCTCTATACCCTGACCCTGAATTATTAACCCTTTCATAGCCCATCGTGAAGATTCTATGCAGTGACTCCCAAAAGTGTTACCCAAATAAATAATAATAATAATGATAATAATAATAGTGATATTTAATAATAATAATGATAATAATGATAATAATAGTGATATTTAATAATAATAATGATAATAATAATAGTGATATTTAATAATAATAATAATGGTGATATTTAATAATGATAATAATGGTGATATTTAATAATAATAATGATAATAATAGTGATATTTAATAATAATAATGATAATAATTGGGGATTTGTAGAATCGTAGAGACGCTCCTCGTTTACAATAAATGAACCCAAACTTTGTGACGAACCAAAAACTTTACGGTAATCAGTAAAATTCAGAGAAACGCCAAGAAAGCCTCTGCAGGCAAAATAAGAGAAATATTATGTGTTTCGTGTTCATTGCATGTTTTGTGTTCTTTACGTGTTTCATGATTGTTGCATGTTTTGTGTTCTTTATGTATTTCATGTTTGTTGCATGTTGTAGCAGCTAAACCAACAAAAATCCAAATTAGGTTTATTCTGCATTTTGAGTCTGTACAGCAGGAGAAACGGGGCGACTAGACGGGGGCCAAATGGGGCCGATCTGCCTCATCTGTAGGGGTCTTCCTGGCAGCAATGCCGTTCCCTGCTGTTTCTATACACATTATCGGGGCTTTTAGGGTAGTAGAACCCTGCGATCCCCTCATACCCAGCAAACATTCTGACCTCCTAGAAAAGAGGGGCATCAGGGGCCGAAGGGGGGGGGCATAGGAATGGCCACCTTGGCAAATGCCGGGTGGGCCGCTGGCCGAGATGCCTCTGCACACACACGATGTATCAGGGAGGTTATAGGTGGGGTGGCCCGGGGCTCTCGGCTCGTGCAGGAGGGCCGGGTGACGTGCGGTCCCGACGGTCTATGACGGGGAAGTGGTGGCTCGTAACTCACGCTTTAGACAGAAACACGAAGCTTATCACACGGAACAGACCGTGGGCGTCCCACTGGCCCCCGACGCGCCCCACTGGCCCCCGACGCGTCCCTGAAGGGGGGACGGACAGCTGGGGGTCACCGGCACAGGTGGGTGATTATTATTATTATTATTATTATTATTATTGGCCAAAACCATTTAGCCGACCCAAGCATCCCACTGGGGGGACTGGAAAGCCGAGGATCTTCACTGCCTTAAAACTCCCATCATTCTTATCCAGCCAGGTAGCGGATAGGGATGATAGGAGTTGTCTTCTGCGGTTGTATGACACCAAGGCACTCAGCCGGTAATAAGTGATACGGAAATAGGCGCGGGTGACGGGATCTCGACACTCTCAGTAAGTTGCTCGGCTGAGGGTGATGCCTCCTGTCCCTCCGCGTCGTCGTTGGGTGCGTCAGAGACTCCTGATTTCCCTAATCGTTTTCCCGCAGTCACGTGACTGGCGGGAAGTCGCCTCGAGCGCCGTGCGTTCCGCTCAGTTTCACTAAGCAGTGAGTAAAGACGTAACGAGAACCACAACAGCCACGAATACGAGACTTCATTACATCAACGAGAAAACCCCGGCGTGGCAGCTCATTAACCCCTTACTGTGCACTGCGCTGCCCGGGCAACGGGGAGGAAGGAGCTGCGTCTACAACTAACTGTATGGGGGAGCTTCACGGACCCAGGGGAGTTATTCACTAAACCACGAGTTGCAGGTGAGCTGAAGTGACTTACAAAATCTCCTGTATAATGTATAGATAAATCAGTGACCGGCCCCTGTATAATGTATAGATAAATCAGTGACCGGCCCCTGTATAATGTATAGATAAATCAGTGACCGGCCCCTGTATAATGTATAGATAAATCAGTGACCGGCCCCTGTATAATGTATAGATAAATCAGTGACCGGCCCCTGTATAATGTATAGATAAATCAGTGACCGGCCCCTGTATAATGTATAGATAAATCAGTGACCGGTCCCCTGTATAATGTATAGATAAATCAGTGAGCCGGCCCCCTGTATAATGTATAGATAAATCAGTGACCGGCCCCTGTATAATGTATAGATAAATCAGTGACCGGTCCCCTGTATAATGTATAGATAAATCAGTGAGCCGGCCCCCTGTATAATGTATAGATAAATCAGTGACCGGCCCCTGTATAATGTATAGATAAATCATTGACCGGTCCCCTGTATAATGTATAGATAAATCAGTGACCGGTCCCCTGTATAATGTATAGATAAATCAGTGAGCCGGCCCCCTGTATAATGTATAGATAAATCAGTGACCGGCCCCTGTATAATGTATAGATAAATCAGTGACCGGCCCCTGTATAATGTATAGATAAATCAGTGACCGGCCCCTGTATAATGTATAGATAAATCAGTGACCGGTCCCCTGTATAATGTATAGATAAATCAGTGAGCCGGCCCCCTGTATAATGTATAGATAAATCAGTGACCGGCCCCTGTATAATGTATAGATAAATCAGTGACCGGTCCCCTGTATAATGTATAGATAAATCAGTGAGCCGGCCCCCTGTATAATGTATAGATAAATCAGTGACCGGCCCCTGTATAATGTATAGATAAATCATTGACCGGTCCCCTGTATAATGTATAGATAAATCAGTGACCGGTCCCCTGTATAATGTATAGATAAATCAGTGAGCCGGCCCCCTGTATAATGTATAGATAAATCAGTGACCGGCCCCTGTATAATGTATAGATAAATCAGTGACCGGCCCCTGTATAATGTATAGATAAATCAATCTCTCCCACGTCCGGGTAGAAAGGGGGTTTAACCAAAGAATAAAATTAAAGAAAAGAAAATTCATTATTAGAACATAAAAAACAATCATGGAATCGAGAGAATTTTAGGCGCCGTTTTGTTTTTTGCACCAATTTTCATTGTAAAAGAAATGATTTTATGGGATTGGAATCTCTGATTCTTTTTTTTGTTAGAAACGGTGATATTGATACATTTGGAAGCTGAAAATAATCTGCATTAAAATGTAACAGCAGGTATTTAATTAACGTCGGGTTTGGAGGGGGTCCTGCGCGTGTTGGGTCGGGGGGGTTCTGCGCATGTTGGGTCCGGGGGGGGTTCTGCGCGTGTTGGGTCCGGGGTGGGGTTCTGCGCGTGTTGGGTCCGGGGGGGGGGGGTTTCACGTGTTGGGTCCGGGGGGGGTGTCTCCGCGTGTTGGGTCCGGGGGGGGTTCTGCGTGTGTTGGGTCCGGGGGGGGGTTCTGCGCGTGTTGGGTCCGGGGGGGGTCTCTGCGTGTTGGGTCCGGGGGGGGGGTTCTGCATGTGTTGGGTCCGGGGAGGGGGTCTCCGCGTGTTGGGTCCGGGGGGGGTTCTGCGTGTGTTGGGTCCGGGGGGGGGTTCTGCACGTGTTGGGTCCGGGGGGGGTCTCCGCGTGTTGGGTCCGGGGGGGGTTCTGCGCGTGTTGGGTCCGGGGGGTGTCTCCGCGTGTTGGGTCCGGGGGGGGTTCTGCGTGTGTTGGGTCCGGGGGGGGGGTTCTTCGCGTGTTGGGTCCGGGGGGGGTCTCCGTGTGTTGGGTCCGGGGGGGGGGGGTTCTGCGCGTGTTGGGTCCGGGGGGTGTCTCCGCGTGTTGGGTCCGGGGGGGGTTCTGCGTGTGTTGGGTCCGGGGAGGGGGTCTCCGCGTGTTGGGTCCGGGGGGGGGTGTCTCCGCGTGTTGGGTCCGGGGGGGGTTCTGCGTGTGTTGGGTCCGGGGGGGGTTCTGCGCGTGTTGGGTCCGGGGGGTGTCTCCGCGTGTTGGGTCCGGGGGGGGTTCTGCGTGTGTTGGGTCCGGGGAGGGGGTCTCCGCGTGTTGGGTCCGGGGGGGGTTCTGCGTGTGTTGGGTCCGGGGGGGGTTCTGCGCGTGTTGGGTCCGGGGGGGGTCTCCGCGTGTTGGGTCCGGGGGGGGGTTCTGCGCGTGTTGGGTCCGGGGGGGTCTCCGCGTGTTGGGTCCGGGGGGGTTCTGCGCGTGTTGGGTCCGGGGGGGGGTTCTGCGCGTGTTGGGTCCGGGGGGGGGAGGGTTCTGTGCGTGTTGGGTCCGGGGGGGGTGTTCTGCGTGTGTCGGGTCCGGGGGGGGGGTTCTGCGCGTGTTGGGTCCGGGGGGGGGTTGCGCATTATACGGAGGCTGATGATGTTTATATGGAGGATCTGGATGATTTCGTTCTTTGTTTTCAGGGTTCTCTTTGCGTCGGTGAAGCCCCCTCTGCCGCCGCCAGTAATGCGGACCCCGCTGATCTTATGGAGAGCAGAATCCGGACGTTCTGGATCCTTATCGGCGTCTTCGCCTCGCGAGTTCTAATCAAGGCAGCTGCAGGTGGGTTCAAGAAATCCTCATCTAACGCAGTTCATTTAGACAAAAAAATGCAGCATTTTTATAAAATTTGCTCTTTTTTAAAAATTATTTAATAATCCATCAAATATTTAACCAAATAATTAATCAAATAATCCATTAAATAAAAAATGTAATAATCTAATAATGAATCAAATAACCCATGTAATAATGGATTAAATTTAGGTGATATTGGGGGGTTCCTCTCTCTGACGCTTTTATTCGACGTTCCTTTTCCCCCAGAGATGTGTCCTGCGGCAGAAATCTGGGCCAGTCCCGGCACGGCGCTGCCTCTCGGGGGCTCCGTCGCCGTCACCTGCAGACTCCGAACGAGGGACGACTGCCACCTGAGGAAGTGTCTGAACATCACCAAGCACCACGGGGGTCTCGACTTCCTGATGCTGACGGTCTGCCACAGCGACTTGATCAGCGTGCGCGACCCCCACCTGTCCCCAAACCGCACGCTTTATAAATGCAACACCGCGTGCAAACTGCTCTGCGGAATATACGTGGATGCCGGGGGTGAGTATCTTTCCAAAGGCATCCCAAGACTCCGCCAGCAGATCGGCCCCATCCGGCCCCCGTCTGGTCGCCCGTTTCACCCGCTGTAACGACTCAAACCTTAATCAGTCGTTGGTCTCGTCTTAGATTCAGGAGCCGTATGTCTATCCCGCGCATGTTTAATCCCCTCGCTGTATTACGTAACATTTTTTTTTTATGTTATTATTATTTATTGTTTTATATGGCACCATCATACTCTGCGGCGCTGTACAACGGGTACAATAAGACTCTTATTAGTCCTATAAATACTAGATTTATTTGGCTGGGATAAAGCTTTCCCGGGGGGGGGGGGGGTCTGTAACTTTAAGACGAGTCCTGGGAGGAAAAAAATATAAAGAAAAATAAAATAAATACATAATATAATTAAATAATAATAAATAAAAAGAAATGGCAAAAAAACCAACATTTAAAGTAAAAAAAAAAAATACTTGCTTTTAACGTGCAGTTTTTAACCTCTTAGTGTCCCCAGATCGGCCCAGAATATTGGATTGTGAGGAGGAGTCGGGGACGGCGCTCTGTTCTTGGGAGGTTGGGAGAGAAACCTTCATCCCCACGACTTACACGATACAGCTGAGTATTATTATTATTATTACTACGCATTGCTATATAGCGCCATCATATTCCGCAGCGCCGTACAAACAGGACATAACAGGTAGAGCGTCACATAACAAACAAAATGTAAAAATAAATGGAGGGCCCCGGTCAAAGAGCTTACTATCAGTCCCCGCGATGGTGTCATGGCTAGATTCATTTAAATTGATAGACTGTAAGCTCTTATGACCAGGACTCTCTACCTGCGTTTGATTCTTCTACATACCTCCCAGCATTTTAAAGAGGGGTACTTTTATTCTGGGGGTGGGGTTAGAGGCGTGGCTGGGGTTCTTTGTGTAACTGAGTGGGGCATTTAGAAGAAGAATAATGGGGTTTATTTACCCCGTTTAATTTATAAAGCCGTTTCCTGCTGTTTCTATACACATTATCGGGGCTTTTAGGGCCGTAGAACCCTACGATCCCCTCATACCCAGCAAACATTCTGACCTCCTAGAAAAGAGGAACAGCAGGGGAGGAAAAAGGGTATCGAGGAGGAGAGGCGCCACCAGGGGTGAAGAGAGGGACTGGGGAAGGAAAAAGGGACATCGATGGGGCAATAGGGGAGAAAGAGGGGCATTGGGGTTTGGTGCAGAAGGAGTGACTGGACACACTAAACAGTGACACTTGGCAGGTATGAGAATGCTGCTTCCTCTGGTTACAGGGTTTGTGACGGGATGTGCGCTCCCAGGGTCACCGCGTCGGGGAAACAATACGATAAACGCGGGATCCGGTATGCAACGTTCCCATTGGCCGTGCGCCGGGGGGAGGAGTTTACGGTTACGGTGACGGCTTCCAATGCCCTCGGCAGTAATTCCTCGGGGCCGCGCACGTTCACGTACTACGATGCAGGTGAGTTCCCGAGCGCGCCAGTAACATACAGATCATTATTACTTTATATATATATATATAGCGCCAACATATTCCGCAGCGCTGTACAAAGGGTCCATCAATTAGAAAACGAGGGCGCCGCGCCTCGGCGCCGGGTGGGATAACGGTGGCCTGCGGTCTGTCCGTCCGGCCCGGCGGGTTAATGAGCTCAGGAGGTCCCCGGCGGATTGTTTGTGAGACGTGCAGACGGCAGCGACGCGCTTCGTGCTTTTTGGTCATTTTGTGGTTTTTGGCAGGAAAAGATAAGAAAGCCGGAGTAACGCGACTGCATCCTGTGCTGTTAAAGGGCCGGTAATCTAAGGGGGGCGTCACTGTTCCTGCGCAGACCAAAGTTTGCTGAGAAACACTTAAGGCATTTCTCTTTACTTTACTCAGAGGGTGGTGGATAGGTGGAACAGCCTCCCAGCAGAAGTGGTAGAGGCTAATACGGTGAGGGTAGTTAAACATGCATGGGATAGGCATATGGTTCCCGAATGTAAGATTGTGGATTGGTTCAGGCAGGGGTAAGGGAGAGAACAGATAAAACTGGATTTGCCACAGGCTGCCACCAACTTCAACTCCCTTTGAATTAAAGTAAAGTAAACATTTTACAAACAAAAAGCACAACTTTATGAAAGTTTTTTTAAAGGTTTTTTGCGCTGATCGCGGATCCGGTCTCTGAGTTTCCACTCGCTTCTTCCCAGTGAAACCGAGACCCCCGCTAGACGTATTAATCCGATTCGCTAACGATTCCAGCGACTGCAACGTGACGCTCCTGGATCCACAGGATTCCGTCCTGTTCCGGCTGAGATATCGGCCAGTTAATGAGTCGTCCTGGACACGGGTGAGAATGTGACGCCCAAACACCTGCTAATGTTTAATTGTGATTTTATTAAGGGGTCGTCTACAACATCAACGAAGGGACCGAGGGGACATAAAATAATCCCGAGATAGAGGCAGATGATTTGGGCTTAAATAGCAACTCTTTTTTTGCCCCCATAATATAATATTTTCAGGCAGCTGCATATCAGCCGTTTGTATGATTCTCGCTCTTTTATCTGACCCCCGATCTACTAAACCCCCCGACTCCTTATCATACTGCCTGTGGGGAACAATAGAATGACTCAGTCTCAATCACCCAGCCAGACTCTCTGACTAATGAAAGTCTATGGAGAAGGGACTTCATTAGCATTGCCATAAAGCATCAGCTCAGTGTGGTGTTTGAGCCGGGAAAGTCCCCCCCCCAAAAAAAATCACAGAATGCCCTTTCCGCGTGATTTCTAACGTTTCTGATGTTTTTGCTGCAAATATCTTCTTCCAACGCGTTTTGCTCAGGTTGAGATCGTGGGAACCAAAACCCATCGCCTGCTCGATCTGATGCCGTTCACGAGATACGAGTTTGGGGCTTCTTGTAAATTTCGGATGGATAAAGGGAAATGGAGTAACTGGAGCGCTTCGGTGACAGCGCAGACTCCAGAGCGAGGTGAGGAGGAAATAATTCATTTTTTTTCTGGGATTGTTGGGTATCCTGGGAACTCGGCGAATAAACCATTATTCCTGTCTCTGGGGAGCAAGGGGTTAAGGGGATCGGGCGACTCTGTGGTTTTGCTGCCGCAGCTGGTTTGCTTCAGAAATGTCATTTTTCTCACCAATTCGAACTCCCTCGGGGTTTCAGTTTGATGCGTTTTGAGAGATTTTGGTAAAACGTGAGAATTCCCATTCAGAAGGTTTCGTTTGTGGTCGGGGTATTTGTGTAACTGGGCGGGGCATTTAGAAGAAGAATAATGGGGTTTATTTACCGTTTAATTTATAAAGCCGTTCCCTGCTGTTTCTATACACATTATCGGGGCTTTTAGGGCCGTAGAACCCTGCGATCCCCTCATACCCAGCAAACATTCTGAAAAGACGGCAGATAATCAGAAAAAAAAAATACGTGAAGAACCAAGAGTTTTGTGTATATTTTTATACATATTTTATACATTACAATAATTTTAAATGATAAAGAAGACGAGCAAAATCCACAAAGAAAAGAAATCCAAAAAAAGTTAGTTCAGTAACATTGTGTTTTTGTTTTTTTACTATATATACTTTTTTTATATAAAGCTTGTCTTTTTAATATTATGTTAGTCCAATAAAAAAGGTATCACCGCATACTCTGCAATACTCTATTTTTTGACATCGTGTCTACTGGACTAATACGGCTTCACCCTTTTACATTACTTTTTTTTTGTTACTTTTATACATCATGTAACCAAAACTTGCAATTTAATTGCCATTTGTGGCCGAGACGTCTGTACCTGATCGCTACGTCTCAGTCGGTTAGTTCTAGAAGAAGCACTGCAGGAACAGCTGATCCTATAGAAATACAAGATAATAATGAATAATGATGATTATTATTATTATTATAAATATTAGTAGTAGTAGTTGTAATAGTATTAGTAGCAGTATCATTCTTCTTATTGTTGTTGTTGTTATTATTATTATTAATATTAGTAGTAGTTGTAAAAGTAGTAGTAGTAGTAGTAGAAGCAGTATCATTCTTCTTATTGTTGTTATTGTTATTATTATTATTATTAATATTATTAGTAGTTGTAAAAGTAGTAGTAGTAGTAGTAGTAGTAGCAGTATCATTCTTCTTCTTCTTCTTTTATTCTTCTTATTATTATTATTATAAAGTTGTTGTTATTATTATTATTAGTAGTAGTAGTATCATCATTATTATTATTATTGTTGTTGTTGTTGTTATTATTATTAATATTAGTAGTAATAGTATTATTCTATTAGTAATATTAGTAGTAGTTGTAATAATAGCAGTATCATTCTTCTTCTTAATATTATTATTATTATTAGTAGTTGTAATAGTATTATTATTAGTAGTAGCAGTATCATTCTTATTATAATTGTTGTTGTTGTTGTTATTATTATTATTATTAATATTAGTAGTAAGTTATTCTTCTTCTCCTTGTTGTTGTTGTTATTATCATTAATATTATTAGTAGTACTAGTAGTAGCATTGTAGTTGTTTATATTAATAATATTAAATATTATTTTAATATTGTTGTTATTATTATTATTATTATTATTATTATTAACTTGTAAATTTGCTTTAGTAGAGGTTTTACAGATGTCAGAGATCTCATATTCCAGACCTTTTCTTACCATAAAAAATAAATACATGAAATGGGTCTGAATTGTGTCTGTCGAGGAAGGATGTGAGGATTTCTGGAAATGAAATAATCGGCAAAAGGTTTATTTTGCACCTCTGGTCTTTTTCTGGATCCAGCGCCGGCAGGAAGGGTCGACGTCTGGCACAGAACACAGAATTTTGGCGATAATATGCGGAATATTGAGATGTTCTGGAAGGTAAGACGTCACAGACACAAAACGAGCCGTTTACGATGGAATAATCACATATACATTATACATGGCCCCTTGTGGCCATACCACTGGTTGCTATAGCGATTGCATACATTTTAGCATTTGCACCAAAATTACTCTATATACAGAGCCCCCCCCAATTAGTTAAAAGTGCAAGAGCTGGATATTATTATTATTTATTATCTATATTATTGCTAGCATTATTATTACTATTATTATTTATTATTATCATCAATATAATTGCTAATAATTTTATTATTCAGATTATTGTTATTATTACTATTTGTTATTATCAATATTATTGCTATTATTTTTTTATTCATATTATCGTTATTATTTTTTTGTTATTATTTATTAGGTGCTAACATATTCCGTAGCGCTGTACAATTTAAACACGGGGTGAACAAATACAAAACTCAGATTTAAACAGATACAAAAGGAGCGGAGGGTCCGGCCCATGAACTTACAATCTAGCCTTATAGCACTTTATTATTATTATTTATTGTTTTATATAGGGCCATCATATTCCGTAGCGCTGTACAATGGGTAGACAGGACGTAAAAAAAAGTATGTAACATAACAATTTGACTTACAGAAACAACAAGTGAGGAGGGCCTGGGTCAAAGAGCTTACAATCTACAAAGTGCCTGGCAGGAATGCTGGGCTCCTGAGGGCCTTTCTTTAAGCCATTCTTAAAAACAGTTGAATGGTGAAAACAACCCAAAAATGTATGATTTCTTAAAAAATATAATGAAAGTTTTTATTTCAGGTGAGTTTTTAATATTAACCCTTTTTCCTCCAGAATCTGAGCGCGTCGGAGGCGCGGGGGCTGATCACACATTACGAAGTTTTGTTTTACGAAGAAGATCCCGAGATCCCGGCTTCCAGACTCACGACAGCAGAGACGTGGCTCACCGCGGGCATCGGCAAGTCAACGCGGGTCATATCCGTGACGGCCCTCAACTCAAAAGGAAGCTCGCCCCCCGCGCTCGTCAGAGTAACGGATCCGGACACATCAGGTAAACGGGGGTCTCGGTAATACATACGGGGCCACAGAAAAGACTTAAAAGGGCCCCCTTCTCAAGTGCAAGGGCTGGAAAGGATAACTATATGTCAACTAAGTGAGTATTTAAACATGCATGGGATAGGGATACGGCTCCTGAATCTATAAGTGGAACAGCCCCTCAGCAGAGGTGGTAGAGGGTAATACAGCGAGGGTATTAAACATGCATGGGATAGACATACGGCTCCTGAATCTAAAACGAGACCAACGACTGATTAAGGTTTGAGTCTTTACTCAAAAATAATTCTTCTTAGCAATACAATGATTATGAGCCCCGGGATCTGAGTAACATTGTTAGAAAATGAAACCAATTTATCTCAACATTAAATATATGAACTTCATTATGCATTATGAAGGGTTAACCCTGGGGTCCAACATAATGCATATTTAAAACATTGAACTATTACTACTGATTTAACTATACATTATACAGGGGCCGGTCACTGATTTATCTATACATTATACAGGGGCCGGTCACTGATTTATCTATACATTATACAGGGGCCGGTCACTGATTTATCTATACATTATACAGGGGCCGGTCACTGATTTATCTATACATTATACGGGGGCCGGTCATTGAGTTAGCGATATATATGTATATATACAGTTTATATATATATAGAATCCTGCAGGAGAAGCTCTCCGGGGTCAGAGTAAAGTCAGACTCGTGGTTTAGTGAATAAACCCCGATCTACGTCTCCCAGTCGCTGACGTTCATAGAATGACCTCCCGCTGCCTCCAGGAACAGAGGAAACTGCGGTCTTAAAACCTAACGACTCTGCGAGAAATATTTTAAGAACAAATTTACCGTCATTAAAGCGAAACAAATACCTGACGTTCCAGAGCTTTCTGTGAATTAATATTTAGAATCGAGGACTAAAAACCACTTTGTGACTCGGAATGACTGTAATTTGCACAAACAGCCACTATATTTGCATTTTTGTATTTTAATGCATGTTGAAGATGTGGGGGGGGGTAGGGGGGTTGATGATGGTAGGTGGGGATAGGTGGGTTGGTGAGAGTTGGTGGGGGTAGGTGGGTGGGTAGGTGGGGTATGCGAGGGGATGTGGGTTGGTGGGAGTAGGTGGGTTGGTAGGGGGTAGGTGGGGGTATACGGGGGGTATGTGGGTTGGTGGGGGTATGCGGGGGGGAGGTGGGTTGGTGGGGGGGAGGTGGGTTGGTAGGGGGTTGGTGGGGGTAGGTGGGTTGGTGGGGGTATGCGGGGGTAGGTGGGTTGGTTGGGGGTATACGGGGGGGAAGGTGGGTTGGTGGGGGTATGCGGGGGTAGGTGGGTTGGTTGGGGGTATACGGGGGGTAGGTGGGTTGGTGGGGGTATGCGGGGGTAGGTGGGTTGGTTGGGGGTATACGGGGGGTAGGTCGGTTGGTGGGGGTAGGTACGGTCAATATTTTTACTGAACCTGTTCTGATTGCACTTTTCCCATCTGCTCTGGGCATCGGCCCCCCCGGCCCCCCATCTCCAGGTCTCTCATCCCCCGTCAGAGTGGCTGCCGTGGAGGGTCCGGGGGAGGGTCTCACGGTGACGTGGAATGAGCCCCCGGAGAGTGAAATGTTTGCTGTGGATTATATCGTCGAATGGGAAGAACGAGGCGGAAAACATCGCAGTTGCACAAACTGGGTGAAAGCGCCCAAATTTAACAGATCTGTTACAATCTCGGGTAATTCTTATAACGTATTCGATTATAAATCTCCGTCATATTCTGGCAGCACGGCCCCCGACTCTCTCCGTGTTATTAAGTTAGCCGTGTAACGTGTTTCTTCAGGGACCCTCCAGCCTCACGTGTGCTATGAGCTCCGCGTGTCCCCGCTCCGGAACGGAAGAGCCGGAATCCCCTCCAAAACTTCGGGTT
Organism: Sceloporus occidentalis; assembly: GCA_023333645.1. Taxonomy (NCBI): domain Eukaryota; kingdom Metazoa; phylum Chordata; class Lepidosauria; order Squamata; family Phrynosomatidae; genus Sceloporus; species Sceloporus occidentalis. The sequence goes on from JALMGF010000249.1 coordinate 699,458, forward strand.
CCATCAAAGAGAGAGGTATTTACCCCATAATTACCCAAAATGCGGGGGGTGGGGGCTGCACCTCATCCTTTTGCCCCCTGAAACAGTCCTTTGGGGGAAAACCTTATTTATTAACCACAGTGTAATATTTATAATGTTTTTATTTATATCATTTTTTTAAATTATTTTATTGTTACATTTTAAAGTTTATTTTATCTGGAATTTCCAGATGATTTTATTTCTATAGCGCCAACAAGTCCTGCGGCGCTTCTTACAGTCCCTACATTCAAAGGGTCTGACAAAACTAGAACTAAGACGTGCCGATAAATCACATAAAGAGGGTCTGGCTCGCAAGAGCTTACAATCTAGAGGGAAATTGGGACCAGTCATCCCTATGGGAGATTCTAAGAATGTTTTTGTAACAAAAACCCAGAAAACAAAACGAGAGTCGATACAATGTTCCTGTAACGAAGGACGGGACTCTCCTGGCTTCTCTCTCCCAGCTCCGCTCACCGGTCCGGAATTTCTTTACAAAGTTCTGGAAGGAAACCGTTTGTTGGTTTCGTGGAAGGAGATCCCCCCGAAAAAACAAATGGGGTGCATCGTCAGATACAGCATCTACGTTCAGGACGTGTCCTCGAAGGTCACGCGACACGTTACAGGTGAGCAACAAAAATCACGCAACAATGAGACGTTCATCTCATCAGCTTCCAACAAAGGGGAGGAGCAACTTAACTGGGGCTGGGGTGGTTCTGATAGGTGAGCCGAGAAAAGGGGGCGGAGAATACTTACTTTAATCTCAAGACACTAAACGTGTTTATTGAGTGTTCACTCTGTTTTCTTTTTTAACTCAGTTTTGTATACAGCGCTGGGGGTTATATTACTGTATACAGCGCTGGGGGGTTATATTACTGTATACAGCGCTGGGGGTTATATTACTGTATACAGTGCTGGGGGTTATATTACTGTATACAGCGCTGGGGTTATATTACTGTATACAGCACTGGGGGGGTTATATTACTGTATACAGCGCTGGGGGTTATATTACTGTATACAGCGCTGGGGGGATATATTACTGTATACAGGACTGGGGGGTTATATTACTGTATACAGCGCTGGGGGTTATATTACTGTATACAGCGCTGGGGGGATATATTACTGTATACAGCACTGGGGGGGTTATATTACTGTATACAGCGCTGGGGGGATATATTACTGTATACAGCGCTGGGGGTTATATTACTGTATACAGCGCTGGGGGGATATAGTACTGTATACAGGACTGGGGGGTTATATTACTGTATACAGCGCCGGGACTTTTATGAATAAGTGATTTTTTCTCCAGTTCTCGCCGATGAATCCGTGACGTTCCGGCAGGAGATCCGTGAGATTCGCCCGGATGTTCAGTATTTGGTGTGGATGACGAGTTCCACGAACGCCGGGGAAAGTCCTAAAACTTTTGTGCAGCAAATATATTTCCGTTTGGAAGGTAAAAAAATTCACTGAAATGTAAAACTATAATAATAATAATAAATAATAATAATAAATAAATAAATAATAATAAATAAATAATAATAATAAATATAAAAATAATAATAATCATAAATAATAATAATAAATATAAAAATAATAATATTAATAATAATAATAATTATTATTATTATTATAACCGGCGTTCAGACAGAGGGCACCACATTTGGTTTTATTGTTTCTTTTCCAAAAATACCAAGAAGTCTGATCAATAATAAGAAAATATTAATTTTACCCGAACCCAGGAACTTTCTAAATGAGCGGCTCCTGAGACTCTTGGACTATTAACCCTTTAATAGCCCATTGTGAAGATTCTATGTAGTGACCCAAACGGCTCCTCACTTGTCATTAATGAACGATAAACTTCATCGAGTCTATCTGCAAAAGCCCCCCAAGTCTTATCTAATTCATTGTAATTTTTAACCCTTGGTGTGCATGTAGGCAAGTACCCCACGTGGACCATGCAGTTATAAGAAACACGATGTGTGGCATTTAAAGCAAAAAAAGCCAAAAGCTATGGTTTTGATATGTTGTTTAAGTTTTAGGGAAGCCTCGGTGCTCTGCGTTGGAAGCTCCGTCTTACCGTTTATCTGTTTCCTTTAGAAGGGTCTTTTAGGGGTTCTGTGGCCCTCGCGGTGGGTATAAGCGCGGCGTGCGCTCTATTCGTGGCCTGCGTTTGTGGCATCTCGTCCAGAATACAGAAGTAAGTTAAGGAAACTCTAATATTTCTCCAAGAAAATCAAAGCGAATGAATGCCACGAATGTCACGAATGTCAAGAATGCCACGAATGCCACGAATGTCATGAATGCCACGAATGCCACGAATGCCACGAATGTCATGTTCCGCATTTGTTTCCAGTTGTTTGTTTGTTTGTTGACCACGTTATGGAACAAATAGTATAAATTACCTGTCGGAATGTTAGATTTACTTTGCGATGTCCTTGAACGACACTTTTTACTTTTATTTCCAGGCTGCTCGGCTCTCTCTCCCATCTCCTTCCTTATTGGAACAAAAAGGCCGTCCCCGACCCAGCGAACTGCGCTTGGGCAAAAGAGCTGACGCTTCACAAGGTATATGACATATTATTCGCAGGAGATGAGGGGCATCTAAAATCTGCCCCATAGGGAGGGCTCGTTCTATCTGCGTTCAGCGATTTGTGTTTTGGGCAAAAGCCTAGTGGATTTCTCTTGAGGTTTTCCGAGGAGTGCCGGTAATTCTTCTGCATACTTGCCAAGTTTCTGTAATCGGTCTGGCCAGTCCCTCTAGACTCCAGACCCCTGTGTCCCTTTTTTCCTCCCCTGATGCCCCTCTTTTCTAGGAGGTCAGAGTGTTTGCTGGGTATGAGGGTATCGCAGGGTTCTACTGCCCTAAAAGCCCCGATAATGTGTATAGAAACAGCAGATGTCATCAAGCTGCCATCTGCCACCTCGTCATCACCAGTCCAGCCGCGATTCCTCCTCTAAATGTCTTGCACAAGCACTGAATTATCGTCTCTCTGCGTCCGTCATCCATTATCAGGGCTCTCCATGTTTAAATGACCCGCTGCTAGCCGCTGGGTGATATAACGGTGTCTTTATCTATCATTAACATCTGTCAGCTTTATTTACCGAGCAGCGGTGTGCGGCGTGACGCAAACCGAGCCCTTATATTATTATTATTATCATTATATTATTATTATTATTATTATTATCATTATATTATTATTATATTATTATTATTATATTATTATTATATTATATTATTATTATTATAATTATAATATTATTATTATTATTATATTATTATTATTATTATTATCATTATATTATTATTATATTATTATATTATTATTATCATTATATTATTATTATTATTATATTATAATATTATTATTATTATTATCATTATATTATTATTATATTATTATTAGAATTATTATCATTATATTATTATTATTATTATTATTATTACATCACGCTGACGTCCCTTTAAATTACAGACATTTCATTAAGCTGAGCCAAATATCGGCTGCATGCTTTATGTCCTCGTGATATTTTTATACGCCAGTAGACACCGGAAGCTCCTGTTTTCCCAATAATAATGTAATCTGTTAGTTCTAGTTTTCTCAGACCATTTAAATGTAGGGACTGTAGTAAGCGCTGCGGGAATTGTTGGCACCCTATAAATAAAAGATAATAATAATAATAATAATAATACGTTTTCTCCCTCTAGTGCCCATAAGTATGATGTACACCGGCCCACTCTGGCGTGTTACATGTTCAGGCTCCTGCTACACGCTACACAATCTAGTTAGTCTTGTTTTAGATTCAGGAGCCGTATGTCTATCCCATGCATGTTTAATCCCCTAACTGTATTACCCTCTACCACTTCTGCTTGGAGGCTGTTCCACTTATCTACCACCCTCTCAGTAAAGTTAAACTTCCTCCCCCCCCGCCCCAATGGTCCGGTCCGCTGGGATTCACATCCAAACCATTACTACTGGATCATCCGTTCTATAGACAGCAATAAACCATTTAACCCTTTCATGTGACGCGTGTTTTTTGTGGTTTTCCTGTTTTTTAGGATGAAATGGGCTTCGCGTGTAATTCCTTATCAGAGACCTACAATTATGACGACACCGAAACCCTGGAAATCCAAGAGCTGGACAGCGAGGATCAATCCCTTTGTTCCTCCCCATTCAGCGCAGAGACGTACAGCGCGTTCTCAGACGTGGCCAACGCTGCACGCCACGCGGACAAAGAGGCCCTAACGTGTCCTGTGCATGCGGTACATCCACACGACGGGGGTCTATACAAGTCCCTGGGATGCCAGCCGGAGACCCCGGCGCCGGCGTCCGATTACCTGATCAGCCAGAATATCACCGTAGACTATTTACCAACAAACATGTCGGCCGACAGCGAGGAGAGCGAAGAATCCACGGAAGACGAGCGAATTCCCACCCGATATTTTGTGCAGACGGAGTTCGTGGCCGGAGGGAAGCTGCGCCTGGACACGGTGAAGATAGATTTCCAGATATTTGCACAATAACATCGAAACAGAACCCGCCGGCAGATCGGCCCCATTCGGCCCCCTTCTAGTCTCCCGTTTCTCCTGCTGTAAAGACTCAAACCTTAATCAGTCGTTGGTCTCGTCTTAGATTCAGGAGCCGTATGCCTATCCCATGCATGTTTAATCCCCTCACTGCATTACCCTCTACCACTTCTGCTGGGAGGCTGTTCCACTTATCTACCACCCTCTCAGTAAAGTAAAATTTCCTTCCGTTCCATCTCAGTCTCTGTACCTCTAGTGTTAGATTCGGGTCTCTTGTTTGTAACTTTTCTCTTCCTTTGTAATAAATTCCCCTCTTGTACTTTGTTAAAAGCCCCTTTAAGTGTTTCAATGTTTCTTAGAGATTTAACAAAGTTCAGCGAAACGTCCTCAGCGGGGGACGAAGGCACTGGACGAGGTGATTAAGGGGAAGTTTTCGGATGCACGTTCTCCGCGCCTCGGATATACCATGTTATACAGGCAGGGGCTTCGGTTTTGGGAACATTAACTGTTTAACGTGGTGTCTGTAAAACAAAAAAACGTCTAAAAATGACAGATTGTTAGAAAACGAATAATAAATGATGTAATTAGGAAAGGCGTGATTCGTTGCCGGATCGACGATCCGGGTCAGACCCTCGATAAGTTGAACCCTCACCTGAAAGCATTCCCAGATCGGTGCCGGTTACAGCTGCTGTTAAGCGGATAAGCCCCTGATCGGTCATTTCATTCCTCTGTTTAAAAGTTTGATCATAAACGCAAAGCATACGTTCAGCGTCTATGGCAACAACCAACCAGCGCTCACTTCTGCCTCACGTGACAATTAAAGTGTTCCCAGCAAAACTTATGAGCAAAGCAACATTTTATTTGATTAAAGAGTCCCCGGAACGAGGAATTTTCTTTGTGATGCCGCATTTCTTCTAAAGGCTGACATTCCGCAGGGAAGGGATCTCGGCCCATCGGACGGCTGATGCCCTCTCTGCCTTGGTAAGGATTATCTCTTTGCCAGGGGTGAGCGATGAGTTAAATACAATGAATTGGTCCACTATTCCGTTGCTATGGAGAAGAGGAGTCACAAAACAACCATCGATATGCACAAACCCGTCATTAAAGGATTATTGAACCTCCTCACCTAAAACCCCAGAGCCTGGAGACTACCTGAAACATGTCAGATTACAGTGGTAGATAAGTGGAACAGCCTCCCAGCAGAAGAGGTTAATATAGCAAGGGAACGGGATAAGAATACAGCTCCTAGATTTAAGACGAGACCAAGGACTGATTGTCTTTATAGCAGGGAACACAGGCAGACTGGATGGGGGCCAAATGGGGCCGATCTGCCTCACATAAGCAGCAGTCCGATTCACTTGCTGACTACAAACACTTCGGAGTCTCCGGCACCGGCCCTCGTCATTACCCTTTACAGTGCCCCTGTAACAAGAAGGGCCACGACACGAGGACGGCGGTGTCTATTTGGCAGTCATCAAGAATAACGCAGGCGTGTTTATTACACCGCGTGCACGAGGCGTGTGTATTATTACATGCGCGACTTTATTACCTTGCATGCACGAGGCGTGTTTACTATCACATACGCGAGGCGTGTCCCGGGATGTGTATAAAGGCACAGCGCACGTCATACACGGCGGAGATGTATGCTCCGTGGATGTGAAGCTGCCGCAGGACCGGCTCTCATCAGACAGGCAAAAGAATGAAGGATAACCTTTAATGTTTAAGCATCCAGCAGACAGATGTTCACAGTTTTAAATTCACACAGAAATGGATCAAAAGCAGCAAATTTACAACCGGGAGGGAAACGGCAGAAATTTACAGACTGACCAAATATTCCAAATTTCAGCCGAAGATTGGTTATCCCGCAGAACACGGCCCAATTTTTTTTTTTAAATGAGGGGGGGTGGGGCAAAAAAACCAAAAAACTTTTGTACCGAAGTTCTTATATGCCAGAACACTGAAATATGTTTTTAAAACATTTTGCTTGAATTTGGTTTTATAAATTTCAATTTGCTTTGGTTTTAGGTTTAAAGCAGCGTAAACCGATAGATTTCATATTCTGGCTGGAATATCCGAGGGCCGGGGGGGGGGGTAGTATTCTCTTCTGAAGCTTCTGAAATACGTTTCTCCCCAAATGCGCCGTCACTAGAGATTTTTTTACAGGCTATTAAAAGGCGACACATTTGAGTTACGACGGCCAAAGCTTGCAGTGTTACGATCAGTTTAATCCAAAAAATCTCATTACAGCTAATAAATAAAAATTCCAGCAGAACCCCCAAACCAAGAGGTTTGTTTTTTTTCTTCAAGCTGGATGCCACCGGGAGGGAAAAAAAAAACTTGACACCCCGCCACAGGTCGCAAATACATTGTAGCCTGACCTGCACAACTTCCTTTTTTTTTATTTTTATATATAAAAATAGGGCAATAGTATTTGTTTTTATGACCTACACAGATATGAACCTAGAAAATTAAATAAAATGAGTATCTCAGCCTAAAACACTGTAGACTTTTTTTTTTGAATTTTCCTTTTTTATTTGAGATTTTTTTTCGCATATTGTGTTTTTATTTTGAAGTGGTAAAAAAAAAAAAAAAAAAAAAAAAAAGAAGAAATCCTAAAATGGGGTTTTGGGTGGGCAGCTTGAATTAGCCCCCCGCAAGCTGAAAACATTCATCTGTCAGCCGGCACTCGAAAGCCACGAGCTGGAAACTTACAAGAAAATGTTATTTTCCTTTCAGAATTCGTTCTGCGTTTTACTTCCCCGAATAAACTGCTGATATCCCTTTGGATCAAGAAAAACAGACGTGACGATTTTAACCCCGGTGCACTGGGAATTAGAGCCTCTCTTCTTACAAGGTTGCATCCTACGAGCATCCTAAAGTTTGGCGCATGGAAGGAATTTTATTGGCGGGAATTTAAAAAGAATATATATATATTAAAATGTTACTGCATTAACAGAGTTCCGCTCGTGGAACTTTCCGGCAGAGCTGCTTGACGACGCGTTACACATTAAACTCGAGCTGTTTCTATAGGACGATCCCGGGGGCGGTAGGGATTTGTCGGTGGAAAAGATGGAAAAATAAAATTGGCCAATATGTCAGAATTTAGACATAAAAATTTAAAGGTCACAAACCACAAGAGTTCTTCTAAAATGTTCAATGATTTAACCCCACGTGGAGGATGGCAAAAAGATCTGCACCCCCACGGTACTTAAAGGGTTAGAGGCTATCTCTACAAGTAAAGCGAGATTCTACAAAATAAGGTATTTTAAAGAAAATATTTAAACCAGTGTTTCCTATTTTTAGCAAGTCAAGTAATCCAATTATAAAGGGGGGGGGGGAACCCAAAACTCCTATGGAGAATAAAAACACGGATGAAGTGACAGCTTTAACTGGTACACACGGTTCACACCTATATTTCAAGTTTGGAAACGCATATTTTCAAGCAGCAATACAAAAAAGTATCCATGAAGAATGCATAATCTCTGAAAAATTATGAAAATGTCCCTGCTACCAACATCTCTAAATACAAAACTTGACTACCATGTGGTTTGCTTCTGCGTAGCGAGAGAAGTCCATTTTCAAAACAGATAAAATTCAGTCCATAGGTGTGAATGTATGACAGACAGTCTTGGTTTTTTTTTTGTTTTAGGATCCTTAAGCATGCAAGCCTCATAGAAGGAGAGCCTCGAGGGCACCCGGGTCGGACGCTTCATCCCATTTACGCCAGAGCTGGGAAAGCTTCGGGGTCATCGACATCTGGGGCAGAAACGCTTGACTGCAAGAAATAAAGCGATACGGCGTAAATGAGGCTTCCGGCTACAGGACCAAAGGGCTCTGGAGGGGAACTAGAGCGCCCCGGCCCACACGCCTCTCTACGTTATTCGGAGCGCACGCTGCTCTCTCTCGTCTGTTATTACCTTGTCAGTTCTGCCTCCGCGACTTGGCCTTCCGCCTCGGCCACGGCCTCCGCGCCCTCCTCTGCCCCCCCGGCCGGGGCGGCCAAGATCCCCGAAGTTGATCTCGAGTTGGGAAGTGATGTCGTTCGCCGGCTTACGGAAGTGATGGTCAAAAGCATCAGACTCTGCATGGACCTGGAAAGAGAGAAGAGGGGGATTTGATTCACGGCGCTGCTCCTCCAAACAGGTCGTCGGTAACGAATGGTGGACACAGTATATGTGGGAAGCCCCCCGCCCCCCCCCAAAGCCAGCAATGACAGCGCAGAAAAGGATGTTCAGCAATAATCTGAACGCGGTCACGTTGAGTAAGCGATGACCAACTAAGACATTCCCTGAAAGCTACAGGAGAGACAGGTAAGCCAGACAACTGAGCCAAAGCGAGACATGAGGCAGGAGATCCAGAGGGGACAGAACAAAGGTTTAACCAACGCTGATAATACACCCCCCCCCATTCTATTACTGCAGCCAAAAACAGCAGTGATCGCGAGGGACGTCCAACGCCTGTTAGTTCGAGACAGACTCCTGCGAGCACATTAGGGAGACCGAAATAAAGGGAGCGCTCGGCCGGCACGCGCATTTAAGTGAATACGACGGCCGCATCACAGAGAGAAGCATTATAAGCACGCGGAGAGATTAAAGCAGGGAGATAAGATTTCCTAACAGAGCAAGACATTCAATGACAAACCGCCGGACATAGAGCTGAAAAAACGCTTTAAAAGGAAGGGGTACAAATAAAAAAAAACAAAAACAAAAAAAAACAAAACAAAACCTTCGGTTTAATACAAAAAAAGAAAAAAAATTAGGCAGCAATGATAAATACAGGTTATTAATACAAGATATTTAAGGCAGATAATCATGAATTACCACTTCTGCAGGCTGGCCGCTCTTCTTATATAGTACTTTCGGTGAACACGGATACGGGCTTTCTAATACAGAAGCGACCGTTACCTCCTCGCTCTTGGACTTGTGAAGGACGAATCCTTTCTTCCACTGGCTGTCAGCGCCCTCGTTTGGTTTGCGGATGTTGAATTCGACCTTTGCGCGCTCCTTGTCCTGCATTGCTTTCCATTCGTCCAGAGTCATTTCCTTCGGCCCCTCTTCCTTGGGAGCCTCTTCGGCCTCATTCTCCCTGATAAAACGACATCGTTATACAGAGACACCGGGAAGACGGCATAGGGTGCGGAGGATTCGCCACACGTGAATGAAGATGCGCACGAGGGACAGCGACCGGTTAAAGCAGCCGGACCCCCGGCAGCCAATTACCTGCCGATTCATTAACCCCTTTCCTCCAAGATATCCTTCCATCATACAGAAGAGCTTCTATAACCTACAACACCTATCATCCTCAGCCATACCGAGGTGTAGTTCCCCCCCCCAGATTGTGTGTATCGTATTTATGGCACGTAATCCTATTTTAGGAATGTCCGCCTGACACGTACCATCAGCTGCGCGCAATTTAAACGTATTGTGACTACGCCAACAAACACGAAGGATAATCACGGTTGAGAATATGGGTAAATGCTAAAAAGCTTCATAATTCAGAAAATATACCCAAAGCACACAAGTGGTTAATAAATCACCCGGACTTCTTCCTGGAAATCCTTTGTTTTGGGTCCTGGCTCCCCTCCCCCGCCACTCCAGTCTGAACCAGGGCTGCTTACGCTCCCAGTATCTGGATAAACAACGATCCCGATTGGACAGAGCAGCAACGCATTTTACATTAACAAGCGCAGCGCCTGCTGAGCGGCTGAAGCCCTCGCGTGGGGGGCTGGGAGGACACTTGTTCACACACTTCGCAAGCCAGACTATTTTGGGATCGGCAGCGGGGTGGTTGACGGGACACGTTACACCGTTTGACCTCCTTTGCCGAACAGCCACCACCTCGCGGGAATACCCTGGAGTAAAGCGGCAGCCGTAACCAACACTCACTTGTTTTCAGTGTCGACAGCCGGTTGTTCCTCTGCTTCGTGCGTCTCCTCGGTGACAGCCGACTGGTCCAGCTCGCTGAGGGTTAAAAACATTTAAACGGGGTTTAGATTCTACGCATTGCTCGGCTGTAACAGTTTTCTCAGACCCCCGACACCCATGTAAAGATCATATAGTTAATAACGAGGAATGACGTCCCGATAATTAACCCCTTCGCGACCTTTGCCGGTTCAGGACCGTCATAACAAGAAGGTCACTAAATGACCTTTGACGGTCCTGAACCGTCAAAAAATTAAATAAGCTTAGAAAGTGATCAAGGATCACTTTCTTCGCTTAAACGGCCTTGCTGCAATGCCTCGATGTCGAGGCATTCAGCAAGGCCGAGATCGGCATCGGGGGCCATGTCTGGCCCCTCCCCGGGGCGTCAACAGCCGCCATACATTGTATGGCGGCGGACGCCCGTTTTAAAAGCGTTTAGGAGGAGATCAACGATCGCCTCCTAAACTTAAATGGTGTCGCTGGAATGCCTCGATCAGGAAGCATCCAGCGACACCAAACACTTACCTCTGGGCGGGCGGCGGCCCGGGAAATAAAACAATAAAGACGAAAAAGTTCGCTAGAGGGTCTCCAGACCCTCTAGAGAACTGGCTCCACTTGCTGGTTGAATACAGGTACTGCATTCAACCATGCAAGTCAATGGAGCCCAGCTTTCTAATCACTATGTGATTAGTAAACTATTCAAAAAAAATAAAAATAAATAAAAAATGGAAAAAAAATTTAAAAAAAAATGTGCCAACATTTAAAAATAATTATGCAGTGATGTCACTAGATGAACCATCCAGTACCAGCAAAATGTGTAAAAAAATATATAAAAAAAGTATTAAAAAAATAAAAATTAAAAAATAAAGTTTATTATTTTGAGCAAGTGCTAAAATTTCTCAAAAATCTCAACAAAGAGTTAAAATAAAAGCACTTCAAATACCCAAGGGGTGTCTAATATATAAAAAAAATGGCTGATGGGGTAAATTGGAGTGGCCTAGCTCAAAGATAGGGCATAGGTACAGACTGACCAAAATGGAGAAAAAAAGCGCACTTCCCAAATGTGGCATTTTAAATCTGAAACAACCCGACAAACCCATGCATGTCGGGTATCACTGCACTCAGAAGATGTTCCTGAACACACATTGGCGTGTTGTTTGACAGTGGCATATACCAGGACCTGTATATCTATAACTAAAGTACAATTTGTGTGAAAAAAAAATAAAAAAAATTACTATTACAAAGTTTGACAAAGTGTAGTTGTATAATTGGTGCATGGAAAGGGTTAAAATAACAGCATTTGGAATACCCTGGGGTGTCTAGTTTTCAAAAATATATGGTTTGAATGGGTTAAATTGAGTTAACCGGCTTCAAAGATGTTCCAAAGAGGAGATGGAGGCAGACTGACCAGATTTGTTAAAAAAGATTTGGAAATCATAAAACGCTGCTTGTACTTATTGCCCTATAACTTACAAAAAACAGCAAAAAAACATTGGGTATTTCTAAACTCAGGACAAGTAGTAGAATCTATTTAGCTAGTTTTTTTACTTGCTTTTTTTAGGTGAGTAAAAGATTTTTCAAATAAAAGTCATAAAATGTGTTTTTTTTTCAATTTTGCACCATGTTTTTTTTATAGTAAATAAGATGATACGATCAAAATAATGGTATCTGAAGAAAGCCCATCTTGTCCTGAAAAAAACAATATATAACTTATGTGGGTACACTAAATGGGTGAGGAGAAAATTACAGCTGAACACAAGCACCACAAAAGTGTCAACAGCCTCGGTCCCACAGGGTACAAAACGAAAAATGAGCCCGGTCCTTAAGGGGTTAAACACTTAAAGGGGAAATAAAGTATCTTCGGGGGACATTTCTGTTCAAACTTTTTTTGACCGTCGCAAAGTGAGAATTTTATAGCAGCGAGGCCGACGTCGCAGGATATATCATGCAAATTTCCCCAAAAACAAATATTTTATTGGAGACTATAGACGTCGGACGGTTCCAGTCCCCAAAAATACATTCTGACAGCGCGACGACTTAACCCCTTCGAGACAAAGGCTGATTTTACTTTTTGTACCCTTCGTGACAATGGCCTTTTTAACATTTCTGCGCTGCTTGTGTTTAGCTGTAATTTTCTTCTTTCCCGTTTACTGAACCCACACACATTAGATATTGTTTTTTTCAGGACAAGAAGGGCTTTCTTTAGATGACATTGTTTTGATTGTATCATATTATTTACTATTAAAAAAATTATAAAATATGGTGAAAAATTTAGAAAAAAATGACTGTTTCTAACTTTTAGTTGAAAAATCTTTTACTCATCTATAAAAGGTAATGAAAAAACCTGCTAAATAGATTCTACTATTTGTCCTGAGTTTAGAAATACCCAATGTTTTTATGTTTTTTTGCTTTTTTCTACCCATTACGGGGCAATAAGTACAGGTAGCGTTTTGCTATTTCAAAGCCATTTTTTCCAAATCTGGTAATTCTTCCCCCCATGTGCCATTTCGGGTATCTTTGAACCCGGCCAATGCAATTTACCCCATCAAGTCATATATTTTTGAAAACTAGACAGCCCAGGGTATTCCAAATGCTAGTATTTTAACTCTTTCCATGCACCATATCTACCACCAGTCTTTGTCAAACTTTATGGTAGTCATTTTTTGCATTTGTTTTGTCATACACATTTTACTTCAGGTATGAATTAAAATGTTCTCGTATATGTCACTATCACAAAACACCCCAATATGTGTTCAGCAACATCTCCTGAGTACAGCGATACCTCACATGAATGATTTTGCCTGGCTGTTTTGGGGCAAAAGGGCCACATTTGGGGCATGCGCTTTTTTCAATGTTGAACTTTGGCATTTGGGATCCACTGCCCATGCCCTATTTGGTACATCTTTGAGCCGGGCCATTTCAGTGTGCCCAACAAAACCATATATTTTTCAAAACTAGACACCACAGGGTATTTTAAATGCTGGTATTTTAACTCTTTGCATGCACATATTTTACCACCAGCATTTTTTCAAAGTTTGCAGTAATATTTTTGTGTGTGTATTTTTCCCACACACACCTACTTTATGTATGAATTTACAGCTCCTGGTATATGCCGCTGTCACACGACACCCCATAATGTGTTCAGCAACATCTCCTGAGTGCAGTGATACCCCACATGCATGGGTGTGTCATTTTTTGGGGGAACTAAAAGGCCACATTTGGTACGTGTGCATTTTTCTAATTGGAAATTAGATGTGTGGCCATCCTTCCCCCCGTGTTAACTGGGACGTTGTTGAACCTGGCCCATTCAATTTACCCCATCAAATCATACATTTTTTAAAAGTAGACACCCCACGGGCATTTAATATGCCAGTATTTTAACTCTTTCCATGCGAGAATTGTTTTAAGCTAATATGCTAATTTTAGGACTTGCTCACAAAAATATATTTTTTATATATATATATTTTTATTTTATTTTTTTTTAAAAAAAATGTAACATTTTTTTTCAACTTGGAGGTTCCCCTGATAGTGACATCAGTGGGAAATGATTTTTACATTTTACTGTTTTTTTACTATTTTTTTCTATTAATTTTATTTTATTTTTTTATTTATTTTTACTAATCACACTGTGATTAGAAAGCTGGGCTCCATTGACTTGCATGGTGAATGCAGTACCTGTATTCAACCTGCAAGTGGAGCCAAAGTTCTCTAGATGGTCTGGACTATCTAGCGAACTTTTAAAATTTGTGGTTCCTGTTACAGGACGGCGGCCATCTTCCTTGATGGCGAAGATTGCCGGCAGCTGCGGCTGTGACCGCTCTCCGGAGCGGTCACAGCCCATCAAAAGGTTAGTGTTTGGTGTCGCTGGATGCCTCCTGATCGAGGCATTCCAGCGACACCATTTAAGTTTAGGAGGCGATCGTCGATCGCCTCCTAAACGCTTTTAAAACGGGCGTCCGCCGCCATACAAAGTATGGCGGATGTTGACGCCCCGTGGAGGGGCCAGAGATGGCCCCTTCGTGCCGATCGCGGCGTTGCTGAATGCCTCGAGGTCGAGGCATTCAGCAACGCTTTTTGGGTGCAGAAAGCGATAGTAGATCGCTTTCTGCACCCGTTTAAAGACGTGCCGGTCCTGGCACGTCAATTGTCGTAAAGCACATGCTTTTCCGTGCCGTGCCAGGACCGGCAATTGTCATTAAGGGGTTAAACCCCAAACTATCTCCAAACGTTCCATTGAAAGTTATATAAGTTGGTTCTACTAACCTCATCTCGTCCTTAACGTTGCCCCAGTTGTGAGATCCGCTGCCGCCGCGCTTATCCTCATGCTTGGGGCCACTGAAATGTGAAGAACTAACCGAAATGAGTCACAAGGTCAGTGATCGGATTCGGGCATCAGAGGAAAAAACCAAGAAAAGCAGAGCTAGAGCAGCAAGACTTACGCTCTGTCGCTGCCGCTGTGCCGGTCGAATTCACGTTTGCCACGAGAGTCAAAGCCATCTCCTCTGCCCAATCCACGACCGCGGCCGCCTCGGCCCCGTCCGCCCGGCCCTCCGCGTCCACGGACGGGCCTGTCAACCATGGGTCTGAAACAGAAGAAGCAGGAGCTGAAGCACAAGCAGGTCTGGCTGGTAGCCACGGATCAGTTATTGGGTTATTTTCATGTGTAAAATGACTACGAGCCTTTACCTGTCCACAGAGAACTCTCCCGATTCGCCCTTCTCCTCGGTGGGTTTATCAAAGCGGCGCTCGCGGGGTGGCCGCCTCTCTGCTTGCCTTCTGTCGACAGGCTTGCCTTCACCTGGTTGGGCTGGCGGGGCCGCTGGCGCTTGCTGCTGGGGCGGCTGCTGCTGGGCCTGATCGGGTCTCCTGCCCACCCTCCGGATGCCTGTCACAGATAGGAAAACACAAGTGTCGGCTCACTGCTGCCTTCAAGGGGACGACGTGGGGTACTGCAGGCACGGCTTCCCCAAACATCTCAGGCTAAGAACTGCCCGGAAATATCGGGCAAGTTCTGTTTTACTAGGAATTTAGGCCGGTAACCGTATTGTTTATGGGGCTAAATACCCTAAAACCAGTAACCCCCCCCCCCCCCAAAGACACGCAAACCCATCAGTGGTTTAACAGAGGAAGGGAGAGGGTTACACGATCTTAATCGCACCCCCAGAAACACTTTCACATAGCATCAGCTGACACGGTAAACGCGGCCAATCTCTGAGCACCGGGTAAAGAGTAATACGACGTCATGACTGTTCCTTGGGCTGAAAGCCATCACAGAATGACATCACACTGAGTGCTGACCAGAGCAAGACCCTCGATGTGAGCGATTGAGTGACAGCACATGCTGCGCTCCGAGGAGTGACCCTCCATGGCCCCCACTCCGCAACTGGCTGACAGCAGCTGCCGAAACCAGTAAAGAGGTCTTAACGGGGATTAACTCTCGCTACCCCTGCCAATCACACCACGCAATTATCAAAAAGCAGCATCTCCACTACAACGGGGAATAAACGCGAAGCCAATAATTCTCACGGCTTACAATCACTCCCGCCTGGGTGCGGCCGCAAAATGTAGCTGACTGCGAAAAACGCGCGGGGAGCAAGCAGTTACACACCCAGCGGGCGAGCGGCGACAACAGCCCAGGGCTCTGCGTCTGACCTATGATCACCATGAGAGCCTGTCGCACGCGCGTTACGCCTCGCACGGAGATCCGTTACTACGGCGAGAGACTTTCAAACGGTATCCGTGCGTTACGAGATCGCTCGGCAACCGCCGACTGACACAGGCCGCTTGTGACTGTCGCGTGACTGCGAGTAAACATTGTTATGGGACGAGAGCGCTTGCTGCGCGTACGAGAGATAAACCTGTTTGTTGACAGTCTGATAGAAACTATTTATAAGGGAGATCGATCCAAAATTAACCGAACACTGCCCCGCCGGGAGCCCATGGTATACCCGACCTGCCCAAACACGCCAAGCAAACTATAAACACCAAAGCAAGACATAACAGAACCTGCCGGCACATCGGCCCCATTCAGCCCCCGTCTAGTCTGCCCGTTTCTCCTGCTGTAAAGACCTTAATCAGTCGTTGGTCTCGTCTTAGATTCAGGAGCCGTATGTCCATCCCATACATGTTTAATAACCTCGCTGTATTACCCTCTACCACTTCTGCTGGAAGGCTGTTCCACTCATCTACAGCCATCAGAAAGCACTTCCGCAGCATTAGTAGCCAGGTGCGCTATAGATCGCCGGTATGAGGAGCAGGCAGACCCCACGTTAGTTTTTATTTTGTAAACAGGACGGGTGGGCGATGCTTGTTTATTAGGAAGTGGCAGGTTCAGCACATGTGCCTTTGTGGATCAGATAAACACGAGCACGTGGGGCCTGATCCACAAGCCCACGGGTGGCAGGGTGAGCACCAGACAAAGAATGGGCTCCACTTTAACCAGTGTCACGCCAGGAGACCATGACAGGGTCCCCATCCCCCACACGCGAGGTCAGTGCGATCGCACGTCACCCCACCTACAGCCCCCTGAACCACTGACAGCCACCCCGTGTCTGCACCCCGATACCCCAGGGCTATCACCGCCCCTCCCCCACTGTCCCCACGTGGTCGGGGGTAGACTCCCGCCACCTGTGACAGGACTATGAGCAGATCCCGCTCCCCTCCCCCAACAACCCGACACCCCATTACCAGCCCCCCCAATAACAGTGAGCCAGAACCGGGCATGTAACGGTCCGAACTCCGTAACGCCAAAATACCTCGAGGTTGAGACTGAAGGGCCTGAGCTCTGACTGGGGGTGCAGAGGAAAGTACGCCCCGCAGTGCTCTCCAGTCTGCACCCCTCTTGCCCGCGGGTATCATGTTGTCCCGAAGCAGTAGGGTTGGCCCAGGCCTTGACTGCGGGAGCCAGGCTGCGGGCCCTGCCTACCTTCCTTCTTGAGGGCTACGGGCGGCGGGGCTTCCTCCTTCTTATCGGGCAGGGGGTTCCTGCGCTCCTTCTGGGACTCTTTGCGGGGTTGTTTGGCGGCCTGAGCTGCGCTCTTGCCCGGGCCCGCCGTCGCCGCCTCCTTCTTCTTGCTCTCGGCGGCCTTCAACACCTCGAACGGGTCGGACTCGTCATCAAATAGCTGGTCGAAACGGTTGGTGACCACACAGCCGAAGCCTTCCTGCAAGTGCCCGGGCATGATGGCCCCTGTGAGGCTGGATGCTGCCGGATTACGCGCGGCTGCAGCTGCTAAAGCCAGAAGATGGCTGGGAAAGAGGTGGCCTTCTCTTCCGGCGCGATAGACATCCGGGACTTACCCGCCCGGGGTATCTTGGGAGTTGTAGTTCGCGCGGTCCCTCCTTCCCTTTGACGCGCTAGGAGTTCTGCCTACAACTCCCAGCAAGCAGCGGGGCAACATTGTCCGGGCCTGTGTTCGTCTGCGGGTTGCCCGTTAGTGAGGGCTGATGGGGGAGGATGGTGGGGAGTGACAGATGGAAGAGAGCAGGAAGATAGACAGGTGGGAGTGAGAGAAACAGGAGGGCAAATGTTTGGAGGGTAAAAGATGGAGTAGCAAGTGTTGGGAGGCAGTAAAAAAAAGAGGGCAGGTGGGGGGTTAACGAAGAGAGGCAGGAGGGCAAATGTTTGGAGGGTAGTGTTAGGTAAGGGGGCAGAACAGAAAACCATGGAGGGTAAAGAGACGGGGTAGCAAGTGTTGGGAGTGAGTAGGGAATAAAATAGGAGGCCAAAAAGCAACGAAAGAAGGCAAATGTTGGGAGGATTGTGGGAAGTAAAAGAGCAAAGAGTGGGCAATTGTCGAGGATGGTGGGGGCGCAAGAGAGGCAGAAGGGCAAATGTTTGTAGAAGAGGTAATAAGGCAGGTGAAGGAAACTGGGAGGGGCTAAAGGCTAACAGGGCAGGTGGAGGCACCTGGGGCAGACCGGGGGCAACAGGGCAGGTGGAGACTAATAAGATGGGGGGGGGGCAGTATGTTCGTGTGACTGATACACGCTGGGGAACATATCAAATAAATCGCCCCACGCTGGCCCTGCGCGTTCCTTACGTGATAAAACCCTTCAACAAACGTAAATTAATGAGTATTTTAATCAACACTTACAATGAAACTGCCCTTAATTGATTTTTGTTTCTCATTGGGGGGCATTAATGGGAATTACTGCGTTTTACATTTATTTTCAGACCCCTTGATCTGCATCTCAGCAGAGGGGTTTTTGAGCGTCGGATTCCGTTTACAACCGAAATTAGCAATAACCAAAAGGTCCTCAAAAAAAGAACAATAAAGAAACAAATTGCCATTTAGATGACAAGCACTACGGGGTTAAGTTGTGTAAACACCCATCTTTCCCTAAACGTCGTCGTTAGGAGGGAGGCAGGTTTTCATATGCAAATCAGCAATTAAGGTGTAATTATGAGTTAATTGACAGCGTTCCATGTGCATATTAAGTAGATAAAAATGGGAACAAGGTGTTTTGACGTGTAGGTCTGCGGTGGGGTCCTCGGGGGTCTTCCATGGGGAGATATAGAGCGTCAGTCATGGCCTCGATCTTCTAGGGTTCCGAGCTGCCCCCCTATCGCAGGTATTCACGTGATTTTGGAATTGCGCAGCGTGCACAAGCAACCCTGGCCCGACCCATTTATCATGGAGTCCCTGCAAAATTTGGGGAGGGGGGTAAAAGGCTGACCCATTTAGGTTGGATTTGAGAGACCCCAGACTGCCCAAGAGGAGGAGACCCTGTACATTGTGGATTTAAGGGCCTAGTAGCCAAAGCCTATGGGGAGCTTATGTGGATTTATAGCCCATGATATGAGGATATGATGGTGCCATACAGTGTGCTCTGTGCTGTACAGACTAAAGTACTGATTTCAGCCATTTAGGACCCTAAGCAAAGCTTGCGGGGGACCTGAGGGTTGGGTTATTCTGCTGCGCATAATACCCGATGATCAGGTGACGATTTGGGGGGTCCTTATGATCAGAAAACATCCACGTGCGGATTTTTCGGGATTGTTGCACGTGGTGAGGGTGGCTCGTGGCCAAATCTGCTGACACAGCAGTCTCCCCCTCGTTGATCTGTCCCTCTGTGTAAGCATCTTTTCCCAGGACAGATCGTACGCCGGACAATGCTCGGGTCACGTGATGATATATTATATGCCTTTACAGGGCCCTCCGGATACACTGTCTCGACTTAAACTCCATTCTCACCGCGGCAA
Organism: Sceloporus occidentalis; assembly: GCA_023333645.1. Taxonomy (NCBI): domain Eukaryota; kingdom Metazoa; phylum Chordata; class Lepidosauria; order Squamata; family Phrynosomatidae; genus Sceloporus; species Sceloporus occidentalis. The sequence goes on from JALMGF010000249.1 coordinate 719,124, forward strand.
ACCCAATGGCCCCCGGCCTTCGCCGAACCCGGTGATCGATGGCCTCAATTCCTCGGCCGTAAATAAGCAGCCAACAAACACCTCGACTCGGTAACAAAGTAACACCAAGAAACAAAATGAAGAACAACGGCTGCCCCCCCAACTTATCAAAACTAGCTTACTGAATTAACTATACATTATACGTGGCATCTCAGTGATTTTATTATACAGGGCATCTCAGTGACTTCATTATACGTGGCATCTCGGTGATTTTATTATACATTGTACAGGGCTGACTCAGCCTTTCCTCCAGGTGGAGCTCCCCAGGATCAGCCCTTTATAAAGGCAGGGAAACTCCATGTTCTGCTCTACTGCAAACTCCTGGCTTAGTGAATAAGCCCCTCTGCACGTTGCTTGCTCCATGTGCTACCGTTATGACCATTTGAGGAAATAGGCGAACCGAAAAAGTAGGAGCAGAAGGGGGGCAATTAATTTTAACGTCGTAATCTAAGCTGCAGTGTTTCTTTTGCCCCTGTAAACACTGCGGGGGGAGGGGTCCCAGGACAGGGTATTTGTGAGGCTTTGCTTTATACCCCGGCTGCATGCAGGCAGGTTGGGCCTGCAGCTGTATCGGCAGCTTGTGTATGGAGCAAAACGGCCATCAATTGCTCTATTTTAGGGCGCTTCACGTGCCACAATATGCATCGTGTCACGTTAATACCCCTCTTCTAGGACGGCTGCCACATTGATGGTGGCTATTAATAGCCGGGGGGCTGTTTAGTACAGGACCAACTCTTACGCCGCTGGGTAGGTGGGCAGACCAGTGTGTAACGCACAATCCCCGACACCGCAAGGGTTAATAAATAGAGATCCAAAGAATGAAAAAAGAGAAACTCAAAATCTAGATGGAATGGAAGGAAGTTTTACTTTACTGAGAGGGTGGTAGATGAGTGGAGCAGCCTCTCAGCAGAAAAGGGGATTAAACATGCATGGGATAGACGTACGGCTCCTGAATCTAAGACGAGATGATTAAAGTGAAATGGGCAGACTAGAAGGGCCGGATGGGGGCCGATCTGCCGGCAGAGTCTTTGTTCTGGGGTAGATATCGATGTAAGTAAAGCGCTGATCGCGGTTGTAGAGCGCCACGTCCACAGCTCGGCCGCACGACTTTATTAAACGGGAGTAAAAACCCCCAAAACTCTAAGAGGGCGTCATTAATTAATCGCTTAATGAAGTTTTATTAGTTCCACAAAATCCAATGAAAAATCAAATGGAAACGAGAAAGATCTGGAGGGAATGGCTTGTGCTTCCCGGACGCTTTTGATAAAGGCTCGGTTCACCCCATTCTTTCCGGGACACACATAATTTACTCGTATAGGTGGTCAGTGCGTGTAAAGTGCTGCCCCCTGCAGTATGTGGGGGGTATAACAGCACCCATGTGCTCTGTTATACACCTTTACACGCGTGTCCCGGAAAACTTGGCCCGTGGGGTCCCCCTATTTAACCTGAACTTTTCTAATTCACATCTTTTTAAACGAGAAACCTGAACTGTATTTATTATTATTTCCACCTGTGTAAAAGCAGGATTGATGTCAGACGCTCATGTCGGTTCATTCCATGTTGCAGGCAGCAGATGCAGCGTTAGACGAGTCGTGTGGCGCATGCAGCGTCCAGGTCAGGAGATCATTCATTATATGCGGCTCCACTGCCCCCCTAGAGGCAGAAAGGTTGCGGTGCAAGGTCATTGAATGTCAACCACCGTTATGGAGGACGCCTCATTGCAATGGCTTACCTGCGGGGGCTGCGTCCGGGTAGCCCACTGGTCTCGTGGCAGGTGAAGCCAGGACTTTCTTTACCGCCACCTCTTTATTATGAATGTCTGCCCGAGGACAGCAAGTCTTTGGAGTAAAGCAGCCATTGTTGCCCCTTGGGAATTTGCCCCCTTAAATACTTTCTCGTACTCTAATACAAGTATTTTTGACCAAACTGAAGTATTGCCCCCTGCTATGTTTGCCACATGGAGGCGCCACTGAGTTTGGGTTTGAATGTCTAAAAAAGGTATCTTATTTTTCAACACGTTATAATAGAATGTCGGGAGAAAACAAAGCCGCGGCAAATAACCCCTTATGACGATTACAAAAATAGCGTTATTTATTTTAGATCATGTGACCGTTTCCGGCTGACATCGGCAGTTTACGAAATAAGCCAGGAAATGGTTGTTTGGAGCGGGGGGGGGGCGTTACGGGATCCGGTGACGGTTACCAAGCGAGAGCAGACCTTGGCAACCATACGGCAGAAGTGCTCTGAACATGTTTATGTTACGGAGGCAGCTTCATGGCAGGGGGTGGGGTAGGAAGACAGAACGTCCGGGGGGCCATTATGGGCCGCAATACACCTCGCTCGAAACTTTTTGGGGGCCCCTAAAGCCTGGGGGGCCCTTTGCGCCTTATGGCCCTTTAAGATTGCCGACGGCTTATTGAAATGTTAACCTTTGCAAATCCGTTTCATCTGAAGGGTTAATCACAGCACAAAACCCATTTAGGAAGCTTTTTTTTATTCTGTATGGTAACGTTCTGTTACTTTGTGTCATGTGGCCACTAGATGACATACATGTGGCCGCGGCTGCACTGAAGCACCTGATCTCCTGCAGGAGCGGCAGCGCGAAGCGTGGGACCCATCAGCCACCTTTTGGCCGGTTTGCCCGCTGGCCGGTGCTGGTCCTGGAAACAATGTTACTAATAGTACGTTTATTTATATAGCGCTAGCAGATACTGTAGCGCTGTTACAATCAGTGGGATCATTTAAAGTCACACACACCATAACAAACTGTAACAAAAGGAGAAGCGGGCCCTGCTCCCGGGAGCTTACAATCTAGTCGTCAGATAGGTGGGGTGTCAGGGAGCTTTCGAAAGCCTCGTACGAGGAATAGAGTCTGATAGAGCGGGGGAAGGGAATTCCAGAGAAGGGGTGCAGCGGGAACGATGGTGGAGGAGAGACGCAGGAGGCGAGAGGACGGTAGAGAGCGGCGCGGGGTGTATTACGGGGTGTAGTCGGAGGATGGTAGAGATATAGGGGGGTACGGCGTTAGTTACAGCGAACTATAATAGCCTGCGGGGGAGGGGCGGACAGGCGGCAGCTGCCTTGCAAAACCAGAGATAATCCGGTCGGAATGGGCGGTTTAATGGGAGACGAGTTTCTATACATTTGTCTCGATCCCGAGGGGATGCAATCAGTCCAGAAACATTGGGCTCCATGAACCTTCGCCGACGGAGCGAATGAATGGTTTGCGATTCGACTAAACGCCTCGTCCGCGCAGGGAAGGCTTCTGATCCAATCACATATTTCCATCCCAACATTAGACAGGCGGATATTTATTTTTATTATTTTTTTAATTATGGTATTTAAAGCATTTAAAGAACACACATTACTGGTTGTACCACATTGGCCATAATGAGCTTCTGCCGTGGCAAATTAACATCAGTTAGAAGTTTCACTTTGATCCCATTGGACATAGAGGGAGGAACATATAGAATAAAGAGTTAAGTAGTTTTTCGGAACCTCGGATGTCTCTTCTTCAGATGAGAATAAGATTCTTTAAAACTAAAAATTCTATAGAATTAGTATTTTAATAAAGCTGCATTAAGCATTGAAAGGATCTGCCCACCGATATCTCAGCCGCCGGCGGGCGCTTTTATTGTTTAATTTGGTTTTAAAGAAAAAGCTTAGGTATTTTTTTTTCTGCTGCTACAGCAACAGCCACTCCGGGGAGTCTTTGCCTCTTTGTTTTGTCAAAAGAGAATGTGAACGGAAAAGGTTTCCTTAATTCACATTAATGTGTCCGCCTCGGAGGAGAAAAGAGAGGGGGGGGGGAAGAGAGACATTCAAATCCATAGAACTTTAACAAAGGACAGGAGGAAAGTTTATTGTAAAGGAGGAGAAATTTTAGAACAAGAGACCCGAATCTAAAACTAGAGGGTCAGAGACAGGGCCGGCCTTAGGGGTGTGCGACCTGTGCGACCGCACAGGTCGCCATGGTAGCAGGGGCGCCTGCCCGGGACTTAACTTAAAACATCAGGTTTTTTTTGTTTTTGTTTTAACTTTATTTACATCATTCATGTTAAATAAAGTTTAAACAAAAAACAAAAAAACCCCAATGCTTTAATCTAAGTCCCGGGCAGGGTCGTTCGTGAAGTTCTCAGCAACCGCTCGGCGCCCCTTACTCTCCGTCGCGGTGCCGGACTATTCCAGCGCTCAACATGAAATGCCGGCACCGCGGCAGAGCGAGAAGACGGATGCCTCCCGTTCTCACCGCAGGACTCCGGCAACAAGGTAAGTGGCGGGTGGGGGTGGGGTGTAGTTTGAGGGGGCAGAGAGGGGGGGGCGCCAGAGGAGTAGTCCGCACAGGGCTGGAATGGAATGGAATGAGGTTTTGCTTTACTCAGAGGGTGGTAGATAAGTGGAACAGCCTTCCAGCAGAAGTGGTAGAGGGTAATACAGTGAGGGTATTAAACATGCATGGGATAGACATACGGATCCTGAATCTAAGACGAGACCAACGACTGATTAAGGTTTGAGTCTTTACAGCAGGAAAAACGGGCGACTAGACGGGGGCCGAATGGGGCCGATCTGCCGGCAGAGTCTGTGTTCTCCACGCAGGTAAGGGGGGGCACAACGCACCCAAACCCTTCCGGTTCCTCCGCATTCCAAGGTTAACGGGCAGATTCAGACGCAGGGTGGGGAAGATCATTCACTGAAATAACAGCCAATTAACTATTTAATGGCACGAAATGCAGCGTTTTTAGCGCGTCTGATGCAGGAAACGAGGTCGCGGCGTTCGGTGTTATGGCTGCCAGTCTGAGAGCGGGAATCTTATTCCAACCCCAGGGACACAATTAGCCCCTTCCTGGGGCTTCAATACTGTTCCCGTCTGAGGAGCTGACACTCCGTTAGAGTATGTAACGCAGAAAACGCGCCGCGGTCAGAGCGACGATTTAAGAAACTGCTACAAACAGAACTGTTTAATTGGAAAACTCCCAGTTTGGGCATGAAAGGGTGTAACGGGGCCCGGCCTTCTCTAACATTTATAACAAAGCAAATGATATCCAGCCTGGCCCCAGCGGACAGCATAGTAACACAAACAGGCCAATAAATGCACTGGGAGGCTGTTCCACTTATCTACCTGTGACAGGGCCAGGCTAGCTGGCTCATGTGTCATATGAAGTTTAGCCGGGTCACGGAGCGCTTTTGTGTCCGGTTCTGTATACCGTGACCCGGTAATATATTATATTGTGTGTTTATTGTGTAACCGGCCCAGAGACTGATGTGGATTCAGCCCCAGCCTTCAAAGAGACGATCCTATAATCTGGCTGGGGCTCTTAATCAGCCAACACAGCCCTGTCTGCCCAGACGGCCCCCGCACTACAGGGGGGATAACACAGGTGGGGGAACCCATTGTATTCTGTAATCCCCTCACCTGATACATCCCCTGTATACTGATGGGATTTGTGATGGGATGTGGCTGATGGGATTGGGGGTTGGGTTCGGTACACATTGCATTGAGATTGTATAAAGTTCTGTGTGTTTGTAATAAAGAGAGTTCTTCTTGGTTTACTACGAATGGTGGTCTGGATGATCCGTGGATAGCTGAGTGCGATCCGTATGAGGGACTGACTGGTGATTCCTCAGCCCTCAAACAGGGGTACCCAGCCTTGGGTACGGTGACCCTGTAACACTACCACCCTAACATTTTGTTAGAACAGCGGATATACCGTATAGACAGGGGGGGGGAAAGAACGTTTTAGGATTCCCTTTTCCGTCCCTTTTAGACGGTAAATTAGTTTATTCTTTCTGAGAAGTTGTCTCTTCCCAAACTACTAGACAACCCCCCCTGACTCCTTATCATACTGCCTGTGGGGAACAATAGAATGACTCAGTCTTAATCACTCAGCCTGACACTCTGACTAATGAAAGTCTATGGAGGAACGGACTTCATTAGCATCGCCATAAAGCATCAGCTCAGTGTGGTGTTTCAGCAAGACAAGTCACTCGATGCCAACCGACATTACTGTATACAGCACTGTGGGGTATATGACTGTTGTAGCTTCGATTCTCCGGGCTAGGCTTAACTCCCCATTAAAAACCCCCCAATAATGACACCGCACACCATAAATATGGATGAGAAAAGGCCACAGCCAATTTTATTTATTAGAGTCATTGTCACGCCAAAACCTGAAACAATAAACATCGGTGCGTTAACAACGACAATGACTCAAAACACCAACATGTAAATATATACAATAAACACCCAAGCTTGCCAAGCAATCCAGGTACCAGAACCAAATGCCACTTAAGGAAGGGACATACCCAGATGCCCCCACCCTGACCTGAGGTTCCAGCACTGACAGCCAAGAACCTCCCACCAGATGTTACCAACCATTCACTTACCACCACATTAACCCCCTGGATACCTGGCAAGCTGCCGCCCCACAGACTGTGACAAACGACACAAACCTTCAAACAAAAACAAAAACAAAAAGGGAGGGAGGGTGGGACTCACAACCAGGTAAGCTAACCACAAGAATGGTTCCTGAGCCCGGGAAAGCAGCCACTTATATAATCTTCCCCCAACTCCACCCCCGAAATTCCCGCCAAAAAGCCTACCCCTCCTCCGCACAACAGTCAAGGCCCACTATAGCCCATGCTGGCCCCCCCGTGGGCATCATTACTGTATACAGCGCTGGGGGTTATATTACTGTATACAGTACTGGGGGGTTATATTACTGTATACAGCGCTGGGGGGTTATATTACTGTATACAGCGCTGGGGGGGTTATATTACTGTATACAGCGCTGGGGGTTATATTACTGTATACAGTGCTGGGGGTTATATTACTGTATACAGCGCTGGGGGTTATATTACTGTATACAGCGCTGGGGGTTATATTACTGTATACAGCGCTGGGGGTTATATTACTGTATACAGAGCTGGGGGATTATATTACTGTATACAGTGCTGGGGGGTTATATTACTGTATAAAGGTGCTGGGGGGTTATATTACTGTATACAGCGCTGGGAGGTTATATTACTGTATACAGCGCTGGGGGTTATATTACTGTATACAGTGCTGGGGGTTATATTACTGTATACAGCGCTGGGGGTTATATTACTGTATACAGCACTGGGGGTTATATTACTGTATACAGCGCTGGGGGTTATATTACTGTATACAGCGCTGGGGGTTATATTACTGTATACAGCGCTGGGGGTTATATTATTGTATACAGTGCTGGGGGTTATATTACTGTATACAGCGCTGGGGGTTATATTACTGTATAAAGCGCTGGGGGTTATATTACTGTATACAGCGCTGGGGGGTTATATTACTGTATACAGCGCTGGGGGTTATATTACTGTATACAGCGCTGGGGGTTATATTACTGTATACAGCACTCGGGGTTTATGCCACTCATCCCAAACGATTCCTCTCTGGTACGTTATGATGTCACCACTGTTTCTATAGAAATGTGAAACCCCTTTTATATTAACCCGCTGAGTGCCGGTGTAAGGGGTCGTCATCCAGTTCTGTAATAATTTGTAGAATTTAAACAGGAGAAGTGGGGTGAATTTCTTGTTGACGGACCCTGGAGGGGGGGGCATTTCCAGCCGTTCTGATAAAGACTTGTTACAGGTCGGCTTATGTTACGTCTCAGTTGTCTGTCCTCTGCGGTCATTTCTAAACTTAGAAAGCGGCAGGATCTAAAAATACAGCATCCAACGTCCTGATTTCTTGGGTCTGATTTCCAATCCCAGCTCAGCCGAGAGACGGATCTAAAGTACATTTCAGAATTACAGAGAAAAAAGAAAAAAAAAAAGAGCCTAATACTGAAAGCTTAAAGCGTCGATCAAAGATCTCCAGCTGCGTGTTATTGCGCCGCGTGTTATTGCGCCGCGTGTTATTGCGCCGTCGCAGATACGACCGGATCTGGACAGCGATCGGACTTTATTGCATTATCAGGAGAGTAATTCTCAGGGCTGTTAACGGACCCGGGGAAGACGTCGCATTATTATTTATTAAGTCCAGTTCTTCTGCAAAATAATAGAATTGGAGCATTCAGTTGAGATGTTGCTATGGTAACTGCACCGAATAGCTTTTTTATACCGCCCCCCATGTATTTGCTCGGGGGAAGGTCTCAGAACGAAGGGGTAGTATTTGAGCAGCTGGTGTTGTTATTCCAGCGTCAAACATAACGGGGTATTTAATATACAGGGCGCTGGCGATTGTTCTTATTCCTTCATGTTGTATAAGAATACTTACCAAATGTCCCGGACTTTTATGTATAGTCCTTCAGCCAGAAAATCACAGGTGATGAGGTGGCCCCGACACTTTAATGCGGCGGGTGGCTGGATATGTGCGGTGGTATCTATGCTCACGTAGCGTGCGGGGGGGGGCATATCCAGCCACTCGGGTAAGTGTGTGGCTCTGTCGGCCAGCGGCCCATTTGCCCAGTCAGAGGGCCAGCTTTGATTCAGTTGTCTCTTTGTACAGCGCTGCGGAATATGATGGCGATATATAAATCAATCAATAATAATAATTACCCGGCCTGGAAGATTTCCTGGGAAAGTGTTGGTTCTGAGCGCCCCCTGCAGGCGGCCGTCTGTGTCCCGTCCTTTAGGCTCTTCCAGACTGGGGGCAAATTACATTTTAAAGGGGCTACTGGTTTCCGCGCTGTATCCGTCTTGGAGACGTGTAATGATTGCTGGTGCATGCATGACATGTGATGAGTATATTATTGCTTTATATAGCGCCATCATATTCAGCAGCGCAGTACAACGAGTAAACAGGACGTAACAAGTAGAGCGTCACATAACATTTAGGACTTACAGAAATGGGGGGGCTGTCACAAAGAGCTTACAATCTAGAAGCATCTGCACTGGAACCCGGGTCAAGAACAAGAAGTAATGTCCGGAATAGATTGAAGAACAAAAGAAACTTCCAGCAAGAGGGGATTTTACCCCAAAACCATTTTTGTGTGAATTTGAAATGGTGCCGGAGACTCTTTAAACATTAACCCTTTATTCACCCATTGTGAAGGTTCTATGTGGTGACTCTCTAATTGTGTCACCCAAATGGCTCTAATAGCGGTTGTCATAGACACCTTGACTTGTCATTATTTAAAGATACACTTTATTGAGTCACCTGCATTCAAGCAGGGATATCAACCATAACATACTGGGAACACTATATTTGTTATTTTATCACTTATTTTTAGTAATGTGCAGCTAATTCTCTCTAAAAAAAAAAAAAAAAAGCCTGATGAGAAATGAATGGTGTATAATTTGACTATTATTGCGCATATTAAAATAATGTATTGATTTATATAGCGGCATCATATTCTGTAGCGATGTACATAACCAGTCATTTTCACTGTTGCGCTGAATGTTTTGTTGGGGGCTTTTGCGTTACATGACAATAAAGTGTTAATTCATTGAATTAAAGGTTTCGGGGGGGGGGTCTGGGTATTCAGCAGGACTAGGAATGGAGTTAAATGCTTTATTTAGATATCAAAGAGTTAAATAAAGCAGAAAAGGCAAAGAATCACCTTTTAAGGGTTAATAAACGTTATAAACAGCTTATTTTCACCACTTTCAGGAATTCTGCCCCCCAGGACAGCCTTCTTCCGGACAATCAGCGCCCGGGGTAACGGTGGGGCAGGGGCAGCGAGTTGATTCGTGCCAAGCAGTAATGTGGGCATTAACGGTGGGAGACGGGCAGGTAGCGCGTGGAATAGCGGGGGTGGCGCTGGTGTAATAGTGGTGGGATGGCACGTGTGGGATAGCGGGGGTCACGCATGTTACTGCTGTGTTAATGAGATTTTTAGCAGCCGTAAAACTTCTGGAGACTTTGGGATAATTACAGACTCAGGAGGTGAAACAGGTTACAGGTGAAACAGGTGTGTGGGGGGGGTATCGTCTTTACGTTTATTAAGCGCCCTCGCCGGTATCTACTGCCTGCAGCAGCCGTCACGTAACAAAAGGATCCCGTTTAACGACGGCTCTCAAATGAGGTTTACAAACACTGCGGGGATTATTCACTAAATTGTGCGTTGATGTGAAATTGGAAAGTTTGCTGATGTGAAGAATGCATTGCCAAGGGCCAAGTCAGCAATGGCAGAGGCTCGTTAAACATTGGTGGGGCGCAGCGACCCCAAGTTTTACAGGGCATCTATGAACAGAACGACAACACCCGTTACCTGGTAGCGAATGGATGATACAGTGGGGTTTGTGACATCATAACCCAGAGTGGGGGGTTTTGACATCACTGGGATGCTCGCTGGGAGCACTTCATTCGGATTCCTGCAGACAGACGTCCCAGTTCATCGCTATCAGGGGCTCCCTACAGGTAAGTGGATATAAATGGGGGGGGGTACAGTCATCAATCCAGAAAATGTACACCCCTATTCTGCAAAACAACAAAATATGACATTTAATTTCTTTATTAAAAAAGGATCTCCATCTGGAAGATTTTCCTACAAGTTTACTAAAATACCCAGTGCAGCAATACCTGATTCGACCACAAGAGGGCACTAGATCCAGCCAAACCCCTGAGTTACAAAGTGTGACTCCAGGATAAGAGTGTGTGAGTGTCTATACTCTATATACAGAGTGTGAGTGTGTCTATACAGAGTGTGAGTGTGACATTATAATGCAGGTTTTCACATTTAAACATGATTAACTGAAGACTCCTGGGCAATGCCAATACCGTGCATCCACCGAACTGGCTGAGAGTCATTGGAGTTGTAGTCTGAAGCAGCCAGGTATGCAGAAGTTGTCTTTATATAGAATATATACTATAGAGTAGAAATTCTGCTCGCTCCTGATACCAACCAGGGCTTACCGCCTATACCTGTATTAAAGCAGGGGTTATTATTATTAGTTTATTATTTGCCAGACTGACCTGAGAAGCACTCTTATAATGAATGTATCCTGCATGGATAGATAACAGGGCAGAGTAATCACTGCGGGGGGGGTAAATATTTGGCACTGGAATCCACGACCTCTCCCATTTCCTGCACCGGCTCCGGGAGAATGGAAAGCGGCGATTAAACGCGGGCCGCGGTGGAAAGACGCGTGACTGCTGTGTTTTGGGAAAAAGTATTTAAAAAAAAAAAAAGGAAAATACATCATCCTAATGATTCAACTAAAACACAGAGGGGGTGAGATCAGCGACACGAGACGGACGTTTCCAAAACACAGCAACGACCACGTGTTCTTCCAGCGAATACTGTATACGGTAATATAACCCCCCAGTGCTGTATACGGTAATATAACCCCCCAGCGCTTTATACAGTAATATAACCCCCAGCGCTTTATACAGTAATATAACCCCCCAGCGCTGTATACGGTAATATAACCCCCCAGCGCTTTATACAGTAATATAACCCCCCAGCGCTGTATACAGTAATATAACCCCCAGTGCTGTATACAGTAATATAACCCCCAGCGCTGTATACAGTAATATAACCCCCCAGCGCTGTATACAGTAATATAACCCCCCAGCGCTGTATACAGTAATATAACCCCCCAGCGCTGTATAAAGTAATATAACCCCCCAGCGCTGTATACAGTAATATAACCCCCAGCGCTGTATACAGTAATATAACCCCCCAGCGCTGTATACAGTAATATAACCCCCAGCGCTGTATAAAGTAATATAACCCCCCAGCGCTGTATACAGTAATATAACCCCCAGCGCTGTATACAGTAATATAACCCCCAGCGCTGTATACAGTAATATAACCCCCAGCGCTGTATACAGTAATATAACCCCCCAGCGCTGTATAAAGTAATATAACCCCCCAGCGCTGTATACAGTAATATAACCCCCCAGCGCTGTATACAGTAATATAACCCCCCAGCGCTGTATAAAGTAATATAACCCCCAGCGCTGTATACAGTAATATAACCCCCCAGCGCTGTATACAGTAATATAACCCCCAGCGCTGTATACAGTAATATAACCCCCCAGCACTGTATACAGTAATAACCCCCAGCGCTGTATACAGTTATATAACCCCCCAGCGCTGTATACAGTAATATAACCCCCAGCGCTGTATACAGTAATATACCTCCCAGCGCTGTATACAGTAATATAACCCCCCAGCGCTGTATACAGTAATATAACCCCCCAGCGCTGTATACAGTAATATAACCCCCAGCACTGTATACAGTAATATAACCCTCAGCGCTGTATACAGTAATATAACCCTCCAGCACTGTATACAGTAATATAACCCCCCAGCGCTGTACACAGTAATATAACCCCCCAGCGCTGTATACAGTAATATAACCCCCCAGCGCTGTATACAGTAATATAACCCCCAGCGCTGTATACAGTAATATACCCCCCAGCGCTGTATACAGTAATATAACCCCCCAGCGCTGTATACAGTAATATAACCCCCAGCACTGTATACAGTAATATAACCCCCAGCACTGTATACAGTAATATAACCCCCCAGCACTGTATACAGTAATATAACCCCCCAGCACTGTATACAGTATACCCAGCCATTAAAAAGTTAAACCCAATCCCGGGTAATATGTTTAGGAACCGTTCCACTTTTATAAATTTATAACTAAATTCAGCAATATTACTATTTATTATATTTATTATTAGCTTTTATTTCTATAGCGCCAACAATTCCTGTAGCGCTTCTTACAGTCCCTACATTCAAAGCCGCTAATACTGCTCAGATCTTTAGCCGAGAATGCTTGTCACATGACGTGGGTTTCTAAGAATTACCTTTTTTTTTTATTGATGTTTAAAGGGACAGGGGCCATATTTCTAAAACCCTGAACGGCCCAGCTGGGGGTTCAGCGGTGTAAGGGTTAACGCTCTGTTTTGGTGACGGATCCGCGTGTTTGTCTTCTGACAGCCGGTGTGAAGCAAACGGTTTGCAGCCGCGAAAAAAACACACAAACAGCTGCGAGCGAAACAAGTTTACTGAGCCGTTTCCCCCGACGATTATTTACCCCTAAACTCTGCTAAGTACAGGCGCCCCCCCATACCCCCTGCCCCCCCCTCCGCTAACCTGGGGCAGGAGGTCATACAGAATACAAAAAAAAAGAGACCGCAGACACACCTGTAACAATGAAGAGAGTTTTCCCCTTTTCATGGCCATACCTGGGAGCCCTCAGGATTTGCCCCAATCTCAGGGGTTTTGCCCCAGTCTCAGGGTGAAGGGGCAGATTCTCCGGGTCACACAGTGTGACTCCTTCCTATTCTACCCCCCCCCCCCGTGATCGTATGTAAGACTCCCAGTATGTTATGGTTGATCTCCCTGCTTGAATGCAGGTGAGTCCATGTTATTTTTAGCGTTGTGTTGATGGAGACCGGAGAAACATGCACAATAAGGAGCGTTTGTGAGATCATCACGTTATAAACGAGAGGGCTAGACTGGCGTGTGTCCTCGGCACGCGGGATAAACACTAAACACGTTACTCTGACGGCTGCCAGTCATAGGATTAGTGACGAGCGACACCTCTTTAAGCTGCTACCCAATCACGTGTTCTAAATCTGGCCGGGATCTTCCTCCAATCACCGCCAAGAAGCACCAAACGCTCCGAAACAGGAATCTTACAGGTGCGGAATTTAACCCTTTTTACCCCTACACTGCAGCAATAGAACCCTCCTCCCCCGTGCTTCTCAGGACTGAGACCCTTCCCAGAGATAGTTCTTTAATCAGATGAAATGTATGGATCATTTATATTTTCTCCGGGAATACTTAATTGTCATGTGACATAAAAGCTGGTGCTGGTCCCAAACCTTCCAATAACATGCTGTTTGAAACTGCCCCACCACCGCCACTGGAAGGCGATTCCGGGTACCTAGTACACCCCCATACCTTTCATGCTGAAAAACAATAACTTGGGTTTCATTCTGAGTCAACAACTGACTAAGTAACAGGAACGCCTCAGACATCAAAACACCGGCAGGCAAACAGCACGACGGGGCAATAAACAAAAACACAGGCCGTTTCCCCAGAACCCCCCCCCTTTAAAAAACTCTAAACTCCACGTAAAGACTCCGTGAAACGCGCCGGTGACGTAGCGACGACGCTGAAAATATTTGCGTTGATTGGCTGAGGTGTTTGAAGCTCGTCCTCCACTCCGTCTGATGAATAATAATCACCTGCGATACACAGACCTGGGAACCCCGAGTCTCAGGGGTTTGCCCCAATCTCAGGGTGAAGGGGCAGATTCTGGGGCTCACACAGTCGGACTCCTTCCTATTCCCCCCCACCCTGCTGGGATCATATATAAAACGCCCAGTTGGTCCCTTTGCTCCCAGTATGTTATGGTTGATATCCCTGCTTGAATGCAGGTGACTCTATTAATGACAAGCCATAACCTTATGATCGCTGATAAGTGAAGGAATAACACGGATAATCTTTTTTCATATCCTTCCCTGGGATTCTCTGTAAAGCGTGATGTAAGACCGGTGATGTCACAAGCCGGGCAATCGTGGTAATTATCTGGAGATGACATGTTGAGCGAATACCAGGACAGGAAGTGGATTAGATAATGCTGCTTCTGCCACGGGCTGCCACCAGTGACACATCCTGTCTAGGCCTGGGTTAGCGGGTCCAGGGGGGCCGTAGTCCGTACACAATAGTTTCTCTCAGGAACAATGACACTGATTGGCGAACGTGATACGGAAAGATGTTACGGTGTCCCCGAGCTGCCCCCCGACGCCCTCGGAACCGACCGGTCAACAGGTAACCCTCTCAGTGTCACCCGGAGGGGAGTCTCGCCCCCTCGTCTTCTGATTCCCTCCCCACAGGAGATCAGTCGCTAAAAACGTGGATTTTAAATGAAAACCAAAAAAGTGGGACTGGGGAGAAAATCTCTGCCGTTATCAATGATATTATTAACGCTCTTTAAGTATTGGTGCAAAGGCGGTCCTGTGAGCTTACAATCTGTTGTGACAATGTGACCTCCAGCACAACTCCCATCATACTCTGCCAACCACTGATATATTATTGAACTTGTAGCCTCCAGAAGCTGGGGGGCAGACGACGCTCAAGGCCAGGTGGGCTCTCAGCGGGCTGTGGTATAGGGCCACGGGGTCTCCTGCTGTGATACGACCATAAGCAGCTCTCTAAACACCCTACTGCAGAGCCCACCCGTGCTTATTGCCCCCGGCAGGGGCTGATTGCGGTGCACATAGGAGGTGGGCAGCGCAGCTGCCCCTGCCGGTCAGACGATGGGGTGAGAAAAGCCTAATTTAGCATCTGGCTGCTGAGATTCCCGGCCTCTGACCTCCTGGGGTATTTGAGGTTTCTGCCCCGGCCATTGCAGGTGGATCAATCCGCACCCCTGTCTCACAGATCCACCTGCATTAACAGAGGAGCCACCCGTACCTCGCAGGAGATCCTGAAACCTCCCAAGGTTGGGATCTGATTGCTCGCTGGCGTTACGATGAGGATCAGCGAAACTTTAATACAGAAATCCCAGCGCCGGCTGCTATCGTTACAAGTATTGAGCCTCTGTGCCGTGTCACCCATATGTGTGGCCCTAATAACGGCCCTCATGGAAACCTTGACTTGTCATTATTTAAAGATACACTTTATTGAGTCACCCGCATTCAAGCAGGGATATCAACCATAATATACTGGGAGCAAAAGCACCAACTGGGAGTCTTATATACGATCCAGACTGTGACCCCGAGACCCTGAAACCGTATTCAACAAGAGTTTAAAAAAGGGGAGAATTTAAAATCCGCCTTTTTTTTAAGTAATTTCCTGTCTTTTTTTGTCAATTTCTAGGTTCGTTTCCTCTTTAATTAATTGGGTATTTTGGAGTTGTTTTCCCATTTACCGGCATAGGTCCCAACTTGCCCGCTTTTTTTTTTTTTTTCCCCATGCACATTCCCTGGATTTCCGTACTTTTTGGGGGGTTTTATTCCCATTCTCCGGGCAGCGCATGCGCAGCTCGTAAACCTCCTCTCCTTTATCGCCCGGCGCAGACGAATTTCCCTTCTTTTACAAGTCCCTGCTCTGTGATCTCTTCCTCCCCAGAGATTTGGGGCAGTTTCCTGCTGTTTTGGCCGTCTTTTGTTTTACTGCGTTAGCGCCTCCGAGCAATCCCTTCCCTCGCCCCCTTCCCTCGCTCCCTTCCCTCGCTCCCTTCCCTCTCTCCCTTCCCTCTCTCCCTTCCCTTGCCCCCTTCCTTCGCTCCCTTCCCTCGCCCCCTTCCCTCGCTCCCTTCCCTCGCTCCCTTCCCTCTCTCCCTTCCCTCTCTCCCTTCCCTCGCTCCCTTCCCTCTCTCCCTTCCCTCTCTCCCTTTCCTCGCCCCCTTCCCTCGCTCCCTTCCCTCTCTCCCTTCCCTCGCCCCCTTCCCTCGCTCCCTTTCCTCGCCCCCTTCCCTCGCTCCCTTCCCTCGGGTTTGAACGCCCCGTTCCGGGAGCCACGATCCGCCGGCTTCTTCTATTTCGAGCCGATTACTTTGGATATTTCGAAGTATGTCATCAAGGTGTATAAACTCTGAGTCATTGTCATCAGGATCGCGTGCCCTTTACTCCACTTTATGACATAATGAACCAACGTAAACGCCAAATCAGCCTTTTCCTGCCGTATAACGCGGAGCCGGAATATAAAACAATCTTATCAGTTAATTAGATAAAAAAAGGGACAGTATCAACGATCCAAAGGTCGGGTTTTGGTGAATAATTCTTATCCATAAAACGAACTCCAAAATACAAAAAATTCAGATTCCTCGATTGAATTCGGAAGTTAATTGAAAAAAAAAATTCTGGGCAGAAATCGGGGTCCTTTTAAAGCTGCTGTTCCACTTAAAACATGAATTTCACTCTTTAGCTCGCTTAGCGGATAAAGCCCTCGAATCTGTTATTTTATTCCTTCTTCCTAAGCTTTAATAGCGTAATAAGAACACAGAAATTTTTAACAAGCTTTTTTTGGGGGGGGGGTTCTATGGCAGCAGCCTATCAATGGCTGCCCTTTGTGCCACGTGATAATTTTAAGGTTCCCGGTAAAAAAACAAAAATTTGGACGATGCAGAACTTTCAAGATGAAAGAATGATTTTTCAAAGCCGGTTTGGGCATCAATGTAACCAGAAGCGTTAATGATACTTTTAGATACAAAAGTGGCAAATTCAGTAATTATTCGGTTGGGAATCTCAACATAGCGCAGTGATTTTTTGAAATATGTAGGGGGGAAAAAAGGCGGAAATCACAAAAAAATGTTTTAATTCCATTTTTGGAAACATTTTTAAAAGTAAATTTAAAGTTTTTGATTTCCAAATAAAGATATTTGTCTCCCAAACCCTACGAAGGATAATAAATATCGTTACGCGGAATTACTTTGAGTAACCCCCGTTTTGGATTTTCCCGATCAGCCCGAACACGCACACACGTGTTCCACGATAATTCCCCCTCCTGTATCCTGCAGCTGGGTTTTCCACCCCTCGGTCCAATGTTGGGTGGGAGTGTTAATTTGATCATGTGACCAGCGGGCGGGGGTCGCTGAGATTTGGGTAATTCCATTTTCCATAGGAAATTGTGCTTCTAGAGACGGGGGCCGCTCCGCTCCGCATGACGGAAAATCAGTGAGTGAGTTCAGGGTCAGGGGTCACGGGGGGTCATTCCATGCAGCGTGTTATGTATGTTATATAGCGCCATCATATTCAGCAGCGCTGTACAAAGGGCAAACAGGACACAAGAAGAACATCAGGACAGAAACAAAAGTTAACGTTGGCCTTGCTCAAAGAGCTTACAATCTAGAAGATACCATATACATGTATATATGATTACATCATGCATGAATACAGGGGTAGCTCTAGAGTTTCAGGGCCCCTAAGCACATGCTTTCTGTTGTTATATGGGGGCCCCATCCCCGAGCGCATAGACTGCGTGCTGTGACAACGCGCGACGCATTACGGGGCCCGGATTTCTTTCCCGCTGTTCGTTCACCTTTTGGTATGATGTTTGATCCATACATTGGCCCCTGACTTCGTCCGGCTGGATGTATGAAGGACAGTGTACTCTGTACCATACATAAACGTGTCTGACCCGGGTAGGTGCTGAGCTGGCCCTGCACAATGTATAGTTCAATACAATTAGTTTGCTGATTTATTGTACATGGTTACAGGACCGGCTCTCTGGACCGGGCTTTCATGATGTCCTGCAAAGGCGAATTCAAACTGCAGCTCTCCTGCAAACTCCCGCTTTAGTGAATAAACCCCGATGTCCGAGCTGCTCTGCATGCCATGTAGGCCATGCGCAGGTGGACTCTGGGGCAACAAGCGAATCGCAGATGATGCCATGAGGTGGCTGAACAGCTGGCAGTGCCCAGGGTCAGGCTGTGATGGAGTTATATGGGGTAAAAACCCTGAGAATCTCCCCTTTCACCCCTAGACCTTGAGACCGGGGTACAAACACTGAGAATCTGCCCATTTACCCTGACACACAGGGGCAGTTCCCAGACATAGGGTCTTTAATGGATATTTAGGGCACAGAGGTATTTGAGGGCGCACCCCTTTGTGTGGGGTGTATATCTGGGGCAGAAATGGCTGGGGGCAAGAAGCGCTGAAATCCGTACAGTACCCAAAGAGTTACACCACAGCTACAATCACCTAGCAACCCTTTGCCCAGGCTAATCCCGCCCCTCGACTGACCGCCAACCAATCCCGGCCTGTCTCTCCCTTCTCGCTTTACTCGCCACACCCGCTATTTTTCCTGGGTTGTAAAGTTCTCGGGCGGGAGACCGGAGGTTCATTTGCATAAACCAATCAGGGGCGCGCTATGCAGATGAGACGCGCGGCCATTGGCTGAGCGCGGGAGCATGTAGCCCGGGCAGCGCACAGCTGGTAGCAGAGTGTGAGAAGCCGAGCAGTGGACGAGTTGCTGCCGGACACACAGCGAGGAGACCCGGACATAATGACACTGGAGGAACTGACTGGGGATCAGAGTATGGGGAGGTAAGAGTGCACAGCTTCAGCATGGGGGCAATTCTCTGCAACTGCCCCCACTGCCAGTTATTGGTGGCATCCCGGATGAGCGGCTCGGGCTTTTAATGGGGTAAAAAGTTAGTAAAAGGAGCAGTTATTTCTGGCATTTCCAGCCATTGCAGTATTTACCTCAAACTAGTAGGTGGGGGGTTCTTTTACCCACTTCTTACCCTGATACCCATAACTACTCCTCTTAGGGCTGCAGGAAATGCACCTATGGAGATAAGGGGTGGGGGTCACCTAAGTATCAGGGTGTGCTTGGACCCCTTATTGTATGCAGCACTGGTAGTATTGGGGTGCAGTGGACCCCGATATCAGGCAGCCTGGTCACATGACCGGTTTCTGCATGCTGGGGAAGGTTATTGGGTGACTCGGTCGGGCTGTTTGTTTGGAGCGATCGCTCGCCTTGTTGTCCTGAGTCACAGGTGACTGATGTGTTTTTTTGGGACCTGCTGTGCAAGATGCGCTCGCTCACACTCATTCATTCGCTTGCTCACTCACTCACTCACTCACTCGCTTCCTTTTATCCGCAGGATGGACGTTGTTGGAAACGCGTTGGAAGAAGTGCTCAGAAAGAGCAAAACACAGAGAACCATCACCATCGGGGTGTACGAGGCGGCCAAACTACTCAACGTGTAAGGATTCCAACTTTACGGGGATGTAGGGGGCATTCCTGGGGCAAGAGCTTTATAATTACCCCCCCTCCAGCATACATCCGAAGCATTGTGGCGGGTGCCTTATTGCTTTGCATCATCAGCGCATTTAAAATTTCATTCATTGCACTTTTGCCTGTTTTTACTAATTGACAGGTTTATGGGGGGTTATTTGGGCAGGGAAGGGGTTAATCGGGGTGCAGATCTGTAACCGTGTTTTGTTTCCTCCCGTCGCAGGGATCCGGATAACGTGGTTCTCTGCCTGCTGGCCGCAGATGAAAAGGACGACCAGGACGTCGCTCTGCAGATCCACTTCACCCTGATCCAGGCGTTCTGCTGCGAGAACGACATCAACATCCTGCGGGTCGGTAACGTGAGCCGGCTGGCCGACATCCTGGGCGGCGCGGACAAGCCGGGGGAACCGGCCGACCTGCATTGCATCCTGATTAACGTAGGTGACGCTCTCCTGGAATCGGGGCTGGCGGGTGGTACCGGCCGACGGACACTCTTTATGCCGTCAGGGTTTCTGCTTGCATTTTTTTTGGAGGGAGGGGGGGTATTTAGACATTTACCCTCACGGATGGAATCTTTTTGAGTCAAGCACGTGGGCATTATGGACGTAAAATATGTGACGAATGACTTTAGAGGTAGTTGCTTCATGAACAGCCACCCAGCAGTGATGGTACAAACTATTTGGTTTTTTATTTTCTTCTTCTTGTAGCAACGCTCTGCGGCAGTATAACTGCGATACGGCTAATGTTTCCACAGTTGACGGCTGCAGGCAGCGCCGGTAATATTAGAAAGCAGCTTGTAATGTATAAACTACCCGCTGCTTTAGGAACATTTTGGGGGCATTTCTTAGCGAGTCGGAATAGTTGAGGTTTTGGGATAGCCGCGCGTCTCCTGTTAATAGATCCCCCTGAACCCTCCAGCCAAAGAGCGATCGGCGTGCATTGTGAGCTCGCCCTGCCCTCGGTTTCTGTGTCGGGCTGACTCACTCCTGCATTCCTCAGCCGGTTCCCCTCCGCCCCCGACTGAGTTTCGGTAATTGCAAGATCACAGTGACTTTGCTCTCTGACGGTTGCATTTTTTCCCCCTTCTCGTCTGTAAACGGACTTTGGCCAACAGCTTCCCTGATCCGCCGCTGGGAGGGGGTTTCCCTCTTTCCGACTTGTTCTGACATGTTCCTGTAAGCACCTTGCGGCGCAATTTCCGATTCTGCAATCAAACAGGTGCCGATGCAGAACCAAAATCTTACGCACGCAAGAGTATTACCTAATAAAAGGCCCTGAGCTGCATAGGGCTGTAGATAAGTAAAACAGCCTCCCAGCAGAAGTGGTAGAGGGTAATACAGTGAGGGGATTAAACATGCATGGGATAGACATACGGCTCCTGAAAGATGAGACCAACGACCGATTAAGGTTTGAGTCTTTACAGCAGGAGAAACGGGCGACTAGACGGGGGCCGGATGGGACAAATTCAGTGTTTTAAATCGTTTCTGCAACGGTTTCAAATTTTAATTTCACGTTTATCTATTTTCTAGAATCCGCATCCGCCGCCCTGCAAGGATACGGCGCTCGGAAAAGTGATCTGCTTTTGCAAGGAAAGCCGCTACACGGATCAATGGGTTCCGGTGATCAACCTCCCGGAACGGTGATAACATTTGGGATTCCGGAGCTGACATTTTTCCTGAACTTCTGAAAATTTAAAAAAAAAAAAAAAGGAAAAAAAATACTTTGCGGAGTTTAAATGCATAGCTTAAAAAATAAAACAAACTCTCCAGGGTATAAAGTCTGCAGTGAAGAGACGATCCTTAAAATTATTAACAAGCAAAGAAGAGACTCGTGAGTCCTGGTTCGTGGGCCGCGGACCACGAGCGAGTCGGAGTGGGCGGCGGGACCCCCGGCAGAATGCAGAGAGTTCAGAGAATCCTGCTGGGAGACTTTAGCGGGTTGGAAAAAAAAATTCCTTTTGTACAGAAAGAAACCAGAAAAACCAAACTTTGGAGGAATATTTCAGGTTTTTATTATAATATTTAAAGTTAACTGTTTGGTAATTTATTGCGTTAAGGTAACTCTTATGATTTGCCGATACATCGCTTCCTTAAGTTGGTACAAAAACTTTTTCTATAGACCGAGGCGAGCGGAAACATAAAACGTGTTACATCGGGAAAAATAAAATATTTCAATGAATTTTTTATTCCTCATTTGTTGCGGTTCTCTGTATGACATCATAAAGCAAAAGGATGAGCCCAGTACGGGGCAGAATCCAAAACAAACAGCAAGCTGCCGGCCGGTAATCACGGATCCCACGGGATTCTCGATCAAGCCGAACAAAACTTTATGTGAAGTCGAGGAGCCAGACAGGAAATTTTGGAAGGTTTTTTTTTTTTTTCCCCCTCACCTGAGTACAAGGGGCTGTATTGAGGGATTGTAAGGGCACGGAGGGCCGAGGATCCTAGACCCCAAAGATTTTGCGAAGCGTGGAAATGTCCGCGCTCCGGCCGTGAAATTCCTTGGTGGCATTTAAGTAGACAGGGAACGCGGCCGTCTCTACCTGGCCGGCGGGTCCGGTTTCTCAGGGCGGTTGCTATTTGATTTCCTCTAATTACAAAGAGAGTTCGGAGACCCCAATCCACAAAGGACTGATGAGCAGAGACCGGTTTGTCCGGTCTGTCCCGTTTTTAAGGGGATCCTGTGAGAAGGATGAGAGGATCTCTAATTGGCCGTGAGGCACCCGTTACCCGGACAACAACCTAAACAGGGCTTTCCATGCAGACGGTGATGCTGCACCTTTAAATTGTATCGGGATTAGTGGCCGAGACCCCTTTTAGTTGCCATTTCAACTTTACTGGGGTAACTGGGGGTAAACCATTCGGGGAACCCCACCAAGTAGCAAAAGGGACGCACATTCAGGACACGGAAGACGACACAACTCGCCTTATCTACACTACTCCCTGCCCTGATCTCACGCTTAAAGCCTGCCTGAGCAGATCAGCAACTTAACAATAAGGGAGATATATGGGGGAGGATGGGGAGGAATAATCCTAAAGATCCCGAGACATATGCATTGTATACGTCATTGTATGCACCTAAAGTGGGCTTATTACGAATATGGGACTAATGACAGATTTGGGGAAAGTGAACGGCTGATTAAACTATAAAGAGGGCTGAGTTACCGTGATAGGGAAGCGTGTAGACAGAATAACGCAGCGGGCTACAGGGTCGGAGGCGTAAATGGAACGGAAGGCAGATTTACTTTACCGAGTAGTAGATAAGTGGAACGGCCACCCAGAAGTGGTAGAGGGTAATACAGTGAGGGTATTAAACATGCGTGGGATAGACATACGGCTCCTGAATCCATGACAAGACCAACGACTGATTAAGGTTTGAGTCTTTACAACAGGCGAGTAGACGGGGGCCGGATGGGGCCGATCTGCCCGCAGATTCTACATTTCTGTCTCTTCCCTCTGAGGTGGAGGTGTGTGTGTGTGTGTGTGTGTGTGTGTGTGTGTGTGTGTGCGTGTGTCCCTCCCTGGACACGGATGTTTCAAACACGCGTAAGAAAGACAGACGCGCTGAGAGTGGCTACAACATCGCTGTATTTGCATGATATAAAGATACAGATTCACAACCTGATGATCTGCTGTTTTTGTTTTTTTACAAAGATGGAATATTCTTCAATGATATTAACAAAAATATACACCGACCGTAAAATCATACAAAAGAACCCAAAAAAATAAATTTTCACCAACAGTCCAGGGGGGCTTCATGTGATTTTATATTCGATGCTGATGGGTCAGAGCCATTAAGAGGTTAAAAGAAGCCTTTGTAAGCCAAATTCTGTGACAATAACCTTTTATTTGCCGGGAAATATTTAACCCTTTGGGTGCCAGTGACCAGCAATACATTTCACGCCCCAACGTACAACCTTCCCCCGTGCGTCCTGTCTCTCCGTACAGAGCGCTGAATGAGGAACCCAAGTTGACTGAGCATCCTGGGAGTTGTACGTCTGCCACGTTAGCTGGAGTACCAAATGCCGGCCACCACAAAAGGCAATTAACCTCTTGGTTGCTAGTTCAAAAAGTGTCTGGGGGGGGGTTAAAGTTACCGTATTTTAAATATTTGTGAAATTGTTAGTATAGAAAAATATTGTTTACAAAAATAGCTGCAGAGTAAAAACGTAACAAAAATTAAGGGGAAAAAAAATATTAGACGATCAGCTGACTCCTGGTCCCCAAAATAAATGTAAAGGAAAGCAGGACTCCCGGTATAGTTCGGGGTTGCCTATCCTTACATTATAATTGCACCCCATTACCCAGGATGCAGGAGAGGTAAAACTGTTAAAATACCCCCCCCCCTCCAGCAGGTAAATTAATTTGAAAGAAAACATTTGGATATAAAAATCACATTCAAAATTATTAAACTTTAATACATGGCGTTAAATGAACGAAGACGTCAGCATGGCGGTACACTGAGGACATTTATACACGCTTTAATAAAGTTGCAGACATTCAAAACAAAACATTTTCAAAATTGTTTTACAGAAACTATGCAGGAAACGAGATCCGCGTCCGCGATCGCCCCGTCCGGTTAACGGAACCGGCAAAACCCTCTCCCGGTTAGGGGCATTTGTTGTTTAAACTTGGCATAAAAAAAAAGTGGTTACAGAGAGAATACACGAAATTCGCGTTTATATCGTAAAATATTGTGCAGCGATGCGCTAGCTACTATGGGGGGGGGGGCGTGGGGCGTAATAAAATTAGATGAGGGCGCCGGGAGCAGCCATTTTTAGTTTATGGTCAGGCTGCGGCCGAGGTAGGTCGCGTGAGATCTCAAAGCTGGAGATATATACCGGATCCGTCGCGGCCGATTACTTTACCTCCTCTGAGGTCTGTGTGAAAAGCAATATGGCCGCTCACTGGAATTCCACATGGACTGAAGCTGCGCATGTTAAAGAAAGGTCTTAAGGGCTCCACGCACCATAAAGGCGATAAAGCCCGGCACAGTTTCCTCGAGTAGAATAGGGCAGTCGCCCGAGTTACGGAGTGTACAGTGTCACGATATAAAGTAGTCTAGGCCATTTGTTGCCCTATGGGTGCTGCTGAACTCCAACTCACACTAATCCCTGCCGGCAGCCAGAAGCATAGAGGGACTGGACTTTCCTTCGTCTCGCCGCGCTTCCCGGAGCTGGATGCACCATTTTGCACCCGTTGTGTGCCAGAGAGCCCAGCAGCACAGTGCATATTGCTGTCCATCTGGAGCAGGAACAGTTACAACTCGGCCTCAGGGGAGAGACCATTAACCCCCGAACGACGGCATTAACCCCCGACGGGAGGCAGGAAGTGGAACGGCTCACTGGGGAGCTGCGGCTGCTGGTGAAAAATTCATTAAAAGAAAAAGAAAAGCTCCCCCTATAGAGAATCATTAGAATTAACACCTTGATACAGAGTATCCAAATACTGTCTGCATTCCAATACAGATGGGGGGGGGGGTCAGCGGAACCCAACACCTCAACGTCCTAAATCACAAACACTGATTACAGCCGACAAGCCGGATGTCACCGCAGAAGAGGATGTTTGTCTGAGATATCGCAGGGAAATGCGGAGTTAAGAAACCTGCCCCGATTGCCCCACTCGCTTCTCGCTCTCACACGTCGTTACCTGGCCGCGGGATAAAGACCCCCCCCCCCTCTGGTTACCCCGCTAGCTCCGCAATTTACTTTTTGGCTTAGAAAACGTCCCGATTCTACAACAGAACTACACACCGCATCCGACACATAGCGGAAAAACGACCTGCCCGCTACTAACACAAATTTTAGTGTTTTACTTAAACGTGCCGGAACATTCGCAAATTTTCACAAATCTGATAAAATCACCCGAGCCATCATTGCCGTGGATTAAGCGGCCGAACCGGAAGACCCCCTGCGCTCAGCAAATCCCTTACAAGCAGGCGTTACAGAACTTACAAAAGTTAACCCCGCACCAATTGGTAAAATGCATTAACCCTTCCGCTGCTGGACAGGGTCGCTATCAACCAATCACAGCAGGAAGCACTATGGCACGTAAAGAATGTATTCTAACAAAAAATATATATTATCGTGATCATACAAACACCCCTTTGTGGGAAAAAACCCTTTAATACCTTGGCTTGATTTTACTTGATTAAAATACTGTTTAATGACCAAATAAGAGTTAAAAATATATGTTAAAAAAAATCAAAACGTATATAAAGCGGTCATTTAGACACCGAAGGGGGGGGGGGGGGGCTTATTTAAAATCTATGGCATTGTGTCAAAGCACCAGTTTTCTAAAAACTTAAAAAAAAAATAATAAAAAAAACCCCTCAAGCATTTCTTTTATTGCCAGAAGCTTCCCAACGCATTCCGCGCCGCAAGAAAATATCACCGGCGACACTTTGTATCTGGGGAGGAAAAAGAAAGCGCTTGCAAACTTTTATCAGCTGTAAACACGTCCCTGCGACCCCTGCGCTGTCCGGATAGAGACGTCTTTACGGCGTTTTAACCCTACAGGTGCCAGGGAGGACTGTATGCTTTACTAAACCCCTATGGCACTAAGAAAATCTCAATTTACATCCCAGAGGGGCACTTAAAATTTGGTAGGGAGCAATGCGGGGGGGGATGTATATAATGGGGTTCTGGTGCAAAGCTTTAGAAGGTGATGTTACCATAGCAACCAACCGAATAGTCCAATCAGCTCTTGGTTTCAGATACCAAGTTAAATGCAGAATAGATCTTCTAGAAGCTTCTTAAAGGGACGGTAAAATCTTAAGTCTTTTATATTCATGATTAAGCTGGGAATTTGTAACACTGACGGCGTGAAAGCGGCTGGAATAAGTCTCGTCACGGCGCGTCACACATCGTCATAGCGTCCGCATCCCTTTACACGACGTGAAAACAATGCTTTGGTATCTAACGCACGGCTGGAGAGTTCATTAACGACGACCGATCGGCCGACGCGCACAAAAAGCAAAGCGATTCGCTGTTTGGTTCCATTTAGATCCCTGAAAGTCTGAGGCGGGAAGTGGACGGACCCCCAAACCAACCAGACAGACCCCCAAATCAACCAGACAGAGCGAAGCGTATGTACCAGAGACTTCTTAAAATCGATAATAACGATATTGGCGTCTAATGGAATGAAATCACGATGCGGGTTTATTTGGGCTCACATTCCCGGGGTCAGATACCTGGAGATTCCTGGAAGGGGTTAATTGCCGACGCCGGCACTTTAAGGACGGCAGCCGCACGTTGCCAGATCGAGTCACTATGGGCCAGCGATCTCTCACGAGAATCTTTATTCTGCAACCCCACCGGGGGCCGATACTCCACGGCGTAAATTAACACATTCAGGGCCAAACGGCTGGAATGAGCCGTGACAGGTAAACAGAAACGAGAAATTCGCGGGGTTAAACACAGAGGTGGCTTCCTAACTGCACTACGCCACTCGTGGCCACCCGGGCCGGCCACAGAGAGGCAACTTTGGTCTTGGTTTGGTGACGAGGAATTCCGCGAGTGGATGACGAGACGCCACACGTTAGACAGACAGTACGGTAAAGAGACATTCAGCGGCCGCGGTCCTCGGTATCATAACGGTTTGGTTTTAAAAAGACTGTTCCCGAGAGTAAGAAAGTTATACAGAAAAAAAACAAAAATAGAAAAAGAATCATTGGTATAGATTTAAAGTTTTTTTTTTTCTTTTTTTTCCTCTTAAGTGGAAACCAGAAACCCTTAAAATAATTTCGGTAAGAAGAGCGGGTTTGGAGGTTTAGGTGGAGAGGAGGTTGTTGCCAGTGAAAGATACTACAATATGATGCACGGCTTCTTATCCTTGAAAGGGTTTTCGGAAGCGGGGATCCCCATGAGCAAAGGGTCGTTCTTGGCGTGTTCGTCGCAGTAGCGCATGAGGTCGGCCGATGCTTTGGAAACCTGGAAGGATACGAAGCGATTACTCGAAGCCACAGGAGCAGTGAGAGTGCCGGCCGTACCCCGTTACTGGGTTTCCGGATATTAGACCCCCCCCCAAAAAAAAACAGTAGACGGCGTGCGTTGAGGGGCTCAGGGACCTTAATATGTGCAACTTGGGGGAAAACCGAGAGAGAGGATGGGAGAGAAACATTTAAATACATAAAGGGGTTTAACACAGGAAGGTTACAAGAGACCAGAATCTAACACTAGAGGGTCAGAGGCTGAGATGGAACAAAAGGAAGATTTACTTTACTGAGAGGGTGGTGGGTAAGTGGAACAGCCTCCCAGCAGAAGCGGTAGAGGGTAATACAGGGAGGGGATTAAACATGCATGGGACAGGCATACGGCTCCTGAATCTAAGACGAGACCAACGACTGATTAAGGTTTGAGTCGTTACAGCAGGAGAAACGGGCGACTAGACGGGGGCCGAATGGGGGCCGATCTGGGTTTGTTACCTTTATTCTTTCTATAGAGGCCTCCACTTTGAGTTGCTGAACAGTCCGCCGGGCCTGCGCGATGTTATTTGTGCTGGTTGTTTTGGCCGACATCTTTGGTGAGTTCTATGAACAAAATAATGAAAAAAAAATGTAAATAAAGGAGACACGAGTTTCTGCTAAAAAGTAAGAAAACCAGGAAAACATTAAGTCAATTTAACCGTTAAAAATAACTTTAAATGGAATGTTACAGGAATTGCATGGGGGGGGGATCTGTGTCCAGCCCCTATAACTGAACGCGTCGCCCACCAGACCGTTCCGGGCATGGATTTGGCAGCATTGTCCCGGTGAAAGTCCTGACTGCGGGGAGATTGTGCTGGAACCGGAGCAGAGAGCGGCGAGATCCGTTACACGCAAGTCAGCGACACTTTGTATGGAACCAATGAGTGAAGCTGGGGGGGGGTTTCTATAAAATTGCCCCGGGGCATTATCTGTAAGACGGGACAGCCTAACTTTAATGAATAAACCAGCAGAATGAAATCGGCTCTCTGCGGCCGGGGTCTCGGAGGTGAGTGTTGGCTTTGCGGAGTGGCTGTATATGCAGTTCTATGCAAACTGCTTTAGAGAATCCCCCCCCACAGCCCCCAGGGGAAAAAAAGCACAATAATGAACACGCTCCGTGTGAATAGAGAGGGGAGAGAGGTTTATAAAAACCAGCAGTCAGCGTGTGGAGATCTCATCCAACCCCCCCCCCCCGCTCAATAAACTCATCACATGACTTCATCCAAAACTCTAAACTCTTCTGGCTAAATCCGCATACAGCACACACACACACGCATGGAACATACAGCACACACACACGCATGGAACATACAGCACACACACACGCATGGAACATACAGCGCGCACACACACACGCATGGAACATACAGCACACACACACGCATGGAACATACAGCACACACACGCATGGAACATACAGCGCGCACACACACACGCATGGAACATACAGCACACACACACACGCATGGAACATTCAGCACACACACACACGCATGGAACATTCAGCACACACACACACGCATGGAACATACAGCACACACACACGCATGGAACATACAGCGCGCACACACACACGCATGGAACATACAGCACACACACACGCATGGAACATACAGCACACACACACGCATGGAACATACAGCGCGCACACACACGCATGGAACATACAGCACACACACACGCATGGAACATACAGCACACACACACGCATGGAACATACAGCACACACACACGCATGGAACATACAGCGCGCACACACACACGCATGGAACATACAGCGCGCACACACACACGCATGGAACATAGCGCGCACACACACACGCATGGAACATACAGCGCGCACACACACACGCATGGAACATACAGCGCACACACACACGCATGGAACATAGCGCGCACACACACGCGGAACATACAGCGCACACACACACGCATGGAACATACAGCACACACACACACACATGGAACATACAGCACACACACGCATGGAACATACAGCGCGCACACACGCATGGAACATACAGCACACACACACACGCATGGAACATACAGCACACACACACACGCATGGAACATACAGCACACACACACACACGCGTGCGCATGGAACATCACTGGATCGTGGGGACATAGAGCACACAGGCGCATGGATCACGGGAACGCTGGGACTTCTTCATGGGGCGGAGGGGCCGTTATATTTATGTATGAAGAGCAGCCCTGATACAGCAACTGCCCTCCTCCTCCTCCACAGTCAGACATTTCTTGCCCCCGGTTGGCTGCTCCTAGGGGGTGCTGTCCACACGTGGGGTCTGAATGGACCCCGGTCCGCAGCGTCTCCAAGCCGGCCCTGCATCTCCTGCAGGCCTTTAGCTAAGGGGAAAGTGGCAATTCTAATGGGGGGTTTCTGCAGACCCCCCAATGTATTTGCAAAAAGGACAACTAGCATTTGCATCAAAGTGCATGCGCTGGCGGGGGATCAGAGACGTGCAGCTGAATAAGACAAAGCAGCTTTTATTACAGCGCAGCGCATGCTCACGCTTCCCATACCCAACCCATCGAGCTGATAAACCTTACTGACCCCAGGCAGAGACTGAAAGGGGTTAACCCTTTACACTTCCGTGCGTTTGGGGGAAAACCTTTAGGGAGGGAGGGAGAGAGAGAATATATATCTTTCTTTAGCTTTTTGTTCTTTACGCCATTCCCTGAGCGCTCGGCACTCGGGGGTTAATGCCGCTGACGAGGAAGCCGTATTGTTATCCAAACTTTTCACCTTTATAACTTACATCACGGAACTTAAAAATACACGCGTATAAAACCAAGGCTACGCACTAACGCCAGCGAATGGAAAAAAACGGGGCCGGAAGGGCCGTTACACCCGCGTGGAGAGAAGTAACCCGGAACGCAAAGCTTTACTTTAATCTTTGTCAACAATAGAAGTTTAACCCCCGGCAGCGTTTCACCTCCCGCGCTGCGACCTGAACCTCTTCTCCCTACGCCAGCCGTATATTCCAGACACGGCTTCCGCGCTTTACCAGTACATCCCGTTATATCCCAGTATATCCCAGTACAGAAGCTGCCGTTTGTTGCAAGGCTGACATCACTGGCCAGGAAGCCCTATTTTTTTCTAGTAATCAGGGGCCCCTGCGGAAGGCGTTGGAGATCCCCCGTGGCTCAGAGTGATGTGATTGATGTTTGGTGAGATAACAGGGCAATAAACGGAGCGTTCGTGGTAAATAGAAACGCTCCAAACACCAGCCGGGGCCGACTCTCACTAATTTCCCGTTAGATTAATCCCGCGAGCTCCGCGTCAGACCGGATCAGATCTACAGGCGGTTGTCACAATAAACACCGGCGGATCGCAAGCTTACGGGGCAACAAAGCCGCTGAATCACAGAAAACGCACAGAAAACGCAGAGCCGTCACAGAGCGATGGCGAGTATCTGCACAGTCACCGCCGGACGCGTTCATGGGAGGAACGCTCACCTGCCGAAGGTCTAGCCTTAACCCTATAAACGCCATGGGGGGTGCAAGGCAACGCACAACAACGGATCAGTAATAAAAAATGACCTATATTACTACGAAACTGCGCATGAGCCGCGCATGAAACGATGTATCCCCCACACCGTGTATCCAAATACTATCAGAGGGCCAGGTGCTCGCGGGGCTCCCATCTAAAGTGCATTATGCCTATGTCCTCATAACCCAGGGGCTTGTTCACTGAAGCAGGGGAGCTGCAGCTTCATTGTCCCGCGGCTGCACAGAGCGCTTCACCTGCTGGTCCGGTGAAATCCAGAGAGAAATTAGCGAGGTTTCTTCTCCTCTGACTTGCTGCAGAAACCTGACAGTATGGGCACTTCGTAATGAACGAAAGGGTTAAAACCATAACGCTCCCTTTAGTGAATAAGCCCCCACGGGCCGGGGTTGGCCCTTCATAACGTTAGGTGAAGCCGGTGAGATCAACAAACCCAATACCGTGACGGCTCTGCATGCCGGGAACAGGAGCCTCACGTGGCGCCCCTGCAAACGGCCCAGCGGGCAAAAGCAGACGCCGAGTGAAGATCAGGCCCCACTCCACATACCCCTCACTCACACAGCGCGGGGAGCCCCCACTCCACTACATACTGACACGCACATATACCACGTCACAATAACCTGCAATGTAAGCTCGCCTCTATCATACATACACTCGATAACCGGAGCTCGTATTATAGAAACGGAAGCGACATTAAAAAAGCCACCAGAGCAGAGAGTCCATGCAGTGTCTGTATGACTACTTTAAAGCAAAAGCTCCTGGCACCCAGCCAACCGTGCCAAAGGTATGGGAGTAGGTGAGCCGGCCGTGGCCCCCTGATGCCCGGCGTCACACGCTTTAGGCTCATTTTGTTATTCATGTGTTGGGGAGGGAAGAATAAATCCCTCGTGCGTTTCCTGTTGTGAAACAAATAAAATAAACTTTGCAATCCTGCGGCGGCCGGAGAGGACGGGGAGCGTTTACAGGAATTTCTGGCCTGCAGGAAGTGGAGACAGGCGGGGGCGGCCAGGCAGAGGCGTTCTTACCGAACACGGGTGCCGGAGCCGCATCCCCGTCCTGCAACAAGGAGCCTGGAATCAAACAATACACCTCAAAAAAAAAACCCCGAACATGTGGAAATGGAACAGCCTCCCAGCAGAAGCGGTAGAAATGAATACAGTGCGGGAATATAAACATGCTTCTGTGAAACCCCGACCAACCTGTCCTATAATTAGACGTTTTCCATTTACAAAGCAAACACTAGCATCGGCCCCATTCGCCCCCCCCCCTCTAGTCTTAGATTCAGGAGCCGTATGTCTATCCCATGCATGTTTAATACCCTCACTGTATTACCCTCTACCACTTCCGCTGGGAGGCTGTTCCACTTATCTACCACCCGCTTAGTAAGTAAAACTTCCTCAAATTCCCGATGGTTATTCTCTGGCGCTGTAAGCGAGGCGGCCGGGCTGTGCAGCACCTGAGATCTGTACAGATTGACGCGAGGGACTCGTCTACATAAACCACAGAGGGAATGAAGCTCGTGGAGCCGACTGCAACTCCCACGATGCTTGGCCGGCCAACCAGACCCGGCGCTCCTTAAAGTAAAGCACTACGCGCAGCGGCTGCCCCCGGGGGGGCAGATTAATGGATACACGGCAGGTGTTACGAAATGTCCCCGTTTCAGAGCGTTTTTGGCACGATGGATCCCTGACGCAGGGAGAATGCTTTCTGTGACATTTCCCAACCTCGCGTGTCGGCGTCTGCACACGTGTGATGTCATACGGACACGCATTAAATAAACAGAAGTATACATTATTAATACACGGGGCATCGGCGGCATCGTGCAGGGGCAACAAGAAGCAGGGGGGCTACTAGGAGGGTATTTCATTTCTCGATCTTTTTACATGTTTGCCGTTCTACCACAGCCGGCACGGATTTCCTCCATGTTTGCGGTAACGTTATGTTATACCCGGTACAGGGCGCCGCTCTGTCTGTGTGATGTGGTAACGTTATGTTATACACCGGGTACAGGGCGCCGCTCTGTGTGACACGGTAACGTTATGTTATACCCGGTACAGGGCGCCGCTCTGTGTGACACGGTAACGTTATGTTATACCCGGTACAGGGCGCCGCTCTCGGTCTGTGTGACGCGGTAACGTTATGTTATACCCGGTCAGGGGCATCAGTGTAACGGGTGTCAGTGTGCGAGGCGCTGCGTAATCGGCCAGAAGAGCCCCGGACGGCACCAGAGAAGTAATCAGGTTACTCAACGCGACCTACAAATCCACTGACCTACCCCGGCGCGCTCAGAATCCGTGCAACGGCCCCCAGCCATTACAGGAGCGAGGCTTTGGCCCTTGGGAGCCAGCGGCCAGTCTGCAGTCAGATCGGGGGGGGGGGGGATTTTAAGGATCCTCCGGGGTTACCGACGGCAGCGTGTATCCGGCAGGCACGGAAGCTGCAGCTTCGGCTCTTTTGGAAGCAGAGATCGTTACACTCCAGGCAGACGTCGGGGGTTGCAACAAAAACGTTTATTTCACCGATCTCTGGAGTTTTGCGACCAGCGGGGTTTGTGTTTATCTGTTTATCATTAAGATGCATATGGATTCCTTTTCATTACAAACACTCTCAGCCATCATTAGCATTAAAGTGCCTATGAGGGCAGTAATAGATATAATTACTGTGTATACCCCAGAGCGCCAACAGACTCCATAGCGCTGTACAACGGGTACATGCAGGAAATCTGTTAGACGGGCCGGTGGCATGTGACCGGGAACATGCGCGGAAAGCCATGCGGTACAGATAGGAATTTAAAGCATTTGGTGTGAAATTCTCAAGCAGACGACCTCCTGCCGGGATAATTAAATGGTTAAATCACTAAACCGACCCAACGAGCAGTTAACGGCAGGCTGTACAATGCAGATCGGGAGAAGGCAGCCACGTTTATGGGGATAAGGCATGCGCGACCTACCAGCCCGCAGATCAGGGCAACCGGCTGGACCCAGGTGACGTAACCCCCCCCCCCAGGGTAAATAAATATATATCGAATGAAGTGTATTGTATGCCAGGATGTAAATAGGGGGCTATTAACCCCTCAGGTGTAAATGCTTTACTTCAGGTGTACCTGGCTGAGGACTGCAGGTCTCAGTTTAACCCATTAGTAACCAACTCAGACGAAACGAATGAAGAATCCGCTCACAAGCAGCTAAATCTACAAACTGTTTCCCCAAACTCGGCTCAAGCGGCCGTTACAGTCTGCAGCCGATCCAAATGTTTTCTGAAGGCACCGGTGTGGCCTCTACCGCCTCTACCAGGAGGCCATTCGACCCCTTTGCAAAAATCTATAACGTTTGGGGTCCCTCTCCCGGCGGTGTGTAGTCGCGCTATGTGCATCGGATCCGCTCCCCGGCAGACTTCTAGACGGGCAGCATTATGTAAAAATTATAGGTTTCCTGTAAAACATGGCCCCCGGAGTCACCGAACACCTTCCAGACAATCACGGGACTAAAGGCCGTGTATAACCGGGGTGCTCCGCGAGGACAGGGTTAAAATACCCAGCAGACCGTCTGCAGGAGTCCGATCCTCCGGCCCGAACGTTTAACTTATTAATTTACACCAAACCGCTGCCGAGATTCTCACATTCTTGTGAACTCGCGGAATCAGAGAAGTGTCAGCGGCTGCGAACACGGCGCGGATTATTCCGCCCCAGGAACGGCTCGCTGCTTCCTTTACTCCGAGCTCTGCTGCTGCGGCGGCCGCGCAGGTTCAATGCGTGCCAACAATGGCCTGTAAAACACACGGTCACTTCAGGAGAGACCTATACGTTATAAGAGACTTTTCTTAACCCTTTGTAGTTTTATAGACGGCGGGCAGACTGCCGGCTTGTACCCGGTGCCGCGTTTCTGCCGCTGCGGATTTAGGAGCAGGGCGGCTCAGGACATCACACAAAAGGCGCGTAACAAGGATATTTTGTGTGTTTAAAGACCTCGCTGCCTAATTCCTGCCAGACTCTGCTCCGGGGGTCTTCCCGCAGCTCTTTTCCCCCCCAAAATGTCTCAATTATCGCTGTTCTAAAAATAAGGTTTTTTTTGTAGGCAGTTGGTCGGCATAGAATTCCACATCATAAAAAACCAGGAGCGGCCCCAGAACCTCTCACATTTACCAAAGCGGACAAAGAGGTCAGAATTAAAGGGTAACGACCCCCCTCTTCCAAAAAAAAAAAGCACTTTCCCACCCAAGAGAGAGAGAGAGAAAAAAAAAAAAAAAAAAAAAAAAAGGATCATATTCTTTCAGCTCAGGTATGAAAACTAACAAAATCCGGGAGTAAAAAGGAAACCGAACGCCAGAAAAATATGTAACGGAGCGAGCGAGCGGACGGATTTCGTACAACATCTGATGCTAAAAAACTAAATATTTGTCACAAAATAAAGATATTAACGATGCTAGTAACCGAATCTTATCCTGTGCTGTGAATCCGTCCCGACTACTCCTTGCGGTTTGCTGGGAGCGGCCAATTAGGGGCAGACGATCGATTCCTGTATCCCTGCTGCGTGCCGAAAACAGGATAATTACCCCAAAAATCCAATTTACAGAAAATAACGCTTCCCCCTCCTTATTATCGAGATCCATGCAGATAATGAACGGCTAATGGGTCTGCGTGCGGGGAGCTTATCTGCATTGGGCAGCTGTGAACGAGCACCGCAGCCTCAAAACCCATAAGCATGAATTTATACGTGCCCCGCACAAAAGACGAGACCGACAGCCGATTAAGGTTTGAGTCGTTACAGCAGGAGAAACGGGCGACTAGATGGGGGCCGGATAGGGCCGATCCGCCTGTAGAGTCTATGTTTCTATGTAACTCAGGTGGGGAATCAGCATCCCCCGAGGGGGGTAGAGTCAGAAAGGTCCTACAAACAGCTGTTACGGCTGTGCCACCTCTCCTGGGATCTGGGTCGCTTCATCCTGACGCGCGGTAACGTGCTCCCTCGCCATGGAGAGACTTCGAAGAAAACATCGGGAGAGATTCAGCACTTTCCAGGAATCCTCTGAAGCCGTTTTACCCGAATAGAGAGCCGGGAACTTCTGGCGAAGCAAAGAGTTTGTCTCGGCCCCGGGGGTCACCGGCGTGCAAGCGAACGCCATCTGCTCTAAACACAGCTGGCAACGTCGGAGAGAATGCTTAAAGGGCAAGCGGTTCAGAAACGGCGACCTCAGTGAAGCAAACGTTGCTGCTTCTAGGACTCCGTTCGTTCAGGGCCACAATCAGCGCTCAAGTAATGCTTATCTCAGGGGAGGAAGCACTCCCAGGGGTGCTACGCATGTTTGCACTTCCAAAGGATCCCCTCCTAGTCGCATTGGCCTAGAAGCTGCCACTGTAGCAACCAACAAAATGACCCAATCAGCAGGACCATTCCATTGGTTGTTACGACGATAAGATTCTCTTCTTGTTAATAAACCTAAGGGTTTTTACAATGGATTCTTTAAGATGCAACGAAACAAGCAATTGCTACAGTTAAAAAAAGTGGAATAAATACTAATTTTCCTCAATTTCTGGGGGGAGGAAAAAAAAAACAAAAAAAAAAACACAGTACCGAGAAAAAGCAGATCCAGCAGACGGGCTGACTGTTAGTCACGGACGTTTTATTACAAGCCGATACAGATCGATCAGAGTACAGAACCGAGATCATCGCCGAGCCCTTTTCATGCTGCTCCGCAGCGCTGCGGGGGACCCAGAAAGACGCACTGGAAAGAGTCATCCGGCCGAGTCTTATCTCACGAAGAGAGCTTTCCCGTAAACGGCGCAGATCTCGCGGACCCTCGTGTGACCCCAGACAGAGTAACTCGGAACCGGCTGCCGTCTTCTCTGGCTCTTTCCCAGGCGGATGTTTCTTTCCCACGGTTTGAGAGCCTCGTGAACCTCTTTTCCACGTGATCAGGCTACGTTCTTGGCCACCGGGAAGCTCAGTGTTGGCCGCGCATGGAAGGGGCTCTCTGACGCCATTACAGACGCAGCGCTGGAGATTTATGTGAACCGGGCGTACCGGCGGCTGAGATGATTCACCGGACAGGGTCTGACCCCGTGATCCGGTGTAAATGTTGTACGCATTGCCTGGATACACGTCACAGCGGGCTGTCCGACAGCCGACTCCAGTACACAGAAGACGAGGCAGAAGTTCCAGAAGCCCCGATGAAGAGATCACGTTATTCAGACGAGCGTTTCACGTAACCGATAGCCCCGATCCATCAACACTCCAATTATTATAATTATTAATTATTATTATTATTATTTACACGCATACCCAATGAGCTCCGGAATCCGGGGATTCCCACAAATACAGACTTAATCCGATAGCCATTTTGACTCTACATTCATATAAAGGGTAATCCGGCGAGTCCCGGGGGGTAAATAACAGCTTGCGCCCTCACATGTAACACATTAAAGAGTCCTTCCATGCACTACATTTATTTATTTATTATTATCAGCTTTTATTTATTAAGTGCCAACTACAATTACATAGCGCTGTACAATTTAAGTGGGGAAGTTAACACACACACACACACACAAACATACATTAATACATACCGACATGACACATAAGCTTGCAATCTAACCTTATGATCATTTTATACAGGAGTTTTGGTCAGGAATGGGGGGCTTTTGAGGGCCCCGCTCGTGAGCTTACAATCTAAAGGAATAGTACGGATAATTGAAACAAACATGCGCCTTCTGAGAAACAGAGACTGATGACACAGCGATTATATACGCTACCGCTCCAACGTTTGGGGTCAAAATCTTTATTTTGAAAGAAAGGCACATTTTGCCCATTAAAATAACACGAAAATCTCCTTGTTTTTCATAAAAACAGCGGAGTGGCCGCGTCTATTAGAGTACATATTACGGACGCTGCTTCCCTTTAACAAACGAACTTGCAACAAGAGTAACAATTTACAAATCGTAATTGGAACAAGCGAAACCCGGCAACATTTATCAAGAGCAACACGTGTGGCCGCGGGAGCCAGGAGGGCGACATTTACGCCCACACTGCATGTGGGTAACGTGGTATTTAGCAACAAGACCCCGGGACGCCCTTATTACAGGGTCCGCACCGAGCCGAGGATGAGCCGGGCGGCCAACAGCCTCGAGTGTTCCCAGACAGCTTCTGTTTTGTTGCTGGAAAAAAACTGCCTCGTCAGCTAAAAGCTCATATCTGTTCTCTTCACACGGGATGGCTTTGCCCCGGCAACCTTCACTGGCAGACGATTCCAGGTATCTAGGAATACTACCATGGAATGTAAGCCTTTAGCACTACTTCACAAGCTGCTTTTTGAATTAATAGATTGCGAGCCTTTAGGCCTCCTTTATTTTAAGAGATCCTCCTTCCAGGATGGCGGTGACGAGGAAGTCCTGCTCAGAGAGGCATGCGGATCGGGGATTTACAGGAGTGAGTAGTAAGGAAACTATGTAAAGCACGTTACCCGACAGCGATGCCCAGTCCATTACAGGAACATTTAAAGAGAAACGATCAGTACAACGCCATGAGCACCCAGTATAAAGCCATTTCGCAGAATGGGGGGGGGTGGTAGATAAGTGGAACAGCCTGCCAGCAGAAGTGGTAGAGGCTAATACAACGATTCAACAATCAGCAGCTGCAGTTATAAATGCTGCACAATCTCATACGATTAAACAATTTCGTGAAGGGGTTGGGTATTGAACAGGGCTGGGGTAGACATTTAACAATATTTTTTAAATTTAAATCTTTTACATTCTGCAGAGCAGATGAAGCAGGGGAAACGGGTAAATAAATGGTGAGTTCAGAAAGGATGCAAGGAGCAACACATTAAAATGATTTAAAATACTTAAAAGAATGGATGGGCTGAGAAATACAAAGTGACAGCCCTTGTTACATTTTAACCCTTCGCTTGCAGAAGTCACATCGGAGAACGCATAACCGGGGCCTCGTCTGGCAGCCGCCGCGGCCTGAAGATTCACACGGCAAGCATTTCCTATGACGACGATTCTAACAATGAACTGCCCCAGACATGTGAACCTGGCTGAGGACACCTGTGGGGCAGGTGCGAATGCCAATTATATAAAACATTCCTATTGGGACACTCATTAAAGACAATACGCTGTGAGGACAGCAGCGGCCTGTGCCGGGCAGCGTAACTCGTTATTCCACGGCACGTGGCCGAGGTAATGTCTGGCATTCCCCTGTCACCCGGACATGCTGTGCTTCCGAGTGCTTGCATCACCTGCCCGATGATATCCGACTCCTTACACCGAGTCACCTGCTTCGAGTCACATGAGTGGAGCAAAGATCGGCCCCCGAGTGCCCTGACCTGCCGGGGAAGCAGGAAGATCAGACATCTCCTCCTCTGCCCCACATTTTATATCACGCCGCTTCTAATTACACAAACGGCACGTTACAGAATCGCCGGCACACGAGGCCGCCGGCTGCTAGGGGACGGCTTATACAACAGGACAGATCCGTTGCACGAGTAACATACATAGAACCGCTAAGCAGCCGTGACGCTGATCATGAACTTGTATCATCAAATCTCACAAAAGTGCAAACAATTCTCACACACAGACATATAAATCTCTATCTCTATATATATAATCTATATCTCTCTCTCTCTCTATATATATCTATCTATCTCTCTATATATCTATCTATCTATATATATCTATCTATCTCTCTATATATCTATCTATCTATATATATCTCTCTCTCTCTCATATATATATATATATATTAGAGAGAGAGAGATTATATATATATATAGAGATAGATATATATATATATATATATATATATATATATATTAGAGAGAGAGATTATATATATATATATAGAGATAGATATATATATATATATATTAGAGAGAGAGATTATATATATATAGATATATATATATATAGATATATATTATATATATATATATATATATATATAATCTATATCTATATCTACTGGATGTAATCTTTGCATAGAACAGGACACAGTCCCTTATGTAAACTCGGCCCCCGTGGCTACCTCTTAGTCTAATAGCAGCTCATGTTTTCTGCAAGTATTCAACACAGAAACTGTGCCTGTATGTTTTGGGGAAGCAGACAGAAGAATAGAGAGCAATGGGGCACGAAGGCCAACGGGGATCAGGGATAAGAGGCAAAAAAAGCCATAATATAAAAAAAGTGTGTTTGCGAGCAAGGAAAAAAAGCAAAATAATAAAAAATAATGTGAATTTTCACTTTTTTATATAATTTTTTTTTTTTTTTTTTAAACACTGACATTTGCTAAAAACCCTTTTAATCTGGCAGGTAGTGGGGTTGAGAGGGAGAGAAGTAACAGACCCAGCACTGGAGGGGGTTAAAAACCCTAAATATCCAAATACAGCCCCAGTCTGAAAATAACTCACCATGTCCCAGCACCCAAACTATTCGGCTGTATTTCGGTGCATAATAATAGTAAAAAATACACGGCATTTTCATATAGCATTGGGCGGTGGAAGTGGAAAGTTTTCATAGAGCAGCTGCTGGACTTGTCCTCTCAAGGTGTCATTTTTATATTTTTCCTATTCTTTTACATTCTGACATCGGAAAGAGCAGCTCGCAAGATTTCTCCAAACACAATATCGCCACCTAGTGGGACGACCTCAGATTGCAGAATAAGGCATTGCGTTTGGAATTTATACGGAGATTATTTTTACATGTAGGGTTTATCAATTTAAATATATCTTACGCAGGATCACTAATACCCCCTCCGACGCAGCACCCCCCCCCCCGGACACATGGGTCACGCACTCCGTTCCTAATCCACAGCCCCGTATGTTCCCAGACAGGCACACAAGGCAGTCGACCAGGGCTTCCCGCTAAGCCTCCTAAAAAAGTTACTATGTTAACCAGAGGAAGAGAAAAATCTTGTGAAAGATTCTGAAACCTTCTTTTGTTGATTGTTTTGCAGAAATTATGACGCTGCGCAGGGGCATGGCAGCAATGGCCATGTCACAAAAAGACAAGGACTGGAGTAGTGTTTGTCACACGAAGGGTTAAAACAGACAGACAGATATCTCCTTCACAGCTTTTAGTAAACCAGACCGCAGAGCCTTGAGGGGACGCGTACGAGGACCCCGCGCGCCTATATAACTTCTGAGTCCATGCGCAGAGCACAGAAGCTTAAAATACCTTAATGTTATTATGGCGGGGGCCACGACACAAATCAATGAAAACGATCGTGAATCAGAGACGCTCCACACAATCACGGCAAATATCCGGTGCTTTTCTTTAAAGGATTACTGAAGGTTGTGGCCCCTGGAGCATTTCCATGATTTTGCCTGGGATTCCAGTCCGATACCATATCTTCATCCAATTGGTGTCAATATAAACTATTAAGAGTCTATATATATATATATATATATATATATATATATATATATATATATATACACACTATATGATATACTCTATATATTTCATCCTACGACGGACGGCACATGAGCCTCTAGCGCTAGAGATTGTTTCCGGCCGCGCAGGTCCCTCCGTAACGCTATTATCACAGATATCTCTGGGCGACCAGCGATTTAACCCTGGGGAAATACATTTTCTACAGGTTTTAGCATAAGAATTGCAGATTCATCAGCTCCTTTTTTAACATTATAATTGAAAAGCTGGAACTTGTCGTTCTGTCCCAACAGATTCCCGCAGCAGGAGGTCCTACGGGGACCAGAACAAAGCCACCCTTTTACCCTGCCGCCGCACAGGGAGGACCCGTTAGTTTTAGCAGAAATAAGCAAAGAGTTGTGCTCACGTATAAAGCAATCCTTAAACAGCGATAGGGGGGGGGTTCTGATGAGCTTGGTTATTAATAATTACACATTTTGATTTTCTAACCCACACCTATAATTCTGCTGTACCCGAGAACTACAACACCTATAATCCATCGCAACAGAATCCGCGTGTAAGCATGACCAATGCTACATGTTCCCGGTACGAGAAGGACAATGTCTTCCATGATTGTTACCTCTCCACATGACTGCTTCATCAGCAAGCGGTTTGTTGCTTTAGGGTGGACACCGGCAGGGCCGGACGGTTGATAAAGAGACGGTCCTGGCACTTGAAGGCCGTCGGCCACCAAATGACGCGAGTGCCGCCGAATGTTACGTTTTTATGGCGATGTCGCCTGTGGCCGGGCCGGTCAGCAGATTGGGCACGTATGGAGCGATGTTGGGCAGCGGCCCACAGGGCATTAGCCTGGTTTGCCAGACGGCAGGTCTAGGCCTGGGAACCGGCACACAGCCCTTTCACCCCCTCTGCCACGGAAATAGGTAAACTGAGCCCGTAAATGTCACCGGCCACCACAAGAGCCCAGGGAACGGTGGGTTATGTCATTAGAGCATACTGACAAGATGAACGAGCGTCACTTACCTAGCGAAACCTCGCACCTCTACGCAGCAGCTTTAATACTTCTGTCTTCCCGTAAACCTGGAAAAAAAAAACCCCAAAAACATTGAATTGTAAAATCTTGTTATTAGTTTATGGAAAGGTTTTTTCACCAATTCTAACAGCAACCCCCCAATACACATTTTAAACCCCATAAAAGTCCACACAAAAAAGGCCCCCCTTTTACAGAACAGAAAAAGCTCAACACGCCAATAAAGTTTGCTTTCTGGAACTTTTTAGAGCTTTCACTTGAGACAATTAAGCCTCCCCAGAAACTTAGTATACAAGTAGGTACGAGTGTGTATAATAATTATATATATATATATTTGATGCAGTGTTCTTCAAACCCTGTGACTTTGGTAATTCTTGCGCAGGGAGAAACCATTACAAAGAGGATTTTTTTTGGGGGGGTGGACTACTTCCAGACTGGCAAATTAGGATACTTGGAAGGCCTGCACTTAACTGGCCATTGTCTTTTTTTTTTAATGGGACATGATTAGAGTCGCAAGGGGGGGGGGGGCAATTTAAATTAAACTGAAATGTAAAGGGGACACTAAAGTGCATACGATGGCAGGGATGTCGCTTTGACCACTGTAATTATAAATTTAATTACACACCAACACATCATGCAATTCTATTAACGTAGCCCCTCACAGTGGGCCATAAATTAAATACAACACAATTGCTTCACTATGGATTACGGAGGGCCAATGCCAATAAACTTCCGCTGCAGGAACTGCCCTGCTTAATGTATAGGTAGATGACCTTATACATTGAATTAGCTCAGCCCTTGTTACTGGAGAAACCTGCCGGGGTTTGCCCTTTATAAAGCATAACTCTCCTGCAGACTGTCTCTTTAGTGAATCGGCCCCTTTGGGATGCACTAAACAAAAAGGAACTCTCCTGATGCGAGAAAACAGTCGGCGACAAACCCAAAGCTGAAGTCACACAAGAAACGCACTCAAACACAAGCACAGTCGCCAGACACCACCAGACGTCTCCATAATATTTCAACGGGAACAAAACAAGTACGACTGTTTCCAGGGATTCGTTTACAAGGAACGTCTCCATCATACAGAAAGCAGGCAGCGACGAGCCAACTTACATCAATATTTACATTAAGTTTACAGTGAGCCCAATCTGTTAAATCAAATATATATATATATAAAAGCCATGAAGCGGTTAAAGCACTAAGTAAAGATGTAAAATACACATATACCTTCCAAATCAATCTGAGTTGTAATCTATTATTTGCTAATGATAAAGCTCTGATTTAGTTTAAAAAAAACAAAAAAAAAACAAAAACCACGAACTTGAATCTATCAAGAAGTTTAAAATTCTGTATTTTGTAACTTTAAACTCCCGTCTTCACACATTCCAAGCGGATAACTCACTCAAACTATGTTTTGGAAACACAGACATAAGATTTCTTTTAACACGCCGAGGACAGACGATCGGACGGCTCAGTCTGCGGAAAATCCAATCTTACTATCTGAACGGTCGGTGTTTGAGATCAATACCACAGACAGACACCAGGGGGCAGCAAAGGAGCGTTTCAAGCTGCGGTCAAAAAAAGATCAATGAAGGTGACCAGATTCTGAAAAATAACAGATTCCGCCGTTTAACTACGGAAATAAAATGACATTTTGTTTATAAAAAAAGATGGAGAAGCAGAAACAGCTGAAGAGAGAGTAGACGCCCTGTATATCCATGTCTGTGTGCAAAAGCCTGAAAAAAACAAGCTTAACCAATAAAAAAAATGTAGATTTCTGGAATCGGCCCTATCCGGCCCCTGTCTAGTCTCCCGTTTCTCCTGCTGTAAAGACTCAAACCTCAATCAGTCGTTGGTCTCGTCTTAGATTCAGGAGCCGTATGTCTATCCCGCGCATGTTTAAATTACCTCACTCACAAGAC
This sequence comes from Sceloporus occidentalis, assembly GCA_023333645.1. Lineage (NCBI taxonomy): Eukaryota > Metazoa > Chordata > Lepidosauria > Squamata > Phrynosomatidae > Sceloporus > Sceloporus occidentalis. The sequence goes on from JALMGF010000249.1 coordinate 763,627, forward strand.
AAGATGTGTGAGTGTGCGAGGGCTTCTGATGGAGGAGGGATCCAGGGTCTTCCTCCCTCACCTACCATTAGTTCTAGATTCTAAACTTGTCTTGGCTCCAGGGGTCCCGTACAGAGCAGATTAAATTATCAATCTAGAACCCCCCCCCCCAGTAGCCTTTCCAGCCATCACCTAAACACCGTGTCCGAGTTCCTGTTAAAAGTATATTTTCAGGCGATAGAGAAAAGTGTTTATTTTCACAGGGAGTAAAAGATGATCTTGTCGGAATATCTCAGGAAGCGAGCGCGGTTCCTTCTCCTACCAGACACATCAATAAGAGTTTATTTAAAGAGGATTTCTGGAAGGATGAGCGTCTTTTCAATGGAAAATAGTGGAAAATAACATTAAGCAGGTCTGTCTCCCTGATCTGATTGATATTCTTCCAGAGACAAATATCTGCGAGAAATTCTGAACAAGTAATATTATATCCAATGTCACCGATTACAGGAAAGAGGACATTCACCGCACGCCTTCATCCCTTAGCTGCCGATTTAGTAACACGCACACACACATATATATATATATATACACACACACATATATATAGATATATATATATACACACACATACATACATACATACATACACACACGAATGCCGATAAGTGAAGGAATAACACAGATAATCAGTGGGGGGGGCGTCCATGGGGGCCGCACCTCGCAAATTACACGCCTTACAGGATCTGCATCTAACACCTCGGTGCCGGATACCGCAGCGCAGCTTCAGAGGTCTAGCGGAGTCCGTGCCGCGATGGGTAAAAAGGGGGACCGACGCGATATTCGGCAGCTGGTCGTAACGTTCTGTGTGTTGATTTGCTCAGCATACAGGTTTACGCTCTCCTCGGAGAGATGTACAGACCATTCCTTATTCTCTTAAATCATAATTATACTTATGCTTTAATTTCTGCTTATTATATAATTTACTAATCAGGAGGCCGGATTTGCTCAGCCAGCTCATAATCTCCCGGCAGTAGACACGACCTGCGTGATCGTTAGAAGTGCGTACTAGTGACAGCGTGCACGGGAGCTTGCAATCACAGGAAGATTTATTCAATCACGGAACCAAAGTACGGCATCTGCCAGGATAGCAGCAAATGTATTACCTGGGCAGATACCACACAGCGTTAGGTATCGGGGCTACTAACCCCGAATTACCAATACCAGCCCCTTTAACAAGAAGCAATAAAACATAACATTTACCTCTTTTATATATGTGAAAATATTTTGGCAGATTATTTTTCATCTGATAAGAAGCTTTTTTAATCCAGTTGTAGTTTTTGCCCCATAATATAAAGTTTTCAGGCAGCTGCATATCAGCCGTTTGTATGATTCTCGCTCTGTTATCTGATCCCCGATCTACTAAACACCGCGACTCCTTATCATACTGCCTGTGGGAATCACCAATGAAAGTTGTTGTGGGACCTTATTAGCATTGCCATAAAGCATCAGCTCAGTGTGGTGTTTGAGCCAGGAAAGTCACCCAAAATATCACATGACTGACTCCAGGTTCGAGGAGTGAATATTTCTACCCATGAGACTTTCCCTGTAAGTTTAAACATTACGATAACATCATCGGACCAGACCCAAGTAATAAAATATAAGTCAGAATATTAACATTCAAAGGGGGGGGGGTAAACATGGATTAGTATGCAAGGTTTGGAACAAGGTGGACTTTTATATATATACACACACACATATACATACATCCATACATATACATATACCGTATTGGCTCGGATATAGGCCGCACCCTAAAAGTTTGGTGCTTTTTTTAAAGAAAACGTTTTTTTCTTTAAAAAAGCACCAAAAAAACATGCTGCCACTCTGTCTTCACCCCCCCTCCGAGATATGCTGCCACTGCCCCCCCCCCCGAGATATGCTGCCACTCTGTCTCCCCCCCCCCCCCCCGACTTACCAGAGGAGACTCCCGGGTGTCTTGCGGGGCCGGCGGGGGACATCTACGCAATACGCGTATACAACTTCCGGTACCGGCTCATCCGCTGACCCCCGGGAGTCTCCTGTGGTAAGTCTTGGGGGCAGAGGTAAAATGCATCGTGCGGACGGTCACCGGCTGCGGCGATGCGGGTAAACAACCTCCGCAGTCGGTGACCGTCCGCACGATGCGCTTAGACAACCTCCCGTGTCGGCACCCCCCCAGGGAAGGCTGTCTGAGCGTATCGGGGAGTAGGATACGGGTCCCCTGCACCGCTGCGGGGGATCTGTATCCTAACCCTGCTGCCTGCCCGGGCGTCGGGTGCTAGACCCCGAATATAGGCCGCACCCCCACTTTAAAGCCTTAAAGTGGGGGGGGAAAGTGCGGCCTATATTCGAGCCAATACGGTATACACATACACACACACACACACACAAATTATGCATTACTGTTAAAGTAACTAAATGTTGATACAGTAACAATGTTTCAATCCAGTTTCCGGTAAGGAGTCCATGTGTTTGATTTGTACAAACATGTCTCGCAAAACACACGCGGAGCCTTTGAATCCCAGCCAAGCACTTCATGACGCAGCGGAGGCAGGGTGGATTTTCACAAGGGCTTTAAGCTTTTTTAATGATTCTCACGGATACGACTCAAAACAATTCCAGAAAACCCCCAAAACTCCCATTTCATAAGTAAAATCATCGCGCGCTCGGGGAAAGTCGTCCGGATTCACACAAATACGCAAAGAGAAAACTCAATTATCAGCATAGCGACAAGAATGCGTTTAACCCCTTAATTACAAAGCCTGTACATGTACGGGCTCAAAATGCATTGTTTTCAATGGGTTTAGAGACCGCCCATTGTCCTTAAGGGGTTAAAGAGCCGTACCGGGGTCAAGCCACAGATCCCTGAAATTTACTGTTTAACGACAAAAAATACTCTAAACACCGAAGTTTAAACACTGACGGAGTCAATTAAACCAAACATTACCGAGCCGAGACAAAAAAGGGTCCGAAAAACCCCCGAAGGCACAGGCTGAGTAACCTTTTAGGCAACTACCGAGTATGTAGGGGGGATTCGTTCTTCCGGTCCCAGAGGGGGGCTACCAGATGAGTCTGCGGTGCAATGCAGCCTTTATGGCAGTGAAAGGGTTATGGGAGACAATTAAAAGATGCCTGGTCTGCAAATCATTACAGCAAAGTCTCCCAGGATCACCGACGGTTCCCACCATCATCCTATAATCCCAACCAAAAAAATTATAAAACCCCCATGTAACGGCCAACGAGGAGAGATTCAAATAAGCGCACTTATAATAAATAAAATGGGGTTATGGGCAATTTCTGAAAATGTTTAAAAATTACTAATATCACAAATTTCTAAAGCTACAATTGCCATAGATATAGGCGATAACACTAAATCGATCTGACGTTATATATAAGGTTCACCATGGAAACGCTGATAACATGCTCGACGATGATGATGACGGAGGAGGATATGGGGGCGTCCATCTGTTTGCACCATCGCTGACTTTTTTTATTATTATTATTATTTTTTTTTTGAGCATATCACAAATAAACGAGGGTTTTCGGGGAAAGGTGATGCGTTCAGACCCGGGCAGAGGAAAGCGTTAAGCATCTCCCGGCTGGGAACAGAATCCGCTGTCAGTTTGCAGAATAGAGAGACCCAATTGTTTGCGACACGAGCCGTGCCCTCGGGGGGGGTCACGGGGTAACACAGAGGAAATGTGCGCTCCTGACAAGGGCACAAAACACCGCTTGGGGTCCGATGCGCTAAGTGTTAATAAATGGTTAAACAGTTATCGAGGTAAGAGCACACGAAAAAGGAAGCAGAGCTGTGATTAACTGCCCCTCTGTCAGCGATATACAATAACGTGGACTTCTAGATTGTAAGCTCTTCGAGCAGAGTCCTGCTTACTGTTTGCTTCTGTAAATCCAAATTGTTATACAATGCACTACTTGTTATGTCCTGTTTACCCATTGTACAGCGGAATATGATGGTGCTATATAAAATCAATAATGCATATGGCAGGGCTACATTAAAACCACTGCTGTCCCGTCCTGTGCGTATTCTACACCCCGGCCGGTAATGTTGCCGATTGCCCCCAAAACACACAGATTACAAACAAAAGCATTTCCAGTTCCAATCCAATCCTGGCCATTTCTAATGACCTTTGGGGGGGGGGGGGGGGAGAGATTAGCGAGTGAATGAAATTAAACTAAATAGCTCATAAGAAAGCCAAGGGGAAAAAAAAAAAAAAAAAGGGTCAACGTAACACGGCTCAGAAATAAATAATGTAAGTGCCCCCCATGGAGCGCTGCAGCGAGGGGCAAACCCAGCCAGCAGAGCATGAAAGACACAAACCCGGGACACAGAACATATCTGTCAGCTGCGCAGACCACAGCACGGGGCAAAAAAAGAATAAAAGGTACATAAAGGCTGTTAGATCGGTAACCGTGTCCCACTGGCCCCAGCGGCCACCGAGACATGGGAACACGGCAGGCCGCACGTCAAAGAGACATCTCTGTGAATGAGACACGATTATAAAGGAGCCGTTCAGCCGCTGTGACAGCTCAGCTGCTCCTCTAATTCAGCACCAAAAGGTGTCTCGTTTATTAAAAACATTTAAACGCGCAGGGAATATGATCCCCTACGCCGTGTAAGGGACGTTATATATAATCCCACTGACAATAACAAGAGGACAGACACCCCAATAACGATCTTCATCGGCTGTCTACCGCAAACTATACGTCTAGAAGTTGCTTCGGTAGGGAGGACTTTGATAGCCCTGTATAATGTATAGTTCAATCAGGGATATGTATTCAGAGTCCCCTCGCCTGCTGAGATATACATTATACAGGGCCAGCTTAGTCCTACGCGGCCAGCCATGGCTCCTCATATAGCATAGGATATTCTCTCCTGCAAAGCTTCCCTTCAGTGAATAAACTATTTCGACACGTCAGGGGGACGCGTGATAAGCGAACTTATAAATACAGACAGCGGCTATAATAAGATTACACACACATATACACACACACACACATACACACACACACACACATACACACACACACACACATACACACAATTCCGTTTACCAAGAAATACCGACAAATGTCCAAATTACGATCCCTTCCAGTCACGGCGTTGGGGCTCCGCGGAGGATCCTCCGCAGAGAGGACTCACAAGGGGGGGGGGGATTACTAATAATTTTAATGATAATTATAATAATTTACTACAATGCTAATTTTTTTAAAAAAAACCCTGCAAACACGAACAGAACGAAGGCGTCCGGCTGTTACAAAGAGGGAGAGAAAGAGTTAAAAACGTGCCGGGGCTGAAAAAATGAAACAAGACCTTCGCTCTGTCTCCGCGTCTCTATCCTGTATATAAACCGAACGATCCGGTTTTATGGATGAGAAACACACAGCGGCAGCTTTTCCACGCGCCGCGAACGACAGGAACACCGCGCCGCGAACGACAGGAACACCGCGCCGCGAACGACAGGAACACCGCGCCGCGAATTCCCAGCTGCAGCTTTCTGATATTATTTTGCATAAACAGCGACCAAATTCAATCAAAAGTCACTTTTTTTTTTTATCCGGCATTAATCATATGCTGAGACTCTCTCTCCATTATTTATTCATTTATATATTAGGGCGACTCTCCATTATTTATATATTAGGACGACTCCATTATTTATATATTAGGGTGACTCTCCATTATTTATATATTAGGGTGACTCTCCATTATTTATATATTAGGGTGACTCTCCATTATTTATATATTAGGGCGACTCTCCATTATTTATATATTAGGGCGACTCTCCATTATTTATATATTAGGGCGACTCCATTATTTATATATTAGGGTGACTCCATTATTTATATATTAGGGTGACTCCATTATTTATATATTAGGGTGACTCCATTATTTATATATTAGGGCGACTCTCCATTATTTATATATTAGGGTGACTCTCCTTTTTTGATATAAATATAGTGGGTGAGATTTGCTTATAATCCCTTTGGATGCAGAGAGAAGCCGCGAGGGACCCCTAGGCGGGTTCAGCGAGGGTGACGCTCTTAGTCTGTATATAATTTGTCGCTGAAGAAAGTAAACACTCGCCCTCAAGTTTACATTACAAGAAGCACTTGGATACGAGCGAGTATCGCACAGCGATCTTCTTAAAGGGGCGCCTGCGGCATAAATAACAGGCAGCGAAGAGGTTTGGGGGATACTTTTTAAGGTTTACGTCACAGACGCAGAGATCTGTGACAAAAGCGGCATAAACTCACAGTATATGATCAACTTCTCTCCCCCCCCCCCCCCCCATATGAGCAACTAAAACGTCTCAATATGTGCCGCGGACGAGCTCAGGGGATCAAAGACACTTAGAGAAATAAACCGGTTATTGACGCCATCAAGGTTAGAAAAAATTACGAGGATTTAATTCAGTTTGTGAGTCACACGGGGGGGGCGATGACGTGCAGGGTGCGAGCGCGGCCTCCACACACAGATTAACGACACCTATTTATTCCACAAAGACTAAAATCCAGCTAATGACATCATAAAGAACTCCTCGGAGCAGACGCTCTGCCTTTACCCTCTGCATAGAACCGCAGATCCTGTGCAGAAACCCGCGGGATACGGTTTTCCGTTGTAAAGGGAGCATATTTTCAGATAAACGTTTGTCTGCAGACTCCAAAAAAACCCCCGATCCTTGTATTCTTCCAGTTTTCGTGAATAAACTACTCCGTAGTACCGTCCAGTCGCCCGTTTCTCCTTAGGATCAGTGAGATGACTATAGATGTGGAAATATACCTGTCGGGTATCAGCGACCGCAGAATAACCCACAAGCTGCCACTGGGATGAGAAAACGGTACCAACAATGGCATTGGTTTGGGCCGCTGTCTGGCTATCCCGGCCCTTCTTTAGAAATTAAAACGTCAGCAAGTTCTGTTTACATCATTAATGAAATCAAAGGACTTGCGGATATCAGACAAAGCTCATCGTACTTCTCAATATCAGAAGGGTGCGCAAAGTTTTGACGGTGACCTTAATTCATGTAATATGTGCTGATCGTTCTAGATGTGAAACCTGGATAGCATGCGGCTCTGGGTGAGAATGCCTCGGAGTACTGAGCCAGGGAACATGCGCAGGGTGTAATCCGATAATACCGGGATGAGAACAAACGCTGCAAGGCAACCTGAAGGACGTCGATTACCAGCCGCACACATCCCTAAACGAGACCACAGAGACCTTTTACGTAACCGCGGCAGCCGGCTCCGAGACACGGCCCCAGCGTGAAGGAAAAGACCAGCTAAACACCAAGGCATCTGCTACTGGAAAGAAGGACTTAACAATGACGAGCACACTGTAGCTACTAGATTTCTAGATTGTAAGCTCCTTTGGGCAGGATTTGCTTCTGTAAATCCAAATTGTTTAGTGATGCGCTTCCCGTTATGCCCTTTTCACCTAGAGTACAGCGCTGTGGAATATGATGGCGCTATATACATATTTCTACAGGGGTATTTTACAGGGTATAATGACAGTATACGGAGACCATTTAAAAGGGAACGCGCGCGAACACTACCTTTAGCGGTTAAAAGCCATATCGGTAAGAAGGCAGTGTGATGTAATGCAAGTCCGCCATGATGTAACTTAATATCGGGTCTAAATTGGTGGCATGATGTAAGCGCGATTTGTTTTAAGCTGAGTAAATGTAAAATGAGCAATCGCTTCTAAAATAAATACCGCACCAACTATAAAACCTGCTGTCTCTGATGCCACGAGATGATTCTGGGGCAGATTTGTGACTTCTTACCCATCAGTGCCCAGGCCGCATCCAGCCACAAAACGGAACAACGGTTACTAAAAAACACAGAATGCAGGGATTTTCAAAAATATAAATACAAAAGTGTATTTTTTGCTTCCTGCCCTTAGTATGAAGTGACTTTTCTGTCCACAATTGGCAAGTTACATTTACATTCAATGGGGTGGATTCAGCCCCCCACCTATATAGTAATGGTTATACTTTAGAATGTAAGCTCACAAGCCGGGCCCCCCTTCCCCTGACTGTCGGTTCTAGTTTTGTCAGACCCTTTGAACAAAGGGACTGTAAGAAGGGCTGCGGGAATTGTTGGCCCTATATAAATAAAATATATTATTATTATTAGTAAGCTGTATAAAGATCAATGTCATTTGGACAGTTTAAATACTAAACTTGTCACCGATTATACCCAGTCCCATTCAGTATGTAAGCCAGTAAAAAACAAACAAAAAAAACAGAATGCCAGAAAAAAAATAAAATGTTATAGCTGATTTTAAAAAAGCCATAAAACACAGAGATTGGCTTATAGGAAATAATCAGCGGTCAAAAAGAGTACAAACCGGGACTTCCAACAGCTCCAGGAAGACGAGAAAACATCCCAAATCCGCAAAATCCCAGGAAACTTCTTATCAGTGTGACGGGCAGCAGTGGACAGCGTCTGTTTGCCGTCTACTTTCTGGGTATTAACCGTAAAGAGACGTTTATAATCTTCGGATATTAAAAGTGAAACATCAGATCCAGCTATACCCCGGCGCCATCGCACCTTCATCCAACCGCCGGCACCAGCAGAGAGCCGACGCTTCACTAGATTCCCCCAAAATATAAGCCACCGAAAACCAGAACCTATTCTCCGCGAGGACGGGGAGGCCTATGGTGTGTTTCTTAATGATAATAATAATAATAATGACGTAAAACATGCGCAAGAGAGACTCAAATAACTTTTTTTTTCTTAATTGTATAATATGCCCCAGGCTACACATTTCATTTCAAGGCTACTAAGTTTTACGTAACATTTCTTTATAAAATCATTTAGTAAAATCAGAAAAATGTCCAATATGGTGATTCTTCATTTTTTGCGGCCCATTTGAATAAATTATCATGTGACAAAAGAAACACGATTCGAGTCGTAGCGCATGGACTCTATTCCCTTCCTACTTGGCGACGGGCCGGCAACCTAGAATAAGGCATCTGTGAACGGGTCGCCTTTTAACTAAAATTGCCACCGAGCTGCAGAAACGGAGCAGAAAAAGTTACAGTAACCAAGCGAAGAGATGTTTTATCGTGGAGAGATTCCGCTCCTCGTCTTGGCTCCGGATCACGAAGCGCTCTGTTTGCTACAGATCACCTTCACAGAATGTAAAGCGATTGTTTCCGTTCTGACCGCGGAAATGTATCGTTAACCCTGCGCCCAAGGAGAGTACATTGTAACTACTACTATAACGCTATATATAAAAATACACACCCGATACCGAAACATCACGCAGCGGTCACATCTTACCTACACGGAGAATGTCCGCAGAGCTGCGCTTGGGGTTTTAGTGTAAATCAAACTGTTACAGATAGGATTTTTGGTGAAATTCCCACGTAATCCTCATTTCCTCCTCCCCTACACATTTACTGCACCGCTGTAGGGCATTGTACGCAACATACACACGCGGTCATCAGGACAATGCACACATACATCGCACAAACACACCAACACACACGCACCGCACACACGCAGCTATTTTTTAGCAGTCAAAAGAGGCTTTTAAAATCTTTTCCCCAAAACAAAATAAGCGGACGGATCTGCCAGCGCCGGTCAGATTACGGATTAAATAAAACCGCTCCACAACCCTGACGACTCCTCACAACACAACACAATGCAAGTTCCCCCGGTCCTGCACCATTCCAAGTTCTACCGCGCTTTCAGAAGTTTGGATTTTAAACGCCCCCTCCCTGAATAAGACCCTGTAACCTGCACAAAGCAATTTACCAGTAAAACACACTTTACCCATCGCTAAAGCAATTCAAGAGCTTACAATTAAAAACCAGCAGCCTTCTAGAAGTTGACAAGTTATACGAGAATTTTTAGATTCCAGACAACAACAGAACTTAACCGAGAAACTGTAAAACGGCTGAAAAGTAAAGGTTGTGATCCACTGGGGGTTAAGAGCGGGAGTGGGCACTAAGGGACAGGCTTTCTGGCACAACACACAAAAAACACGCAAACACCACACACACCTCAAGAACAAAAGGAATTATAAAACAAGAATAAAAGCAAACAAACAGGATCGGCTCCCGCTGGAAGAGCCTTTAAACACCCATTATTGGCTCAGCGTCTCCTCGCCGGATACATAAAACGAGATTTTCTTCTTTTAACGAGCCTCGTGACATTCTATTGAAACGCGTCGAGCCTGGAGAACCTACGGCGAGGTTCAGCAGCCGACACAACGCACGGTGCACAGCCGGCACACAACAGTCTGTTCTCGCAGGGAAAGTCAAGGACTTGTTTACAACGGAAAATAACTTTTTATTCCTTCCATATTTTACCCTGGGGGGTGGGGTGGGTTCTACTACTTTATAGTCTACCAGAACTCAAGCAGTTAAAAACATTCAGCGCCTCCTGAGTTTCGAATGTGGTCGGAGAGGAGGTGAAAGATCCGTTTTAACGCTCCGGGATCCACACAAAGTCCGCGCAGCGCATTGTAAAAAGAATCAGAATCTTGGCAAGAATTCCAAATTCACGTGGCAGGAAAACAGGCAGTAAAGTTACACAAAACATTCAAACTGATTCTCCTCAGTGTCAAACCTACACGTTAAATAGAAATTGGGTGCAATCCGGTGTTGGGGAGGGGGCAGGCTGATGAAAACACCAACAGAGCCGCTCCCCAATGCGCAGAATACAGGAGCAACAATATAACCGATGACAGCGCCAACACAGAGTAGGACTAAAACCGCTGGGTATGTAGAATAATAGACGTTTAATATAAATAGTACATTTAAAGCATACGCCGATGATATAAGAATAACCAGCAAAGCATAAAACAAAATACCGCTTGTTAATAATAAGTACAATGTGAGGAGGACCCGGCGCGTTTCGCCGTACGGCCTCTTCGGAGGTAACGATCGACAGGCAGAAGTTTCAAAACTCCTGAAAGCGAATGACAAATCGGTTTTATTCTCCCCCTCGTGCTCTACGGCCGATACATTAGGTGGATAACTGGATACTGTATCTTCACCCCACCAACTCTATTGTTATTAGTATCCCCTTTTACACCAGCATTGCAGCTTTTATCCCGCAGCCACCTCGTCACATATTCTTTATTACCGCAGCTATCACTACCCGAGAGACGCACAAACCGTTACCCCCCCCCGAAGAAGCCGTGCAGTGAAACACGTCAGGTCCTCTTCGTATTGTGTTACTGAGAAACAAGCTTTGCGGCCTTTTTTAGATGACTGGGTTATGTTTTATGTACTGTTTATATTCATTTATTTTGTCTATTATTGTATAAACCCGGTGTCATTTATATTGCCAAACCTACAAGTTAACAGGATAAATTAACGCAATTGACATATTGGCTACCCTGTACTATACTCGCGCTGTTTAGACAACACGCGTACGTATGTTATATATAAGCTGTTCCTATATAGTACGTGTTATATAGGCACAGCTTTTCCTTATTTACAGATTTAAAAAATAACATTACATGATTTAACAGCCAGATAGAGGACACGCAATTTATTTTCTGGCTGCATTTGTTAAGTCTGGCCAGAAATTAAAGTGAACGAATATGTTTTGACAGTTAAGCATCTGATGAAAGCCATCAATAATTGGTTTAATGTGTTATACGAGTAAAAAAAAATAAAAAATCTGCATACTAATCGTGGTTTTAGAGGCGGATAAATTACTTGGATTTTTGGAAACCAAATGTTAAAATATCTCCAGATGGTCAGTTTTCAATCTGGCTTATAAACCAAAATCAGTTACTGTGTAAGTACTGAGTACACCCTTAGGATCACAAGTTTGGGGTCACTTAGAAAATCTCCTTGGTTTTGAAAGAAAAGCACATTTGGTCCATTAAAATAACATGAAATGGATCAGAAATCCAGCGCAGACGGGGTTAATGGTGGAAATGACTATTGTAGCTGGAATTTCTTCATAGGTGTACAGAGGCCCTTTATCACTCCCATCACTCCTGTGTTCCAATGGCCCTTTATCACTCCCATCACTCCTGTGTTCCAATGGCCCTTTATCACTCCCATCACTCCTGTGTTCCAATGGCACGTTGTGTTCGCTGATCCAAGTTTAAGTTTAAAAGGCTAATTGATCATCAGAAAACACTTTTGCAATTATGTTACAGCCAGAAATGTCCTGGTTTTCCATGAAAACAGCTGAGTGACTCCAAACTTTTGAACAGTTGTGTATTTATTAAATAGCTAGAGAAGCGGGATCATTCATTGTGTAGTTTCAGAATATTACACACAGAGGAGCGATGCGAATATTAAACACATACATTTATTGATCATAAAACTGATGTGAGGCCCCAGAACAGAGCTTTAAAGTGTGCAGCCTATGCAGCTATTCTATAACTCCATGCGCAGGCACATTGTATTTCACATCAGCACGCACAAAAAAAAAAGAGTTTCTGGGGGGCAACCCCCCCCCCCCGCACACATACAAATAAAAACTATTTAATACCATTATCCGTACTATGAATGTGGAGGTTGGCGAATCGGTCTGGAAATATCTGGAAATTATAACTTTAGATAATATTTAGAAATAATTAACAAAAACAAATAAATAAAACACCCATAAAAAAGAAAGTAAAATTAGAACCAAACATCCGACGCTGAGGAAGACGGAGCTGATAGAATATTATTCAAGGTTAAAAACCCGGCCATGCAAAGGCCAACGTTCACGAGTCTCAGCAAAGGAAGTAAATGAACCACAATGTAAACAAACTCGCTGGGAAAACAACTCCAAAACCAAAGGAACAGAAACCCAGAACCTGCTGCCAGATCGGCCCCATTCGGCCCCCGTCTAGTCGCCCGTTTCTCCTGCTATAAAGACTTAAACCTTAATCAGTCGTCTTCGATCCCATGCATGTTTAATCCCTTCACTGTATTACCATTTACCACTTCTGCTGGGACGCTGCTCCACTTATCTACCACCCTCTCAGTAAAGCTTCAACAAATTGAATATAATAATGTTTCATAAAAACAGGAATTCCAACAGACGCAGAGCATAAAGGACAGGATTTGGGGTTTTATTGTCTGTTTGCTTTGTTGAGACGATTTAGAGAATCACTATTTGGTTTCATAAACAAGCGGAACCGATCATTCGGACAGACAGTCCCAGGGCGATGTGACAAAGCGGGCAACAGATTTATACTTTTCTCTGCTCTGCTACTGAATATATTTGCGGTTCTGCTCCAGGTGTATAAATTGTGTGCTGCGCTCTGCCTACACACTTACTATATGGACCCTCTATGATCCGTGGACACGGGACCATCGCGTCAGTAGGAGGCACACACAGGGATCTGCCCCCTTAAGCCTGGCACGTCATGTTGTGGGGCACTCCCCAAGCTCAATGGGTCAGGAGGTGCCATGTCCTTTCCCAACAAGCCTGATGCGACTCGCTGCACCACCTCTCCCTAACAAGCCTGATGCGACCCGCTGCACCACCTCTCCCTAACAAGCCTGGCGCGACCCGCTGCACCACCTCTCCCTAACAAGCCTGGCGCGACCCGCTGCACCACCCCCTCCCAACGCGTCATGTTGTGTCACCCCCAACAAGCCCAAAAGCACTAGGCTTCTCTTCCCTCCCACATTTGCCCATTCTGTGCCATGACCCTCAAAGCCAAGGCATCGCAGTGTACCCCCCACCTGCGCTCACGTCTGCCACAGCAGCCACCTGGCATCTCACCTCATGGTTGCCCCCCTAGCCTAGTACCTCAGGCAGTTCTGCATCCCCCCTCCCAGCACCCCGGTACCTCCTGTGATGGGCTCTCCCCAGTCAGGCGGGTTGGCCCGTGACAAACACCCCCTTAACCTGGCATTTCAGATTGAGGGGCTCTGCCCGTACCTTCTGTGCCAGGTGCAGTCATACTTCCTATTTGTGGTGTGTCAGGGTGCGCGCTCTCTGTGCCGGGTGTGTGGTGGGGCGGGCATTCATTGCATATATTTCGGATGGGCGCGCGCTCCCCGTGCCTGATGTGTCACCGGGGGGACGGGCACACTCCCTGTACGTGTGTCAGGTGGCTGCGCGCTCCCTGTCTCCGGTGTGTCTCTCATGGCAGGGCGCCCTCCCCGTACCAGGTGCGTCTCTCGTGTAGGGGCGCACTCTCGTACCGGTGCATCTCTCATGTCAGGGTACCCGGTGTGTCTCTCGCGTGGGGCGCACTCCCCGTACCCGACGTGCCAGGTTAAGGTAACCGCCTCGCCCGCCCCCGGTGCCCGGTGCCTACCTCAGCCTGAGTCCCGCCCCGGTTGTACGAACCGCAGCTCCCTCTGCCTGGTGTCACTCCGCTGACCTCTCACCCGGCCGCGCCTCGGTCTCACTCCGCGGTTGCCAAGGAGAGTGAGCGCAGGGAATGCTGGGGAGCAGCGTGACGTCAAAAATCCCTCCCGCGACCAACCCGCAGCTTCTCAACAAGTGGGCGGGGCCTGGACGAGCAGTCATATGTCACTTGGGTTAGAAAGCACAATTCCCATTACTCTCAGGCAGACTGAGAGGACGGAGACTCAATCCCATTTCCTTCATTGCAACTCCCATCACGCTCAGTTGTATGGCTTGAAACTGAACAAAAAAAGTGTGCTTGTGCTGTGCACTACAACTCTTTAACGCTCAACCAGCCTAGGACTAAATATCTACTAACCCCTGTCAGTCAAAGCACTATAATTCCTATCATCTTGCATATCTCTGGAGGAATGGGAGTTGTAGTATCTGAAATGACTGAGGTTGCTTGGCACTCCAATGTGAACCACCGGTGTGGCTGAGAATGAAGAGAGTTGTTCTTAATAGTTACCTTGGGCCTGGTTATGATTAAATCTATTCTGGCTGCATAGAATGATGGGAGTGGTGGTCAGCTGGAAAACGAACAGAAATATCCCCCCTAAAAATACAAAACTGGGTTTTAGTGCTGAGGAAGCAGTGTACTTTTTTAACAAAAATAAAAAAATACTTTTTTATTAAAGTCAGCCAAACCCTCTTAAATTGACCCAAAATGCCCTGGGCCCTTTTGTCGCTTGTGGCTCCCAAAGCTGGGAAATCAGCCCTTAGTGAGGCTAAGGGGTTAAAGTAATGCTGTCATCGAGGTTCTGATGGCAGGACGGGGCCAACAGAAATCTTGGGGCCTAAACAGGCCCTTCCTGCCACCCTGCCCATGCTTGTAATGGGGCCACGGGCTCTAAAAGCTTGCATTGGTTCCACTGGGCCACAAATTCTGTAAAGGTGTCACCAGGCCCCTAGGTCCAAAAAGGGGCCACAACCCACAGAAATGGGCCCTCTAGGCCCCAAAGCATGCAAGGGCCCAGCCCCGGGTAGAGAGCCACAAGGGGAGTACCAAAAGTTTTATGCGACCCCAGTCTCGGGGCAGATTCTCGGGGTCACAGAGTCTGACTCCTTCCTATTACAACCCTCCCCCCCCCCCCGCTGTGATCATATATAAGACTCCCAGTTGGTGCTTTTGCTCCCGGTATGTTATGGTTGATATCCCTGCTTGAATGCAGGTGACTCAAGGTTTCCATGGTTATATTTTTAGCGGTGCTTGTGCTGTATGGTGACCCAGAAATTGCACCTTAAGTCATAACTTTATAGCAGGTGAGAATGATTTATTATACCGTATTCAGGGTGCGGGGCATGCTACGGATTTATTATCACCTATGGCACGGCATCCTCTGTTCCTTCCTCTTAGGACGACATTCCTCTACGTGGCTCAATGTTCCTGAAACGGCTCAAAAAGACAAATACTTAACGCCCCTACTGGAGCATCACATCCATCCGTATCATGGGAGCAGCCATCTTCACTTCCTGCTCTCAGGATCTACTTATTTATTCCTCCCCATTGCGCCCTTACTATTCTGTCTTTAGAATGATCGTCGCCATGGACGTCAGTGAAGTCAGAGCCCTTTGATGTCATTAATACGAGCCTTTAAACTTTATCAATGGAGATTCACCTCATGCCATGAATGTGTTAACCGGCTGGCTGCACCGGGCAGATGTAAAGCAGGAGCCGGAGGTTGCTGTTCTGGAAACGGGAATTCCAGGCAAACCTGTCCGTTGTGTCAATTATTGTCCTCAGTCGGTCGGTGGATCAGATAAGATGACCTTTCAGAGGTTCAACCAGGGAAGACTCCAGTGCTCAGACTCTGAAGGCTGTGGTGACGGCACTGGAGACCGTTCTCGTTCAAGGCTGTAGCCAATAAGGGTTAATACATGCATCCACTGTCAGAATCACTTATCCGATGGCCTCCACTGTCAGAATCTCCTATTCCTTACATGAAATTACTTAAATTGCTTATTTCAAGCCTCCCCATTGGTTGATCACCGAATTGATTATCCACCACTGTTACAGTCACTCATCCCTTGCCCATCAATGTGACTTATCCCATACCCTCAACTGTTAGAATCACTTATCTCATACCCTCAACTGTTAGAATCACTTATCTCATACCCTCAACTGTTAGAATCACTTATCTCATACCCTCAACTGTTAGAATCACTTATCTCATACCCTCAACTGTTAGAATCACTTATCTCATACCCTCAACTGTTTTTGAGCCCCTCCACTGTTGAGTATTCAGCGCCGGCCCCCGTTAGTCACTTATCCCCTTCCAACCACTCTTACAAATGATGACATCATAAGTGAATCCATGACTTGGAAACGCTCGCAGGAATGTCATTGTATTTCTTTCTACAGTCTCTTGGGAACGCGGGCGAATGCCTCGGCCGACTCTACCCGGGATACTTGTACCAACTTCTACACATTGGTTTCCAAATAGATGCGACACCCCCTACTGTCACAATCTCTAAAAGCCCCACTGTCAGAATTTCTTAGTCCAGCCCCGTGCTGTTGTGCAGTAGAGAGGGGGGGGCAGATATTAGTATGGGGGGGGTATTTAGGATTATAGTCTCAATACACCAAGCACCTCCTAGTTACATTTTACATTTGCTGCTGCTTAACATTCCAAGATCTGAAGACAAGCAGGTAATTACCCTGTGCCTGTTCTAGAGGCGCGGACCCGGCCCCTGCCCGGACTGGCAGAACCTGCTGCCTGCGGTCTGCTGCCAAACGCCTGCAATGTATCCACTAACAGATTCGAGCTGCCGGGTGCCGCATAATCATAGACGGCGGATATAAATCACAGAGGCGAAGGAGACTCTGTACGGGGGGATCTATACGGGGGGATCTGTACGGGGGGTTTGGGTTTTTGGGGGTTATACGCAGTTTTTCCCCAGAATGGAGCTGCGCATGTGCTGGGGGTTTGGAGACGACCCGCGGTCCTGTCCGGGCAGATCCTGTGCAAAGAAACCTTCTTCTTTTGTTACAATGTAATAGGAATATTTTCTATTCTTTCGGATGAAGCTTCTGGGGACTAAATCTCATCACGCTCAGCCAGTTAAAGAGTTTCCCCCTTTTCCTTTCTCTTTCTTCACTCTTCTCTCCTTCTCTTCCTTTTTCCCCTCTCACTATATTTCTCCCTACTTTTCACGTCTTAGATTCATGAGCCATATGCCTGTCCCATGCATCTTTAAATTATTTCACTGTATAAGCCTCTACCACTTTTGCTGGGAGGCTGTTCCATTTACCTACCACACCTATGACCCCACCCAGTCACACCACCATGCACAAAATCTCAGAGTGTCCAGGAAACAGCCCTTCAAAAAGTCACAACCATAAGTTTTCCAGCTGTTGTAGAACTACGACTCCCATGATGCTTGTCCAACCCACAATAGGATGTGCATCATGGGAACTGTAGTTCAGTGGAACTAACTTGGGTGTAGCCAATATTTAGACACCCCCACTTTATACTTACATCAGATTCAATACTAACCACCTGGGGCAAAAGTTTCTTTTTATGGGGGGCAAATGGGCTAAATAGGCCCTCCCAGTCTTGTGCACGGCCAATCCGCTTCTTGGGCTGTAAATCCGTATAACGAACGCAGCGCCCGGTCCCCCGTCCCGCCGATCGCGTAAAATAAACATTTCATTCAATTCCGGACAAAGTTCACCAGATTTCATTCTAAAGAGGAAGGAGATAATCGGCTTAAATCCCTGAACCGGGACACTCAGTTCCGTTCTCAGACGCCGTGCGGAAATTTAATTAGTTTTGTTGGAAAAATTGATATAATTTGCCGGGCAGACAACAAACGTCTCTTACATTCAATGTATTCAGCCTGTAAAAGGTGGGATCACCGGATCACCAGGCAGACCGGTGAAGGCGGAAGCTGACGGGATCACCGGATTACCGATCCAATCGGATTAGTCAGCAGCTAATAAATTATTTTGGGGATATTTAGTTTAAATTTGGGTAAACTGAGTTTGGTGGCAGCCTGTGGCAGAGCCAGTTTTATCTGATCAAATTTATCTGATCTCTCCCTTCTCCTCTCCCACCCTTTACAACGGCTGCCTGAAACAATCAGCGACTTAATGGCGGAGAGATAATGGGGAGGAATAATCCCGCAGATACCAGCAGCAGGAGGTTAAGGTGGCCGCTCCACCTGTTACGTGAGTTTGTAAACCTGTAAAGCAGGATTTGGAAAAGTGGCAGATCTGCCGTAACATCACCTGATTTACTATTCAACGGCAGTGACCTTATGTAACCCAGAAACTCATACACCCCCCCCCAATATCTACCCCCGGCGAATCGGGACGCTATGGGAAATACGGGGCAGAGCTGCAAAATCGGGACTGTCCTGCACAAAGCGGGCCAGTTGGGAGGTATGCTGTAGCTAATGAAAAACCCAACAAATTGGTACCCCACCATATGCATTTAATATTGTCTTAGGAACCAGGGGCAATTTTTGTATTTGGGTAATCAGGCGCTCACACCTCTCAACGTGTCAAATGGCCATATTTGGGCACATTTGTTTTAGGGGTGTGGTTAGAGGCGTGACTGGGGCGGAGCTGTATCCAGACTATTTATGTGACTTTGTGCCCTCTTGCTGGGTATTAGTGAAAGTGAGTGGGGCATTTAGAAGAAGAATAAGAATAATGGGGTTTATTTACCCCGTTTAAATTATAAAGCCGTTCCCTGCTGTTTCTATACACATTATCGGGGCTTTTAGAGCTGTAGAACCCTGCAATCCCCTCATACCCAGCAAACATTCTGACCTCCTAGAAAAGAGGGGCATCAGGGGGGAGAGAGGGGCATCGGGGGAGGAGTGGGGGCTATCTGAGAGGCATGATGAATGTTGTTTGATACATTTTGGGGAATGTGGAAGAAAGGATCTGTAGCAGATAAATCTTTTCATCCACTTGAAGAACGTCCCAGATCCAAATGCAAAAAATTGCACAACAACTAACGGGTCTAAAGAAATGAGGTCAGAAAACACGATCTTAAAACGCGATCGAGAGCTGCGCCAGAAGAATAAAAATAACGACATGAGAGAAATGGCTCGTATTTTATATAAGAAATGCTTATTATGCAAAATGTTTATGTAAATAACTATCCAAACGGGACGTTTCCCCTCGGAAATTATGTTTTATACCCTCTAAAAATCCACATCAACCAACCCTTTCTCAAAATAATTAAATGGAAAAAAATGTAAAGGCTTCGATAATTTGCTTCTCTAACGAGGCTTAGAAATTCACTGCAGATACAAAGTAGTCAAGTTATTATTATTATATTAATTTATTGTTACTGTTATTGCTATTATGAATATATTATTATATTAATATATTATTATTGTGATTTCTGCTATTAATATATTATTACATTAATATATTATATTAATATATTATAATTGTTATTAATATTTTGTTATTATTATATTAATATAGTATTATTGTTATTGCAATTATTAATGTATTATTATAGTAATATATTATTATATTAATATATTATTATTGTTATTATTATTATATTATTATTATGATCTTTTATATAGGACTACCAACAATTTGCACAGTGCTATATGATGCCTCCCTCGTCATCCCCATTTAAACTCTGGCACTGAAAAGGTTAAAAAGTCACAATTTTTCTTAAATTTTTTTATTGTACAGGAGTTGTTTTTTTCCACTAAGATTTTTTTTCCTCTCTGCCCAGAAGTCATATTTGGGGGTCAGTCACTACCTGATTGCCGACTCAAATGTCTATCCCATTCATGTTTAATACCCTTACTGTATTACCCTCTACGGCTCT
This sequence comes from Sceloporus occidentalis, assembly GCA_023333645.1. Classification (NCBI taxonomy): domain Eukaryota; kingdom Metazoa; phylum Chordata; class Lepidosauria; order Squamata; family Phrynosomatidae; genus Sceloporus; species Sceloporus occidentalis. The sequence continues at coordinate 783,801 of JALMGF010000249.1, forward strand.
ACCACTTCTGCTGGGAGGCTGTTCCGCTTATCTACCACCCTCTCTGTAAAGTAAAGCTTCCTCCCATCCCATCTAAGCCTCTGGCCCTCTAGTTTTAGATCATGGCCTCTTCTTCTAACATTTCTCCTCCTTTGAAATAGACTTAAAAAAAGGTGATCGATATACCGCTCACCTTCCTGGCACTCAAAGAGTTACTTTGTGATGATTCTTTTTTAGCTATTTCCTAACTTGTCTTTTTGGCGTGTTTTTTTTTTACATTAATTCTGTTTTCCAAGATCTTCCGACGTCCTCATTCTCCGCAAGACTGCGAATAGCTACGATGTGACCCCCCCCCCCCCGTGGCTGGGTGTGCTGGGAATCGTCCTCCGTGTTGGCGGCCTCGGCCATTATGATTGCCATACCTCTCACAGAGCCTCCGGTCAGAGGAGTCATTCAGACGGTGTCATTCATGGTACACAGCTTGGGTATAATGGAAGACGTATTTAGTGTTAACGTAAGGCCGTAGGGCTTATGAGTGGCGTCTGGGGGGGGGCCGGCGCGCCTTCTGAGCAGCTCATTGTTACATTCCATAAAGGAATTGCCACGGGCTGCCGGTTACGGCCGCAGAAGGAACGCATTATTGCGAGCGGCCGAGCTTTTGAGGTCACTGAAAAGTAAATCAAATTGTGTTTCTCCCTCAAGGGCAGATTCTGTGTCATTGGAGGCTTTATATGGAGGGGGGGGGGGGGGTCCAAAGAAGGAAACGTATCTTCTCAAGGCTGAGCGAGGGGGTCAAACCCCCCCCCCCCGTTTATCTCAGTCGCCCGCTCTTTATAACGTGATTTAAAAGGAACCGGAGGAGCTTTGCTTGTGCGTAGCTTGTGCTTCGTTACTTCGAGCAAACTGTGATTTGGGGAGGAATAATTATGCTGATCATGAGAAAAGGAGGTTAAGATGACTGCTCCCATGGGGTACACATAAGCATGGAGGGGGTTAATATATATATTGCTTCTTTTAACATCGCAGCGGAGCCGCCTTGGAAAATGCCCCACTCTCCGGGGCGGAATGAATTGCCCGTGGCTATTTCTACAGGCAAATCACATTAACAGATGGAAGATAATAGCCGCAGACGAGGAGACCACTATGGCTTCAACCATGCAGAATATATCCTGCCTTATCGCGCTCTGTATATAAGGCATGAAAAGCCATAAAGTTCATTATAGAACCCTGTGATCCCCTCATACCCCGAAAACATTCTGACCTCCTAGAAAAGAGGGGCATCAGGGGAGGAGAGAGGGGCATCAGGGGAGGAGAGAGGGGCATCAGGGGAGGAGAGAGGGGCATCAGGGGAGAAGAGACTGGCGAAAGACTTATATTCGATCCCAGGGGGGAGAATAGGAAGGAGTCAGACTGAGTGACCCCGAGAATCTGCCCCTTCACCCTGAGATTGGGGCAAAAAGAATTGTAGTACTCCTGGTCTCCGTGTGTCCGGATTAAAGCTGCCTGCGGTGCTATACCCTCCAGCGCTGAAAGGGTTAAATAAAATCCCTGTTTGCTTTTCCATCTTCGACTGGCAGACGCCAGATGTGGCCCCCGTCCCGCTTCCTGCGATTAAACAAGTCAGTGACACCAGATCGCGGTCGTTAACTAGAGATTGACCCTGCCGTTGGGGTCGTTTTAACATCACCCCTTAACTCTTTCAGCCCCCCCCGAGGGCCACACAAACATATCCTGGCACTGCTAGGGTTACATGATTCCGCACGGCTCCTTGAACTGGATCTACGGAATAAATACGATGACTGAGGAAGCTGAATAGCCCAAACCCGTCAAGTAAAGACGAAATAACAATTATTACCGTTATTATTATTTATATAGCGCCATCATATTCCACAGTGCTGTACAATAAGTATGCAGAATTCATAGTAATCTCTACTGGTAAATGCAGCACATATGCCCTCCTGTGGCCACATGAGGAACTACAGCCTGTATTTCACACACTTTTTAATTATTGATTTATTCAGTACCATCGTATACCGTAGAGAGGTACAGTGGGTGCTCGATTTCTATCACCACACACAGAGCATTTCATGCAAATGCCCCTCTGTTTCCCATGATCCCGCAGTGCGGGATTGGAATTGGAATCCCATTGGTCAGCCCGAGCAGGAAGTTGGAAGCCGCTTCCTGTTCTCTCCCCGCGTTGGTTTAGCAGACGGTGCAAGAGCCTCTAGCGCTAGAGATTGTTTCCGGCCGCGCAGGTCCCTCCGTAACGCTATTATCACAGATATCTCACAGCGAGGGGGTGATTTAACCCTTTGATAGGGCAGCTAGATGGCAGCTTCTGCATGGAGCACAACAGAGGAGTAAAAAGGCAAGTTTTATATTGGTATTTAGGTAAAAAAAAAGAGAAAAAAACATAATTGATGAGACATATAGCTGTGAAAATTAGGACTGGGGATTATCTTGAACGAGGCTGGCCAGTTTACGGCCCCTGACAGGCCCACTCTGTGAGTACTCTCATATGCATTCTTCTTCTTAAAAAAAAAAAAGCTGCAGTACAAGCTGCAGCTTCCCTTCTCCTCTGTGGTTCTTTCCACTGATTGGCTGCTTGAAGCACGTATATCACGGACAAAGACATCTCTTGTAATGCAAATAGCGGGGGTGGTAAACGGGCAAATGAGTAAGGGGGTGTTATGCAAAAATGTAAAGGAACCACGCAGCTGTCATATACATTAAAGTGCATATGGGGGCCGGAGTGTTACTTACATGGTTTAACCCGACAGCTGGTTGTTTTGGGGGTCTTTTTGGGGGGGGGGAATCAGGGAAAATGCGACATCGTCCGGAACAGACAGTCCCATCTGCCTGCTTTGTCCTGCGTGACGGTGAGACGCGTTCCTGGAGCGAGCAGCCAATTACCGCAGTAATGGAAACACGCGGACGGAATCGCATGGAATGCACTCAGGGCTGGAGAACATTGCATCTCGTGTTGTAAATACAGACAGTCTTTCATCTTTCACTTTAGTCTCGAGTGATGAGCTGAGGGTCTCGTCCACCTGGCTCTTCCCAGCGTCCGTCATTCTCGCTTCCATAGTGGAACGAGAAAAACAACATCACAATCTTTCTTATCTCGAAGACCCAGATGGCGCGCATAGGTTGTCTGGATGGATCTCATCCCCCGCTATCAGGTGGTTTTAGGGGTGGAGGGGCAGGTAGAGTTGTTGTTTTTTTTTTGGTAGAGGAAGGGGCAAAATATTAAACTATTTGCAGAGGCACTAAATGAAATATGCTGCTTGCAGGGTAGCGTGTAATACCCTACTTGGACAGCAGGTGGTGCTAAAGTGCATTAGGATCCTGATACAAATATATGGAGTGTTTGAATAATACATTTATTTATATTATCATTTATATTATCAGATTCTGTAGCGTTGTTACAATAGGGAGCCGTGAAAATAACATTTAACACACAATAAGACATATTGGTACAGAAGGAGAAGAGGGCCCTGCGATTGTGAGCTTACAAAATAGTCAAATATATTGGAATATATTTAGATTTTATTTGGACGCTGGGTCGGACTAGAGTTAAAAAAATAATATATATTAGGGCTGCAACTAACGATTATTTTAATAATCGATTAGTTGGCCGATTATTTTTTCGATTAATCGATTAATCGGATAAAAAAAAACAATATGCAAATTTTTTGTTTATTTAAAATAATTTAATGAACTGGATGTTAAAAAACAACTTAAAATTTACATTAACATTCTTATTTTGTTATGATGTAATAAAAAAACAATATTTTCAAAGTACAAAAACCCAAACACAATATTTATGAAACAAAATAACCCCAAACATTCTGAAAAGAGGTGGACTATTACTGTTCAAGAAACTTTGCACCCAGCACTTTGCACCCGGCACTTTGCACCCGGCACTTTGCACCCGGCCCTGGCACTTTGCACCCGGCACTTTGCACCCGGCACTTTGCCCCAGCCCTGGCACTTTGCACCCAGCACTTTGCACCCAGCCCTGGCACTTTGCACCCAGAACTTTGCACCCAGCACTTTGCACCCAGCCCTGGCACTTTGCACCCAGCCCTGGCACTTTGCACCCAGCCCTGGCACTTTGCACCCAGCCCTGGCACTTTGCACCCAGCACTTTGCACCCGGCACTTTGCACCCAGCCCTGGCACTTTGCACCCAGCACTTTGCACCCAGCCCTGGCACTTTGCACCCAGAACTTTGCACCCAGCCCTGGCACTTTGCACCCAGCCCTGGCACTTTGCACTGTGCCCCTGCACCCAGTCTCCAACTCTGCCCTGCACCCAGCCCTGCCCCCACATTCTGCCCTGCCCCCACACTCACACCCTGCACCCACTCTGCTCTGCACCCACACTCACACTCTGCCCTGCACCCAGTCTCCAACTCTGCCCTGCACCCCCACCCCCACTCTGCCCTGCACCCAGTCTCCTGCCCTGCCCTCACACCCTGCCCTGCATCCCCACCCCCACCCTGCCCTGCACTCAGTCTCCTACCCTGGCCTGCCCCCCCACCCCCACTCTGCCCTGCATCCCCTGAAACCCCACCCCCACCCCCGCAAATCGCTCTGTGCGAACGGAGCCACTCGCACAGAGCGAACCGCAACTAAAAGAAGGCGCGTGTAGCGGAAGCGGGGAACGCTCGCGGAGGTAAGTAAAAGGAGCCGAGTGCTCCAACAACGAATTGATCACTCAATTAATCGATAACGGAAATCGTCGACAACGATTTCCGTTATCGATTATTATCGATTTTATTGATTCGTTGTTTCAGCCCTAATATATATATATATTTTTTGTTTTCTTTTTGTTTAAAAAAATAATAATAATAAGCCAAATTCCATTAGAAAATAAAAGCTCAAGCATTGGGGATGGGGGGGTCCTATGATCTCTCCTGACCAGCCTAGGGAGCGGTTAAATCAATGGGGTTTGTGGCGTTGCAGCCAGAACTCTATTGCAGTGCTCAACATGGCCACCTGGTGGCACTCAGCAAATGAGCGCCACAAGGCGGCTTTTCGGATAAGTTGGGTGGGTGGCCGGCTCCTCTGGCCTCTTCCGCCCCTCCCCACCTCTTGCTTAATATCTCCAAGACAAATGTCCCAGTTTACATGCTGGGGGGCTGGCGTTGACTATATCAGGGCTGGACCCTGGCACTTTAAGGCCGCTGGCCGCCTAACGGGTTTGAGTGTAGCCAACGGCTGGATATGAGAGGCCACACATTAACCTTTTATGCTCACGTCTAGTATGGCCGGGCGTATCTAGCCGCTGGATGAGTACGGAGTAATGTTTTCCAGCGGCCCACCACGTATTTGCATAGCGTGCCAGATGGCCAGTCCTGGGCTATGTCAGTTAAATGGCTGGAAGGACGAACATCACGATCGCTGAACGCATCTTTAAATAATAAACGGTGCTTTTGTTAGAAATAGAGATAAAAATAAATTCGGTATAAGGAACGTTTTGTGTTGGAGCCTCGAGTGCCCTGCACTGACACAACTTATCATCCGCTATTCCTAAGAATGATCTAGTAACGGTCCTTGAGACGTTCTTCTTCTGTTTATTCTGCGTCATTTTCCTCGCTGAAGGTGAGAGGAAGGTTCAATGATAAATACATCGGCATTGTTATGTTCTTATATTCACTAAACCGGGCTTTTCACTTAAAAGAACAAATAGAAACCAGCGGAGGATAAAAATATTCTGTGCGCGGTGATGACGTTTTGGTCCAGATATATATATTTTTTTTATTGTAATTAAATTAAACTTTAATGCCGCTGAACTCACTGTTGGAGTCACACGGTCCATGGTCTGAGTCTGGCACCAGTTATACATGTTAAAAACATTGATGTGCAGCCCTAGTGCACGCCGTCATGTGACCTAAGCAAACATTCTGAGCTCCTAGAAAGGAGGGGCATCGTGGAGGGACTGGCCAGACTAAACAGGGACACTTGTAAGTTATAAAATTAGCGCTTGATTTGTCTACATCTGTGCCATACAGAAGTGATAGAGAAACCGTCGTCGCGTTGCAGTGCTCCCCCTAGTGGCTGGTGGAGGCAAAACGCCCTCCTGTCAATAAAAGGAGCTTTTAAATACTGTAAGACTTTTATAAAAACACATATATATATATATATAATTTATAATGATATTATTTAAAAACAAAAAGAAAATCGAAAAAAAAAAAGAAAATGTTGTCCATTAGAATAACATGAAATGGATCAGAAATCCAGTGCAGACGGGGTTAATGCTATAAATGACTTTTGTAGCTGGAAACGGCTGATTTTTAATGCAATCTCGTCATAGACGAACAGAGGCCCTTTATCACTCCCATCACTCCTGTGTTCCAATTGCCTTTTATCACTCCCATCACTTCTGTGTTCCAATGGCCATTTATCACTCCCATCACTCCTGTGTTCCAATGGCCCTTTATCACTCCCATCACTCCTGTGTTCCAATGGCCCTTTATCACTCCCATCACTCCTGTGTTCCAATGGCCCTTTATCACTCCCATCACTCCTGTGTTCCAATGGCCCTTTATCACTCCCATCACTCCTGTGTTCCAATGGCACGTTGTGTTCGCTGATCCGAGTTAAAGTTTAAAAGGCTAATTTTGTTACAGACATAAATTTCCTGGTTTTCCATGAAAACAACTGCATGACCCCAAACTTTTGAGCGGCGGCGTGTAACTATACATCGTATATAAAATTTCTTATGATTTCTGTAAAACAGAAGCACAATTTCTGGCTGCAAATTATTCATGAGCTAAAATCCTCTTAAAAGCCGCAAGACTTTTATTTTTCGCGGATAAATCGTAAATGCCGCTTTCTGGCTTCTCAGCGGACGGACGCGAGATGACGGCGCCGGCCACTCAACCGGATTTTATACCGGTTTAAAAAAAAAGAAAAAGAATGAAGAAAAAGGAAAAAATCTTTCCCATTTACAGAAAACTGTCAGATCCGGTATGAATTCTGCCCACACTCCCCACTCAGCCGTTCCCTTGGTGATTACTGAGTGGGAGTCGGAGTGACTCTGACGGGGATTTAAAGAGACGCCAGAGATTTCCTCCCACGTTCGGCCCGGTAACCGGTAACCGGATCAGAGGCGAGCCGGTCTGGGAATAAATCCCAGTGAGCGGGGGATGTGCCAGGGAACGAGCCGGACCCTCAGGTTTCCTCCCTCGATGTGCATCGATGGTTACTTTAGTCACTAGAGAGCGGAAGACAAATTAAAGAGTCAGGAGTTGGAGTCAAGAAAGTCGTTACATAATCCTACGCCCGTCCCATGCACGCTTACATTCCCACAATGTAAGATCCCCTACCGCTACTGCTGGGAGGCTGTTCCGCGTATATAACGCACTCTCAATAAAGTAAAACTTCCTCTTCTCTCTCTCTGTTCTCTCCATCCCCTTGTTCTCTCTCTCTCTTCTCTCCATCCCCTCTCTCTCTTCTCTCTCCATCCCCTTGTTCTCTCTCTCTCTTCTCTCCATCCCCTCTCTCTCTCTTCTCTCCATCCCCTCTCTCTCTCTTCTCTCCATCCCCCCTCTCTCTCTCTCTGTTCTCTCCATCCCCTCGTTCTCTCTCTCTCTCTTCTCTCCATCCCCTCTCTCTCTCTCTCTGTGTTCTCTCCATCCCCTCTCTCTCTCTTCTCTCCATCCCCTCTCTCTCTCTCTCTCTCTCTCTTCATCTCCCCCCCCCCCTCTCTCTCTCTCTCTCTCACTCCATGTTTAGATCTCACAGGCTGATCATTCGGTTCCCTTTAGGGATAACCAAGCGGGGAGCCCTGAACAGGGGCCGGTCACTGATTTATCTATACATTATACAGGGGCCGGTCACTGATTTATCTATACATTATACAGGGGCCGGTCACTGATTTATCTATACATTATACAGGGGGCCGGTCACTGATTTATCTATACATTATACAGGGGCCGGTCACTGATTTATCTATACATTATACAGGGGGCCGGTCACTGATTTATCTATACATTATACAGGGGGCCGGTCACTGATTTATCTATACATTATACAGGGGGCCGGTCACTGATTTATCTATACATTATACAGGGCTGTTTCTTCATGATGTTCAGTGAAATCAGAGAATGAAATATCCAGAACTCCCAAAATGCTAAGCCGGCGTCCAGGAAGGGGTTAAAGCTCTCCCACGATGTCCCTTTAAATCCTTCCCCTGGTGCTTCTGTTTTTCCTCCCCGCTATTGATTATTCCATGAGCTGCTGTTTGTGGAGCGGCTGCTTGTGCGATGCCCCGGGGAGCTCATTAACCGCATTGTGTGGGGTTTATAGCATCGCCTGGCAACCTGGATGCTCCAGACTCGCATCGTGATATTCAGGGGCCGGCCGGGGCCGCCAGGGGCCCCGGGCTCCTTATCTGCACCCCCAGTGCAACCTCAACAACAACGGGAAATAAATAGAAAGGATGTCATCTTGTTATATTATGTCCCGCCTTCCCTTTGTACAGCGCTGCGGAATATGCTGGCGATATATAAATCAATCAATAAAAATAATAAACAATTCAGCATTTTCCTCCTCATAATGTGTTGAGGAGGAAAATGCTGAATTGTTTATTATTTTTATAGTTTTATTGATTGATTTATATATCTCCAGAAAAACCAGCTGGCCGAGGCTCTGCTTTCTGATTGGCCGGCGGGGGACAGGTCCTTATCTGACTGCATCGCAGGTTTCCGTCTCCAGGAAGGAACATGTATAAAAAAAAAGCAGCTGCCTGACAGCTGGAGCCACAAACCTATCCCGGGCATGCTTATATCCCCTCACTGTATTACCCTCTGCCACTTTTGCTGGGTGGCCGTTCCACCCATCTACTACCCTTTCAGTAAGGAAAAATTATGTTTATAAGGCTAATTTGTTTTTATTACAATTTTTTGTTTTCTGTAGAAGATTCCGGAAAAGGTTTCAGCTTCTGAGGTTTGTAGAGATAAGAATCATTTCCCGGGAGGGGCGAGAGTCCCGGGGGGCGACGCGGAGCGCGGGGTGTCGGGAGAACGCTCTGCAATAACACAAACAGCTCCCGTCGCTCCCGGGCCCCAGGGGCCCCTCTGAAGATTATTTCAGTGTTTTTTAACCATTGAAATATATTTGGGGTCCGAGGCTGGAGCGCACCGTGGGGTCGGGGAACGTTGCTGGGGCCGGCTGTATCCCGCCCGGGGCCACACGCTGCACCGTGTGCCCCCCGGTCATTCGCCAGCCGTGACCTGGTCCCCGGGTGATTAAATCTATCCATTGAACCATTTTAATCCAAGACATGTTTTCCCATCTAACCACTTCTGCTGGGAGGCTGTTCCAGCTATCTACCACCACCTTGGTAAAACTACCTTCCTCCCATCCCATCTGACCCTCTCGTGTTAGATTCCGGGGTCCCCTCGGTATCGCGGCCCCCTGGGACGGCTGTGATTGGAGGACGCCGCGTTTCCTGCGATCAGATGTAAGCGGGAGATTCCCAACGACGTCTCCAAAAGTCAAGAGCGATAATCGCCCCGAACGCTGGAAACGATTTCCATAAGTAATAGAATTCCGCCGCTCAGAAGAGATGTTGCCACGGTTACCGGGATAAAAGGATGTATTTGTGAATGAAAGCGGGGATCGTACCCGAGAGAGGGGAGAGTTTGCGGGTCACTTCAGTTTTCTTATGTTTTCAGATAAAATGTATTGATTCTCGGCACAAAAAAAAAAAACCTGAAAAATAATCAGCTGCAGCAGAACTTCCTGGGAGGGGGGGGGTTATTATTTAACAAATGGAGGGACTTCAGAAGCAATTGCAAGTGGCTTGGCATGTGCTACAAAGCCTATTTTAAAGGTAACGTGTCATCGGCGCGAATCGCTGCTTTAATAAAGAATGAGGAAGCGGATGAATGAATTCACTGCCGAGGAATGAAGTTTTACTTTACTGAGAGGGTGGTAGATAAGTGGAACAGCCTCCCAGCAGAAGTGGTAGAGACTAATACAGTGAGGGGATAAAACATGCATGTGACAGGGTTTTGCGTTTCTGTTGCTGTAGCCGGTTTACTTCTTGTTGACTGAGTTGGGGGGGTAAGTCCCGGGGGGGGCAGTTGGCAGAACAACGCGGGGGTCTCTTGGGAGGGTAACAGTTCTTGAAAAGAACTCAAAATCTTATGGGAAAGCAGGGGTTTAAAGATGCATCAGATGCATCGACCCGACCATCGGGGGCATCCAATACCCCCCCAGGTGCATTTTCTGGACACAGAAACACTTATTCAGTCGTTGGTCTCGTCTTAGATTCAGGAGCCGTATGTCTATCCCATGCATGTTTAATACCCTCACTGTATTACCCCCTACCACTTCTGCTGGGAGGCTTTTCCACTTATCCACCACTCTCTCAGTAAATGCAATCCCTTTCATTTCCAATCCCAGTGTTGTGCAAAGATCTGGATCCACTGAACGTGGTTTAGGTGGCCGCTTCGGGCCGCGATGGAGGTCGGGGCGCTGGAGCCGCTAATAATATTCATGAAGTCCGGGAGGTTCCGCCCATTCGCGATTCACGCCGCGTTTACACCCTTTCAGTGCCAGAAGGCGTGACGCAGCGCCTGGCGAGAGATCCAACTTTAAAGCTGCAGTTCCACTTAGACTTCCTTTTCCGAAGCAGCTTTATTGCGTTTCCATGGCTACGACCTATCAATGCCTGACTTTGTGTCACATGACAATTAATCGCTGAACGTGTTTGTGGGAAGGCAGTGATGGGAGTGATGATTCTAACGGATTTCTGTATTTAATGTAGGTGGAACCCCCCCCCCCCCCTTTAACGAGGTTATAAAAGCGCCGAGCGATACAAAGGAGCGGGACTGGAGTCACGGCGTGGGAGGATGTGCAGGTATTAACGTCAAAGAAACGAGAGATGAATCACCGCAGAGGGTGACGGGGGCCACAAAGGATTCCCACCACGAGTGGAATGATTCACCAGTGGGGAGGAATAAGCCGGCGTGGGAGAAAGGACAACAATCAGGCACTGTAGGTATATAAAATATTTACTTTACTGGAAGGGTGGTAGATAAATGGAACGGCCCCCCAGCATAGGCGGTAGGGTGGGCTTTTTTAGAAAGTTAGTTTAATTTAATAGAAGCTGTAAAGGCAACAAATCCCCTTTATTTACTAAATAACGCGGCCGATCATCGCCCAAAACCAGATGCGCCGACCGCGGGTATTAAGTGCTGCCCCCTGCAGTATAAACTCCCAGCTGTTATACATCACACAGACTGCAGGGCCAGCACTCACTTTCCATTGGCTGGCGAAAGCCACACTCAGGGATAAGTTTGTTGCCTGTTTACCCCAGCGTCTCCACCAAGTGCCCCCAACTCAGTGGCAGGTCGGCCCCCGTCCAGTCGCCCGATTCTCCTGCTGTAACGACTCAAACCTTAATAAGTCGTTGGTCTCGTCTTAGATTCAGGAGCCGTATGTCTATCCCACGCATGTTTAATACCCTCACTGTATTACCCTCTACCACCTCTGCTGGGAGGCTGTTCCACTTATCTACCCCCCTCTCAGTAAAGTAAAAACTTCCCTACATTCCATTAAAGCCACCGACCCTGACGTCGGGCCTGTTATACATTTCTTCTGGACACGCATTGGCCTTTAAGGTTGTGTACCGACTGCTTGAACGTCTGTAGATTACACGCATGATTTAGAGAGTTAAAATACCCCACACAAGAACCGCAGCCATCCACACGCTACATGTTACACGCCACGCGTCACGTTATCCAGAAACATTTTAATTCACGGCAGCAAAATCATCAGCATTTGACAGAAGAAAAGCCATTAAAAAGTTTGTACGGGTCCCGTCCGGACTCCCCCCACATTATTCAAGTGCGTTGCGGTAATAAAGCACAGAGCTGTCCGGAGGGCGGCCCGCGGGCCAGGTGTAAACATCAAGGGTTTTTTCTATTTTATGTGCAGCCCACGACCTTCCTGAGAACCCGGCCCTTCCCATTAAGACGTTGGACAGAAGTTCCGCCGTGCGGCGCTGGGATTCCCGTTTTTCGGCAATTTCCGTGCTCACTTTAACCCCTCCCCAAACTCTAAAGGACCCGTCAGAGACACGCGGCCGGACTGACGTCATCTAATAATAAGCGTCAGGAAACGGTTCGACCCGTTCCTGCGGCAAAGTTCTCCTTCTCCCATCCCAAGGCCCGAAAGGTTCTAGAAGGTCCTTCCGACGGGGGCGGTCGGCGGGGACCTCACATCACCGAGCACTTCCCCTTCAGCTTGTCTTTCTTCCTCTGCTGCTTGGACCTTTTCCCGTCGACCTGCAGGCTGACGGCCCGTCTCTTCTCCAGGTTCAGAAGCTCCTGGAAGAGTTCCTGCACGTTGTAGTTGAGTTTGGCCGACGTCTCCATGAAGGAACATTTCCACTTGTTGGCCAAGCTCTCCCCTTCGCCGGCCTGGACCTCCCTGAGGGTCTCGTCGCATTTGTTGCCGACCAGCATGACGGGGATGTGCTGCGTGTCTCCTTTGATCTGGCAGATCTGCTCGTAGATGGGCTGGAGGTCCTGCATGGACTGCTTGCTGGTGGTGGAGTAGACCAGGATGAAAGCGTGGCCTTTGGAGATGGACAACCTCTGCATGGCGGGGAACTGGTGGCTTCCCGTCGTGTCGGTGATCTGCAGCGTGCAGATGTTCTTGTCGCAGCTGATCACCTGCCGGTAGGTGTCTTCGATGGTCGGGATGTAGGTTTCCCTGAAGGTCCCTCTCACGAAACGGAGAACCAAGGAACTCTTCCCGACTCCCGCCGCCCCGAAAACCACCACCCTGTAATCGTTGCTCTGCTCCGGCATGGTGCCCGGTTCCGGAACGCCTGCAACGCTTCTGGTTCTGGATCCGTTACTGGATTAACATCTCAGGTCCGGGTAGTCGGACGCCTAGAACAAAAAAAAAAAATAAGAATGAAGGCGGATAATTCTGAAAACTTAGAGAAGTACACCCAAAGTAACGGCGACCGAGGGGGGGATACAGAGTAACGGCGACCGAGGGGGGGTTTACAGAGTAACAGCAACCGAGGGGGGGATACAGAGTAACGGCGACCGAGGGGGGGATACAGAGTAACAGCAACCGAGGGGGGGATACAGAGTAACGGCGACCGCAGGGCAGGTGCAGAGTGACGGTAACCGTGACATTTATCCACATAACGACATCGTTTGCCCCAAGCTCCCCGTCAGTCACAGCGGCACCTACATGCGTCGGGGCTTCTAATCCCGGCAGGACGGAGACCTCGCCGCGCGGCTCTGCCTCGAGATTCTCTCGCTCTCTGGATGAGGTTTGATTTCTGTCTCTCGGAGAAAAGCCGCCGGTTCCTCCCTTCACTCGCTTTTCTTTTTTTCTCTCCGATCTCTTTTGAATCTCTTTGAGATTAAATAAACTCTGCCACCTAGTGGCGGCGACGCGGCCCTGCGATCACTTGGCTTCAATTATATATTAATTAGAAAAATTCTAAAAAAATAAAATAGAAGGTTTTTTGGAACCTGAGAAATTTGGTTTCATTTGAAACGTTGGAACAACAAGAGAGTTTTAATTTACTGAGAGAGTGGTAGATTAGTGGAACAGCCTCCCAGCAGACGTGGTAGAGGGTAATACAGTGAGGGGTATTAAACATGCATGGGATAGACATACGGCTCCTGAATCTAAGACGAGACCAACGACTGATTAAGGTTTGAGTCTTTACAGCAGGAGAGACGGGCGACTAGACGGGGGCCGGATGGGGGCCGATCTGCCCACGGGTTCTATGTTTTTATTGAATTATGGTTTTCCCACAGAAGTGAAAAAATAATTCATCTTCACATTTTGTTTTGTTTTGTTTTAAAGATGTCCAAAACGGGTCACAAATACAGAGGATGATGTAAAGGTGAAGCTTTCATCTCAGGTAAACTATGACATCATCACCCCATTCATTCTATTGATAATATTACCATAAAAAAAACCACAGGATTCAACGGCTGGCGGAAAAAAAAATAGATTATAAGCTCCTGTTCTTGGGTTGTTTTTTTTTTGTGTGTGTGTGTTTTAACCCTTCATATGCCAGAAAGTTAACGGAGCTCATTGTAAAGCCTTCTGGTTCTCAGAGGGTTAATTTAGAGTCTTTCTCTGTCGATTTCTGTGGCACTAATGAGCAGAAATGACTGGAATCCATTTAATTCTCTCACGGGAATACCCTGCGGAGAAGACGGGGAGGAAAAAAAACATCCATAGAACGAGCGCTCGGGTGAAAAGGGGCAGTTAACACACAAAATACCCCGCTTTCTCCAAACAATAATGTAAATATTTCTCCTCCCCCCCACCTTACAAAGGCTGCCTCAACCAATCAACAACTTAACGAGAGGAGAGAAAACTTAATGGGGAGGAATAATCACGCAGATCCTGAGAGCAGGAAGTTAGGACGACCTCTCCCCCAGGATACGCAGCGGGCAACATATTTATTGCTTATTTTACCGTTAGAGATGTGCATTTAGCGTACATTTGGTCAACATGAATGATCTGCTTAAACTAAACATTATACAGGGTGATTTATCTATACATTATACAGGGGGGCCGGGTCACTGATTTATCTATACATTATACAGGGGGGCCGGGTCACTGATTTATCTATACATTATACAGGGGGGCCGGCTCGCTGATTTATCTATACATTATACAGGGGGCCGGCTCGCTGATTTATCTATACATTATACAGGGGGCCGGCTCGCTGATTTATCTATACATTATACAGGGGGCCGGCTCGCTGATTTATCTATACATTATACAGGGGGCCGGCTCGCTGATTTATCTATACATTATACAGGAGCCGGCTAACTGATTTATCTATACATTATACAGGGCATCTCACTGATTTATTTATACATTATACAGGGGGCCGGTCACTGATTTATTTATACATTATACAGGGCCGGCTGAGCCCATCCTGCAGCAGAAGCTCCCAGCGGTATGAATATCGGGGAGGAAACACTCAGATCTCCCGCTTGCTGTCCTTGGTGCTGAACACCAGCTCCAGATCCCAAACTGACTCCTAAACCAGAGAGCCAGCCCTAGCCTATCGTGTAGCTCCGCCCCTTACGGCAGTCCTTAGATCCACCCCCTACGTTCATTGGCCTGGGACCTGAAGTAGGACCCGCTCCGCACACGCGGTGCCGGTCCATAATTTACAGTTTATTGAGACGTCCGAGAACCTGCGTCCGATTTTGGTCGCTGCTAAATCTCGTACATACCACTGCGGGGCAACTGCGCTGTCTATATGATTCTGGACTACAATCCCCATCATCCTCAATACAGATGGAGGGCAGCAGTTTTCCAGTTCTGACAAATAACTTCTGAGCATTTGAAATGGCAGCACCTATATACACACAGTATATATATATATATATATATATATCTCTATATAGTACATATACATACATATTCTTTACATTCAGCCGGCCATTAACCATTTCTATGCCGCAGAAACAAGCATTACTCCTATCTCTGACACCAGCTATTATTATTATTATTATCCTTTATTTATATAGCGCCAACAGTTTACGCAGCGCTTAATACAATACATAAATTCAAGGGATATGACAAGACAAGAATTGACAGACTAAGACAAACCGATACATTTGGTGGAGAGAGCCCTGCTCGCAAGCTATACGGCTCCCAGCACCCAAAGGGTTTAAGCAGCATGCCCAGAATGCCCGCTCGTAGTTTTTATGCTCCGGTGACCCCGCTGGGATCTACGCGGTAACAGGGAACGCGAGCAGCTGCTGCGGGAGGGATTATAACGCCGACAGTGTACTCATAAAATCGGTGTATTTCTCAGTAATGATATAAAAGCCCCGGGCCGGGCGGCTCGCAGCGGGGGAGGGAGCCCCGTGTTATCACTTCTAAACCCACCCCACCTACTATAGAGGGGTCTCATTAACGGTGTCCACAGAGGGCTTTAAATCGCAGGAGAGTCTCGTGGGTTAAAGGGCAGCCCCGCTGATCCAGCCGTGTCGGGATTAGACAGGACTCGGTGAGATTGGGGTACTTGGTCGTAGTTGGGGGGGCTAAGCGATAAATGACCACATAGTGTGACGGGACCCCCAATATGAATGCCTCAGATAGGGGCTTTTAAATAGTATTTACTGGACATGCGCCGCGCTCCCAAATCTGCATTTATTTGCCTTTTTTAGGGTGAGCTTCCCTCCTTAATGCACGGATGATGCTTTCCCATGCGGCAGAGTGCCCAGAGTGCCCCGGGGTGAGATACAGGGGGCCCGCTGAATGTGAGCCTAAATAATAAGCATGTGCCTTGAATAATATAGTGTGTGGCCCCCTGCGGAAAGGTCCCTAGGAGCCCTGGCCCACCGCGCGGTCTGTCCAGGGGCCCCACTTCAGAAACCGAGCACGACGAGCATTTCACTTACCGGCGGACAGCGGCAGCGAAACGATTTACTAATCAGGGAGGAATCTCTCCAGCGACAAAGCAAGGGCTGGACCATTCCATTCCGGGGGCAGGAGAGGGGGGGCTGCTTTTATGGAAATAGAAGAAATTGTAAAAAAAAATCCCTTCATCCAATTAATTACCGCTGCATTAAACTTATGTTTTTTGATGTTAAAATAAATATCACCTTTAAGACACACGAAAGGTGGAAAAGTGCAAAGCAAATACTGGCTGGCTCCCCCTACATTTCATTCATCGTTTTAAGCAATGGAACATCCCATTCATGCAGCTGGAGAGTCAGAAAAACCTTAACCCACTCAGTGCCGGACAGAACGCAGCACAGAGGCAGGTCTCATATGAGACTGTATAGTGATGCTGGGTCTCGCGTTCCTCGGGGGCATAACACCGGCCTCTGCACTGCAGGGGCCCCTCAGGTTTAGGTCCTTGGTGCGGTATTACTGAGTATACCCAAGGTATTTGTTAACATACCATTCACTCATATCTTGAAAAGAAATTGCATTTATTTGCCCTGTAATAGTTAGGTCCAACGTAAGGTAGATACATAGGAGAGGGCCACTGAATACAGCGTGCTGGGGGCCCTGGAATTTCGTGTTATGCCTCTGGCCCGCGCATACTCCAAGAATCTGCCAGAATCCGGCCTTCAGGGGCTACAAAACTGCCACTCTCATCAAGCACTACATTATAACTTTACGTGGATAAGCATAATTGGAGTTGCCACAGCACCGGAAGGTCCCGAGTGTTATAGACGATACCATTTATTTACCCTCTTTGCCCAAAAAAATAAGCTCAAATCCATGTTAAGATTGCAGTTTGTGTGTAAGAGACATCTGTGGCCTCTTTCCCCCAGAGAAGTGCTGAATCACAGCATGACATCACCCATCATCATCAAAACTAGATCAGCCAAGACCCCAGCTGCTGCAGAACCTCCGAACCGTCCATCTTCCAAAAAGGTTCTGCAACAGCCCCACCTGTACACAGGGTCCTCACCAATCCCTAGCACCAGATCCTTCTAATTATAATTCGTTTGTGGCGGCCAATAATACCTGATCCGTGTCACATGTCGCGTGTTAAAAAGCGCTATCTCAGCCGTTATGTCAGATTTCACAAGCAAATCCAACCCTTCTGAGAGGAGAAACTAATTGGGGTCCCGCAGACCCTCGCTGAGAGTGGGAAACCCCACGGACAATGATCCAAAAGAGTATGTAGCAGACCTCATTGGTCCCTTTTTCAATTGTAAGGACTTCTAGCCCTACATTTGCAGCAAGAGGTGATGAAGTTTTCCATTTCCAGGTCTCTGCGAGTTGGCATTTAGTCGAGCCGGCCCTTATAATGAGGTCATCACGCGTGACGCTGCCGATTCTATAAACAGATACATGCGTCTGCTATCTTTAGCTCTGACGTAGAGGAAAACATTGTGTGCGTCCGCAGAAATACGATAGACTTCCCGCGACTCCACAACCCGAGGACGGCAGATTCACTAACAGATGTACAAACACAGAACCCGCCGGCAGATCGGCCCCATCCGGCCCCCGTCTAGTCGCCCGTTTCTCCTGCTGTAAAGACTCAAACCTTAATCAGTCGTTGGTCTCGTCTTAGATTCAGGAGCCGTATGTCTATCCCATGCATGTTTAATACCCCTCACTGTATTACCCTCTACCACTTCTGCTGGGAGGCCATCCTGCTTATCTACTACCCTCTTGGTAAAGTAAAGAACCTTCATCTTTAAGTATGTTGGAGTCGCTCCAGGATAATCTACTAAAGCCTTTATAATAAACTGTTCTTTGCCGCCTGCAGTCGCTGAATGTTCGGTCGGTTATGAACCCGTTATGTTATTTGACCTTTGTTTTATATTATACAGTAATATAACCCCCAGCGCTGTATACAGTAATTTCAGTCATGTGATATTTTGGGTGACTTTCCCGGCTCAAACACCACACTGAGCTGATGCTTTATGGCGATGCTAATGAAGTCCTTTCCTCCATAGACTTTCATTAGTCAAAGAGTCCAACTGTGTAATTAAGACTGAGCCATTCTGTTGTTCCCCACAGGCAGTATGATAAGGAGTCGGGGTGTTTAGTAGATTGGGGATCAGATAACAGAGCGAGAAACAAAAGATTTAATAACAAAGTTGTAAGTGGCATCCAAAAGTCGAAAAAGGACAGAGAGAGAGCTGAGGAGAGGAGAAAGCACCCTGCGTGAGAGAGAGAGCTGAGGAGAGGAGAAAGCACCATGCGTGAGAGAGAAAGAGAGCTGAGGAGAGGAGAAAGCACAATGCGTGAGAGAGAAATGGGAAAAATCCACACGAGACAGAGAGAGAGCCGAGAAGAGGAATAACACGGGGGGGGGGGGGAATCAGCAGGCAGCTCATAGTCTGATTAATAAATAATCATGATTTTTGGAAGGCTGATTTAACCCATGAAGTGCCATCGTAATGGAGGGCTCTTCATCAACGGATGAGGAGTCTGCGTGAAATCAGCCCCACTTCTCTCCGTCCGCTCATGTCGTATTTGATTGATTAAAGTGCACTCCACTCGCGTGATTAAAGATAAAGTGACGCCGAGCGACGTGCGAGTGTTATAAGTGGCAGAGACGTGGGAGGCGAGCGCGTCTGTTATTACCAAGACACAGCTTGTAAAGGTTCGGGCTATACATATGAACAAGGTGCGTGTATGAGGGGGATCTGGATACATAGTGCACGGGGGGCAATATGAACCCCAACATGGGCATTAATATTTTTTAGCCCACCCGTCTTGGCAGAGCTCTCTGCTCCGCTGTTAGTCTGCATTAGCCGTAACGGAACCTTCTGGAATATCATGTCGGCTCTTTAATTAGGACAGAACAGGGAGGGTGAGAATTAGAATAAAGTGGAACAGCCTGGTCCCCAAAGTTGTATTTGTATTACTCAGCTCCCATTGAATGGAAGCGCTACTGAGCATGTGCAGGAAGTGTACACTGGAATGCTTCCTGGTTTCAGTAGAGGCAGCCGGGGGGAGGAGTTACGTGAGACACCGGCCTTTCTTTTTTTTTCTAAATCTTGAAATAGTTGCATTGATTTGCAAACAATAAAATGCATTGGAATCCGAATCCATGCATAATGATAACAGGATTCGAGAGGCCGCATGTTCTTCATAATATCAGTAAAAAAAAACACTTAAAAACCCCCCCAAAAACACGTATTTTCTATAATATACCTATAGCTCCTTCTAGATTGTAAGCCCTTTGAGCAGAGCCGTCTCACTCATTTGTTTCTGTAATTCCACAATGTTATGTGATGCGCTACTGGTTATGTCCTGTTTACCTATTGTACTGCGCTTTGGAATCTGACAGCGCTATATAAAACAATAATAATAATAGTCTGAACTACAGCATGATTCTCGTCTTGTCTCGGTGTACTGCCATCACTTTGCCTCTAGAGGGCAGTATATCACCGAATATCCAGCAATATAAAATAAAATGATAAAGGCAATCATCAGGCAGGTTTTTATAGAATTTTTTTTTTTTTGTTGCCCGATATCACGAGATACAATAACCGTTACCCAGCAACATTACAAAAAGAAAATTCAATTTAGTTATGTGTAAATGCAATTTTTCTCCTAATAGAAATTCTTGGGGTTTTTTTGTTTTTTGTTTTACTAAAAAATGTATCGGACGATGTCGGTTTTACACACAGGTCACATATAAACGTAACTAGATTGCCGTCTGTTTTATGCACCGGCGCGCCGGGTTTATTTCCGGATCGGAGTGCGTTGTTCCGGGTTCTGCATCTGTTGGCTGGCGGCCGCGGAAGCTGCAGCGGGCGCAGAATCCACGGGAATGAATGACGCGTCGGAGAGCGACCTCTCCCTGTAAATACTACGCTCCCAGAAGTGGGTTTTGGACATTTCGGAAGCTGCCGGTCAAACTCCTCGGAACATTCCATGGAACGTGACCGGAATGTTGGCGTCCACCTCGGCTCGGGCGATTTCGTTCATATCCTTGGCATCCAAAATCAGCAGAAACGACTGTTTCTGCCCCACGCCGGGGCCAATAACCACACTGAGCAACACTCCTGCCACGGAAAATAAATATATTTTATATAAAAAAATAAAATAAAAGTGTATCCGGGGCGTGTTATGAGGAGCTCGGAATTAAAGTTCTTCCTAAACCAATTATTATGGGGAGAGGGGGAAGAAGCATGCGAGACAGGGAGAGCTGGGGAGAGGGGGAAGAAGCACGCGAGACAGGGAGAGCTGGGGAGAGGGGGAAGAAGCACGCGAGACAGGGAGAGCTGGGGAGAGGGGGAAGGAGCACGGGAGACAGGGAGAGCTGGGGAGAGGGGGAAGGAGCACGCGAGACAGGGAGAGCTGGGGAGAGGGGGAAGAAGCACGCGAGACAGGGAGAGCTAGGGGGGGAGGGGGAAGAAGCGCGCAATATTGCCCTTTTATGTGCCTCTTTCCAAAAAACTGACTTCCTCTAAAAGATGAATTGACAGTAATTACCATCATCCTCCTCCAGGGCATCCGGACTGGATACAAATATCGGCTCAGAGGGATAGGTGTTTGGCTCCTGCCATACCCAGATCTCTTTGGTTCGGACATTCAGTTTGGAGAGCTAGAAAGAGACAAAGATTTATTCAAATTCCTGATCTAGTGATGGGGGGAGAATGCGGCGACCGAACGACAAAATATCCTTACCCTGTCAGGGACAAAATGATTCAGTCCCAGGCCGTAGGCGTACGAATACGGCTTCCCCCCGTACTTCTTATAGTTGATTTGCGGGAATTCAAACGCTGTGGAATTATAAAAAGTGAAGATGCAAATCCCCGACGCTGTATACAGTAATATAACCCCCCAGCGCTGTATACAGTAATATAACCCCCCAGCGCTGTATACAGTAATATAACCCCCCAGCGCTGTATACAGTAATATAACCCCAGCGCTGTATACAGTAATATAACCCCCAGCACTGTATACAGTAATATAACCCCCCAGCGCTGTATACAGTAATATAACCCCCAGCGCTGTATACAGTAATATAACCCCCAGCGCTGTATGCAGTAATATAACCCCCCAGCGCTGTATACAGTAATATAACCCCCAGCGCTGTATACAGTAATATAACCCCCCAGTGCTGTATACAGTAATATAACCCCCCAGCGCTGTATACAGTAATATAACCCCCCAGCGCTGTATACAGTAATATACCCCCAGCGCTGTATAAAGTAATATAACCCCCCAGTGCTGTATACAGTAATATAACCCCCAGCACTGTATACAGTAATATAACCCCCAGCACTGTATACAGTAATATAACCCCCAGCGCTGTATACAGTAATATAACCCCCAGCGCTGTATACAGTAATATAACCCCCAGCGCTGTATACAGTAATGTCAGTCATGTGATATTTTGGGTGAATTTTCCGGCTCAAACCCCACACTGAGCTGATGCTTTATGGTGATGTTAATGAAGTCCGTTCCTCCATAGACTTTCATGAGTCAAAGAGTCCAACTGTGTAATTAAGACTGAGCCATTCTATTGTTCCCCACAGGCAGTATGATAAGGAGTTGCGGTGTTTAGTAGATCGGGGATCAGATAACAGAGCGAGAATCATACAAACGGCTGATATGCTGTTGCCTGAAAACTTTATATTATGGGGCAAAAACTACAGCTGGGGTAAAAAAGAAAACAGAGCGATATTTATGAAAACGTATTTGTAATCTGATACGAGGAATGAAAAGATTTGGTGGAAAGTCTCCTTTAATTACATTTTAAATAATTTTTATACCTTGGCGAGGTCCTGAGAACAGAACTTCTGGTTCGAGCCAAATTGTGTCATCGCTGCGCAGGGTGGCGGTTGCCGTGGTATAGGGCAGCGATACTAAGTTCTTTCCGGCGTCAGACTGGATCAAAAACACAAAACAGAAGATAACGTCTTAATGAAAACGTGTAGTTCTTGGTTAAAATGGGTCAATTTTTCATCATAATGTTTTTGTTTTTAAAAAGTAAATTGAAGGAAAAATATTTCTCCAAATGTAGATTCTTTTATGTGAAACCTTTTGGCCGGAGCCTGAAACGAAATGTTAAGGAGTAACGAAGTAACAGAGTAACGAAGTAACAAAGTAACAGAGTAACAGAGTAACGAAGTAACAGAGTAACAGAGTAACAGAGTAACAGAGTAACAGAGTAACAGAGTAACGAAGTAACGAAGTAACAGAGTAACAGAGTAACAGAGTAACAGAGTAACAGAGTAACAATATTCTGGGGAAGAGGGGTATGGGGGGGTCTTCTTTCTGGAAACGCACCTTCTGGATATCGAGAGGCAGCACGTATCTGCGGACCTCCGGCTGCGGCGCTTTCTCTGCGTGCTTCTTCACTTCTTCCCAATTATCCCGTAAATTGGCCAAATACAAATAATTATAAATGAACTCAAACCTACGGAGGAGAAACAAAAAAATCATCGCCGGTCGCTCTGTACAAAAATCACGCAAAAGACTTCTCCGAAACTACCTGTGATTTCTAGATTTTATCATTTTAAAGATTTAAGTAACATTCCTGGGTCTTAGATTCAGGAGCCGTATGTCTGTCCCATGCATGTTTAATCCCCTCACTGTATTACCCTCTACCACCTCTGCTGGGAGGCTGTCCTACTGTCTGCTCTCTTCTTTCCACGAGGTCAGGGAGGTGGAAATTACCCTTTCCAGCAGCAGAGATCCACAACCAGGAAGCCGTTATCCTCATACGTATTAATATGATGGAAAACGTTAAATGCTGATGTCCGGTATTTGATATTCAGGTATTCGCCGGTGTGCTTCTCCGCCACGTGGATCCACGTCTACAAAATCCAAACGTTCAAATATTATACAGTAATATAACCCCCGCCGCTGTATACAGTAATATAACCCCCGCCGCTGTATACAGTAATATAACCCCCGCCGCTGTATACAGTAATATAACCCCCAGCGCTGTATACAGTAATACAACCCCCAGTGCTGTATACAGTAATATAACCCCCCAGCGCTGTATACAGTAATATAACCCCCAGTGCTGTATACAGTAATATAACCCCCAGCGCTGTATACAGTAATATAACCCCCAGCGCTGTATACAGTAATATAACCCCCAGCGCTGTATACAGTAATATAACCCCAGCGCTGTATACAGTAATATAACCCCCGCCGCTGTATACAGTAATATAACCCCCAGCACTGTATACAGTAATACAACCCCCAGTGCTGTATACAGTAATATAACCCCCCAGCGCTGTATACAGTAATATAACCCCCAGTGCTGTATACAGTAATATAACCCCCCAGCGCTGTATACAGTAATATAACCCCCAGCGCTGTATACAGTAATATAACCCCCAGCGCTGTATACAGTAATATAACCCCAGCGCTGTATACAGTAATATAACCCCCAGCGCTGTATACAGTAATATAACCCCAGCGCTGTATACAGTAATATAACCCCCAGCGCTGTATACAGTAATATAACCCCAGCGCTGTATACAGTAATATAACCCCAGCGCTGTATACAGTAATATAACCCCCCAGCGCTGTATACAGTAATATAACCCCCAGCGCTGTATACAGTAATATAACCCCAGCGCTGTATACAGTAATATAACCCCCAGCGCTGTATACAGTAATATAACCCCAGCACTGTATACAGTAATATAACCCCCAGCGCTGTATACAGTAATATAACCCCAGCGCTGTATACAGTAATATAACCCCAGCGCTGTATACAGTAATGTACAGTAAACTTGATTTTATTTCATTTTGTTCCAATAAACTCCCTTTATCTGCAGACCTGGAGCCGCCGCTGCTGTCAGTCATGTGATATTTTGGGTGACTTTCCCGGCTCAAACACCGCACTGAGCTGATGCTTTATGGCGATGCTAATGATGTCCGTTCCTCCATAGACTTTCATTAGTCAGAGAGTCCAGCTGGGTGATTTAGACTAAGCTATTGTATTGTTCCCCGCAGGCAGTATGATAAGGAGTCGGGGGGTTTAGTAGATCGGGGATCAGATAACAGAGTGAGAATCATTATATTATGGGGAAAAAACTACAAACTGGATTAATAAAGAAAACAGCGCGATATTTGATGCAGGATAAGGGATTTTCTTTATATAACGGCTCTTAGATATAAGATTTCTAGCGATATGACATCATAGAGAAGACGTTGCCGGGTCACTCACCCCCATAGTTTCGTGAGACTCGAAGCAATCCATGTAATTGGCTCCCCAGATACTCCAAGCCGACAGGAATTTGATCAGATTGATTTTTACGGGTTGTTCTACGAAGATTAAGTAATTTGGGGTCATTCCGAAACTGGAAAAGAAATGAAAAATGATGAATTACCACCTAGAAGCGACGGACTACACGACGGGTGTCCCCACGAGATCGACAGGAAAGTAATTAATTCAACCTAAAAAAAACAACATACGGAAAGTACAGACAAAACACCGAATATGGGGATCATCCAGAAAAATAAACACAAGAGTGACAGCGACCTAGAAATACGGGTGAAAAGAGTAATATTTGCATGAGATTCTTGCTACAATGTTATCGGCATCCATCGTTATCAGCATCATTGCTGGAGATGACAGCGATGGTCCGGTTCTCCAGTCTTTGGGTGGAATAACATCGAAATCAGTAAATTCTGGTTAAATTATTTGATTGGCTGGTTGCGGGATACGGAGCGTAGAGGTTCGAACGCAACCTGACCGAGGACAACAACAACAACAACAACACCTTCTGTCATCTACAAGCCGGGCCCGGGTCGCTCGGCAGACGTCCGTCACGTGGAGCCGCGGAGAAACACGTAGTAAAGGACACGTGACGGCGTAACATGTGACATCGCCCAACATACACGGAGGGCGACACGCGGCGTGACAGATCACCTGTGAACGTAGGACGGCTTGAAGCGATCGCTGCACGGAAACTGGACAACGACCTTGGCTTTCCTGATCGGATCCTCTTTGTCTGAAATAAACATACAGAGTAGATAGTTGTGGCTAGGAGGGTATCTAGTGATAGTCGCTCATGCGCAAGTGGAGTCCTTAATCAAGTTAGACCTTCCTGTTCGGGCTGACAGAAGGCCATATGTCTATCCCGCGCATGTTTAAACCCCCTCATTGTATTAGCCTCTACCACTTCTGCTGGGAGGCTGTTCCACTTATCTACCACCCTCTCAGTAAAGTAAATCTCAGCCTCTTGTCCTCTATCTTTAGATTATGACCTTTTCTTCTAGATGCTCTATAATCACATTATTTGCCAAGCAGACGAAGTCTCTCCTCTTTGATCTCCCCCTAAAAGGCTCCGTAAGAAGCACAATTTATCATTTTCCTCCCGAATTAAATATTTCAAGCGTTCACAATGAGTGAATTGAACGGATTGACTGCAGACGGCGGACGGCAGCAAAACCGATCGCTTTGGGCAAAACACGTGAAATATCCCTCTGTCTGCGGTCACCGGCGCGTTTCTGGTCCCGTCGGGTAGATTTCCGGAGGAATCTGCAGCGCGTGACGAGCGAAAATCATTAAAATTTGCTAGACTTCGCTTTTCTGTCTGTCTTTAATACGGAGATTAAATACCCGTCCGTCCGGAGTCGAGTTCCGTACATTTAAAGGGAATTGTCACAGCTTTTAGCAATAATTAGTATTATTAATAAAATAATATATTAATAATAATAATATATTTAAAAAAAACTATATATTAAAACTTACCATAGCTTGTGCTTTTTGACTATTCTAACACAATAAACAATTGACTTTCTTAATGTTATTAACGTTAGAATACCCCTCCCCCCACCGTACTTACAAAGGCTGCCTGAACCAATCAACAGCAATCAGCGACTTAATGACAGAGGAAAGATAACTTAACGACGAGGAATAACAAGAAGTTGAGACGGACGATCCCACTGGATACACATAAAGGGGGGTTTCCCCCAAAATTTTTTTCCTTATTTAATGTGTAATTCCTCCCCCCCCCGTCGTGGGTTTATTTAGTGTTTAGAACTGTGAAATTTGGGAAAAGCTGACAGGTACTCATTAACCCCTTCTATACCCAGGAGGCCGCTCCGTTATCTGCCGATGACGCCGTGAGACGCACCTGCCTGCAGAGGAGGGATCATTATGACGTTGTAAGCAAACGCAAAGTACTTCCCAAAGCAATTCCCAATATTATAGACGGTGCCGTCATTTTCGATGTGAGGATGCGCCGTGACCCCGTTAATGGCGACGTAGTTGCACAAATCCACCTGAGATCACATAAAAAAAATAACCATAAATCGGATTTTACACTCATTTTGTTCTTTTATTTTCTATATAAAGACATAAAATCGGAAATCAATACATTCGCCGTAAGTTTTCGGAATTCTTTATGATCACGTTTAATGAAAACCTGGGTGGGGGAGGGGCGCTCACCTTTTCAATGGTTTCCAGGGTTTCTGGGTTAACCTTCGTAATGTAGTTGGTTTCTGTACATGCGTAATAATCTTCCCCGACGGGATAGACGTTCACTAACGCGTTATCCGTCACCTCCAAGCCTTTGAAGTATGAAAAAAACCTGGAGAGACAGGTTAACTACTATATTATGAACTATTATATTATATTATTAACCATTATATTAACTATTATATTATTAACTATTATATTAACTATTATATTATGAACTATTATATTAACTATTATATTAACTATTATATTAACTATTATATTATTAACTATTATATTAACTATTATATTATTAACTATTATATTAACTATTATATTATTAACTATTATATTAACTATTATATTAACTATTATATTAACTATTATATTATTAACTATTATATTAACTATTATATTATTAACTATTATATTATGAACTATTATATTATTAACTATTATATTATATTATTAACCATTATATTAACTATTATATTATAAACGATTATATTAACTATTATATTATTAACTATTATATTAACTATTATATTATTAACTATTATATTATATTATTAACCATTATATTAACTATTATATTATAAAAGATTATATTAACTATTATATTATTAACTATTATATTAACTATTATATTATGAACTATTATATTATTAACTATTATATATACTATTATATTATTAAATATTATATTAACTATTATATTAACTATTATATAATATTATTAACTATTATATTAACTATTATATTAACCATTATATTATGAACTATTATATTATAGAATGTTGTAGAATTTAAGAATTTTTGGCATTTTTAGCATTAAAATATATTCGTAAAGCGCCATTGGCTTACCTGGAAAATATATTCCGGCATGGATCTGGGAACGCAAACGTGCCGAATTCTGTGATAACAATTCGCTTTTCCGTCATTGCCCTGACGTACGCATCAGTCCGAACAAACCTACAGACAGACAGACAGACAGACAGACAGAATGTTCCGTGAGCCGCGTTCAACAATTGTTCTTATGTGCTTTGATTGTGAATACAGGTGGCAGCCTGTGGCAAAGCCTGTCCCGTCTTTGATGATGTTCTCTCCCATATCCTCCCTCCCACCCTTACAAAGGCTGCCTGAACCAATCAGCAACTGAACGTAAGGGGATAACCAACTTAATGGGGAGGAATAAAACTAAACTGTATTTTTGGATTACGGACCTGCGATGATACGTAACGTGCCCATCTTTAAACTCAAACTTGTGCAGAAGCGCCTGCCCGTCAAACAGATGATAATAGAATTCAGATCCAACTTCAAAGAGCCCAGGTCCGCATCTCAGGAGGCTTCCTGATAGCCAAGGGGGCAAGCGACCTAAATCAAAAATGTAGCCAAATGGTTTGATGAAAGAGGTAGTTTCATAATTATTACAGAGCCGCTTCATTTGTTCGGAAATGAAACAAAATAATAATAATAATACCGGTAATAATGATGATAATCATAATAATAATCATAAAAATAATAATAATACCGGTAATAATGATGATAATCATAATAATAATCATAATAATAATAATACCGGTAATAATGATGATCATCATAATAATAATAATAATAATAATAATAACGGTAATAATAACAATAATAATAATTATTATAATGATTTTAATGATGATAATAATAATAGTAATGCTAATACCGGTAGTAATAATAATAATAATGGTAATGATAACAATAATTAATGATAATAAATGGGATTTTCTCTGTAAAGATTCTATAATCACCTCCCAAGTCCCAAAGATACAATAAATATTAAAAATGATTTATTCTAAATAAAAAAGCATTTCTGGGAATGCCTTAATTTGGATAATTTCAGGTTAGGAGATTCCTTTCATACGGATATCGGTATCTGCTGCAGATACATGATTTGTGTTAGATTTATACATAAAAGCGAATATTATTGATTTATTGATAATTTATTAATGTATAGATTCTGATAAAATAACAACTAATGTCTCCGCACCAAAAACAAGTTGAATTATTATAATTATGGAAAAAGAAAGTTGAATTATTCTAATTAAATGGAATTTTGAAGGTCGTTGTTTATACATTATGGTTTCTGGTTTAATCGTTTTCGGTATCATCTGTAGCTGAAAAGCCCCTTGATAAACGTGCGGGGGTCTCACCGGTAACGTGGACGCTCATCGGGGTCGCCAGCTCCTCTACGGTTTCAAACAGTTTCTTGTAACCCCCGGCGGGATGCTCCACGCTGCGACAACAGAACGAAAAATACAAAATACAACAAACTCGAAATTTTGCCAGGGCGGCCGCCTTCCCGGCGTCAGAAAAATACACCTTTCTTTTTTTGTGATCTTCACTGTTATTGAACATTTTATGTCGTGTTGCCAAGAAGACATCAAGTGCGAAATTTACTGAGGGGGTGACAGATAAGTGGAACAGCCTCCCAGCAGAGGTGGTAGAGGGTAATACAGTGAGGGTATTAAACATGCATGGGATAGACATACGGCTCCTGAATCTAAGACGAGACCAACGACTGATTACGGTTTGAGTCTTTACAGCAGGAGAAACGGGCGACTAGACGGGGGCCGGATGGGGCCGATCTGCCTTCAGATTCTGTGTTTCTGCTGCAAGAATTCCAGGATCAAATCCAGATAAGAGGAGCCCTACAGCTCCTGTGAAGAGATCCTGAAATCCTCCTTATAGACCCCAAACGCTTACTATCCTGAGTCCCCCCTGAACCCCATTAAAGTATTTCAAGACTTTTAGCATCGGACGGTTCGAGCAGCAGATACACATCGTGAACGGGTAATGAGCCGGGTGGGTTATGTGCGGCTCGGTCGTCGCTCCCAGGGGGTTAACAATTGGGCAAAAATAATGTGACCGTGCTTTTAAGTTTTCTACCCTACAACAAGAAAAGATTCCTAAAGTACGTGATGTAGATTGTAAGCCTGCGAGCCGAGCCCTCTTTACCTAACGTATCGGGTCGGTTCTAGTTTTGTCAGACCCTTTGAATGTAGGGACTTTAAGAAGTGGTGCGGGAATTGTTGGCGCTATAGAAATAAGATAATAATAATAATTATAATATAATATTTTATTATTGATAAATAATAATAAATGATGAATTACGCAGCAGCGAAGCCGGCGTCGCACTTACCGGTTGGACATTCTGCGTCTCGTGACGTTCCCGGCCGTCGTGAATGAGACGGAGAGATTGAACTATTTATAAGAACTTTGATTTCTTTCATAAGATTAATCGTCTTAAGGAGACTCGGCAGCCAATCAGATCGCAGGCTGCAAACAGAACGTTCTTTCACGAATCGCATTCTATTGACCCCCCCCCCCGCTTTCTATCGCTTTTCGCACAACGAAGGTCTTTGAGAGATTTCTTTTTTCTTTTAGTCTTAAAATCCGACGGATTAAAAGAAAGGAGTTTGGGAAAGAATTTCGGGCTCCCGAGGGGATAAGTGCTTTTTACATACTAATTACTCACAAAAACCACAACAAATCATGGGGAACCTGCGCAGCTTCAGAAATAAAGCAAAGGGGTTTTATTACGCGGGACGGGGCTTTTCTCATTGATGGGTCAGAACTATTAAAAAAAACAAAAAAAAACTTCAAATAAGAGTAGACATGAATTATTTGGTAAAAAAAAGTTACCAAAAATGTTTAGTTATTACAATATAATGAAATTTCAACCACCTCTGCTGTGGAGCCACTCCAAGTATCTAGCACCATGTCTAAACTACATTCACCATCGTTTTTTTTACTATATAGCATCTTTTTATTTCTTCTGTGATCTCACAATATGTATAGCTTTTCCTTTCTTATATTGATGTTTAAAGGGGATCTCCCACCATTGTTTTTACCCCTAACGTCAGGTGAAAAATACATTATCTTGCAGTTTTCTTTTTTACCTATTTTGTAGTTTTTTCCCCCATAATATAAAGTTTTCAGGCAGCTGCATATCAGCCATTTGTATGATTCTCGCTCTGTTATCTGATCCCCGATCTACTAAACCCCCCCCGACTCCTTATCATACTGCCTGCGGGGAACAATAGAATGGCTCAGTCTTAATCACCCAACTGGACACTCTGGCTAACCAATGTCTATGGGGGTTATATCACGGCATACAGCGCAGGGGGGGGGGGGGGTTATATTACTGTATCCAGCGTATTAGAATTGTGTAGAAGGGAATTGGGTAGTAAATACCTAATTTTTAAATTTATTTTATTTAATCCCAGAACCACTTTCAGTGTGAAATATAAAGTAAAGGTTTTAAGGTTTTGCATCTTTATAATTCACAAAAGAGATTATATAATAAAATAATTCTTAGAAACAAAAAAACTCAAGATGCCTTTGGGGTCGGAACTCTAAGATTTAAGAAGAAAAAAAAAAAATTTAGACAAACTCCGTTTTGGAAGCCATTGTTCATGGATTTTCGGGTCAGGGCAGGGTTGTGTAACGGGATTTAGACGTCATTTCATGCAGTTCTGCGGTTACTTTGTGCCGAGATCAGACCTTCGCCCCAGAACATCCACTAATGAGATTAATCCTCGGGAGTAAAACCGCACTTTGCATTCAGGGAATTTCTCGCACGCAGCACAGAGAGCGCTAGCCCACCGGGCAAGACATGAGTGCCAGGACCAATCAGAGCGCAAGAACGCCCCCTAAAGCAAGAAAGTTCTGCTTTCATGCTGTTTATGGGGTTACCCAAGCTATTCTTGGAAAAGACCCCCCCCCCCCCCCCCGAGTCAGCCATTCGTAATGTAAGTCAGGGAGATGAAGCTGCAGCTTTCCTGCAAACCTCCCTCTTTAGTGAATAAAGCGGGCTAAATATCACAGAGACCGAGACTAGGACAAAAAATAGATTCATGTCAAACATTTCAAGATTACAAATTTTAATTTGAATAAAATTAAAAATATATGTTTTTGTGGCACACAGAACAATATTTTATATTCATGCAGGAAAACGTACCGGGTATAAATACAGACGGCAACCACATAACAACGGAGTGCAAAAAATGTAGCAATAAAAACAGGAAGACGGAGATAAAAACGAACATTATCTTAAAAACAGGAGAACAAGCGTCAGTTTTAAGGCACCTGCGGGATTTAAAAATGTGCAAAATTGGCAGATTTATGTATTTGTTTAATCAAAGCCGATACTTTTTATAGTTACACGAGTCAGACGGCCTTAAGATTTCCTTCGCTGCCCTCATGGATACCAAATGGTCTAAAGTAGCAAGAATTCGCCCGTTATGAGGAGCCCCCAGGCGTTCATTTTTGGCTTAAAATGTTATTTTTTTTGGTGTAGAAAGTCTAAAAATAGAGAGGCGATGCAGCAGAAGCCATAAATAAAAACCCCGAAAGTCATTTATAGCGACTGTAGATCCCGACCGATACCTGATCAGTTAATTTGAGAGGCTCTGCTTTTAAAAACTATTAGGGGAGAGATGATAAAGGCAGGGTAACTGGGACACTCAGTCTGCGGCCGGCACTCACACTCAGGCACCCTTTACCTGCTGCAGTAATACCGGCCGGCACCGGTGGTGGTGGGGGGGGGGTAATGTCCGACACCATTAAAAACACTGAATATTAAATGTAAACAGGGGCCGCGCTGGGAAGCTGCAGCGCATGGCTTTGTTTCCGTTCCCGATGTAGAGAGTCACCGGGGAGGTTAGACGTTCAATGTCTCAGACCCCGAAACTTTGGCTTCTTCAGGACCAGCATGGGCTGCTTTATCGTAGGTTTGTCTCCGAAGAGCTTGGCTTCGCTTTCTGTGGTCGGGAAGCGGCTGTGGTATATTTCGGGGTATTCTTTCTGGAACTGGGGGGATAAAAATAAATGAGGCATTTCCAAAGTGACTTAAAGCCTTAAAGAAAAGATCCAAACAATGTCTGCTTAATCAGAATTTTGGGAGAGAATTAAGAAATTTCAGTCCATATTACGCAGGACGGACCCCCGGGAGCGGCCCCCGCAGCATGGGCTGAGATGTATACTTTATAGATATCTCTTATTTAACTATACATTATACGGGGTCGGCTCAGCCCCTTGCGCAGAAGCTAAAATCAATAATTTATGGCGCACCGGAGCCTCGTCTCACCTGCTTGAGCTTTTTCTTCTTGTCCTTGGCGGACAGACGTCTGTCTCGGACGATGCTTTCCAGAAGCTCTTCGATGGCAGCCTGCGAGGTGGCGAATCTCTGCGCCTCGAACTCCTGGCGGCTGATCTGCTTACAAAAGTAATACGAGGGAGCGGCGCCCGGCGCTTTCGCCTGCAAGACAAGGAGAGCCACGACTTTTACACGAGATCTCGCGCAAGACCGCAGGGGACGAGGGGCCGCCGTTGGCGGTTAGAGACCCCAAACCAAGGACGCTAAAGAGACCGTTAGCCAGCAAGGTGCGAGTGGAACAGTTAGCGTGGGTCACCCGCTCACACCAGTTTAAAGGTGCTGTTCCAACTGCACTGCATATAGTACACTCCGCTGCTATGGCAACAGTGCCTGCCTTCGTGTCACGTGAAAATTAGCATTCCCTGACAAATTCTGAATAAGACAGAACTAAACTTTTTTTTTAAATAATCATTTCTGCGCATTGAGCGGAGAGATGTCCGTTTATAAAGTGGAAGTTTAGCAGAGCAGGTGGAACAGAAGCTTTAAATGATTTTAGGACATGACTTTCTGGGCTCACGTTTTATTTTTATTTTTTAGACTGCGGCCCCTAAACATTTGTCATACGTGTGCTCTCTGCAGATACTGTATGTGGTCCTGGACGGCGGTCTGTAGGTAACACGGCACTTGGAGGACGTCTTGGTGATGGTCCAGCAGGAAGGAGACGAGCCGCGTGGCAAGTAACTCATCCAGGTCGACCTCCTCGGAGCAGCACAGGACGCATCGAGAGAACGTCTGAATCATCTGGGGGGGGGGCACAAAAATTATAGAATTAGAGCCTTCCATGCAGAATATATTAATTATTAATCCATCGAGCCGCTCATCAATTGGCTGCCATCACTCTTCCCGTATCTCAAACCTGACCAGCTGAGGCATTCATTAAGACACAGCTACTACCATATCTGCTGGACGAATGTGTCCGGCGTCAACTGCATTCTCGATCACTACAGGCATTTTTCCAGGAAAATAAAAAGCCTTGGAGACCCGGTCACAGCATTTCGCTGCAGATCATCAAAAAGCCGGTCCCAACAATAAGGTTAAACGCCAGGAAATCGCATGTTTCCGATGGCGCCTTAAAGACGTCCTTACCAGCGACCTGGTGCCCATCGCGTCGTGGAGCCGCGGCATGTCGACGTTCTGGCTCATGCGCGAGATCATTCTCATCAACAGCTGCAGCTTTCTGCGGTTGGGAGGCGGGAGAAGGAGGCAGCAGAGCTGCAGCGCCTCGATGGCGACCCGCTCCAGGTGCGGCTGCAACAGACCTGAGAACAGACGGACACGTTAACGCCGAGACAGACGTGCGGCTGGACGGGGGGCAATTACTTAAAAAATAAAGAGGAACGACA
This sequence comes from Sceloporus occidentalis, assembly GCA_023333645.1. Lineage (NCBI taxonomy): Eukaryota > Metazoa > Chordata > Lepidosauria > Squamata > Phrynosomatidae > Sceloporus > Sceloporus occidentalis. The sequence goes on from JALMGF010000249.1 coordinate 818,204, forward strand.
CCAAGGAAAACCCGTCACCCAAAATCAGATACAATAATGAGAGTCTGCAGGGATGGGAACCCAATTCGGGGCGTCCCGAGCGCACAGAGGACTTGGAACGTAACCCCGAGGGGCATTCGGGTGATTAGACCGAGTGTCGGGGTCACGTTTTTTAAAGAGGGGGACAGCGATCTACCGTAAATCTCGCACGGTTCTGATTGGTCATTAAATTTGGACGCCGGCGGTGACGTAAGAACGTTGTACAAAGCATTAGACGGATTACATTGGCTCACGCGATTAGCGTTAGAAGCGGCATGCGGCGAGCGGCGTTGGCCTTACTTTGCGTGCAGTTTGGGGAGGTTTGTGGCCGGAAAGCATTAGAGGCGAGAGCGCGACCGGAGAGCTCCATCGTGCTGTGACACAGTCTCTTCGTGACCGCGATCCCGGGATCCGCCGTCTCGCTCGCCGGAAGGGAAGGCAGACGCTTTTGGGCAGAGAGTTGCGTAGATTGGCCGGGCCGGATCGTGATCTCGGCGACCGGCGCGTTGATGTTGGCACAGGATCCGAGACCGTCCCCCATGCTCTTGGATTTTCTGTAGTCCAGCTGCCCGCTGCGGGGGTCCTCGGGCAGTGCCTTACGAGCAGGGGGGCGGCGAGGCGCGGGATCGGTAGGAAGGGCGAGCAGGGACCCCGCTTTATTTCTGGACCAGTTGGCAGAGAAGCCCCCTTGGGATTCCGAGGGCAAATCAACAATTGGTTCCATAGAACAGCTCCGTACCCCGGCTTTGTAGAGCGCATGCGCGTCCGTCGCGGAGAGAGAGAGGTTCTGACAGCTCCCCCCAACGAGCCGGCCACCCCTCGCTCTCCTGTCCAGAGACGGATACATCCGGGAATCCGCGCTCCCTCCGTGTTCTCGGCCGATTTCCCCGAAGCTCTGATCCTCCTCGTCTTCCTCTTCCTCGTTGGGGACTTTACTCAACAAGCTGAGGAGGAGGCACTCCGTCGACTTAAAGTTTGCCTCGTTGGCGCGCAGCGTTTTAGAGGACTGGGGGCCGGACGCGTCATGCTTTCTGTTAGGCCTGTTAGGAACCGTTATGTAGCCACAGAAAACTATCAGGGAACGAAATAGAAACGATAAGAAGTGTCATAGAAACGGGATGGAAAAAGCAAACAAATTGGCAGCTCGTTAGCGTTAGTAAGTTATTGCAGACAGCGAGGGTACAAGCGGCCGGGTACAAGGTCATCCCAATAACACCCTGACCGTATTTATATAAAAAAGGTAAATAGAGTGGAACGGGGAGGAAAGAAAAAAACAAACAAAAAACGGTAACGATACAGACTGCAGTAAAGTTCGTTCAGATTGAAAAGTTACAAAGTGCTGCGGAAGCAAATAAAAAAATTGAAGATTTTATACGTACCTAAAATATTAACAAAAAGCTCATAATACTCGTAGGTAAGCAGGGGCTCGGCGAGGCTCAGGAAATAGTCCGCCACCGTCCTGAAGACGTCGCGTTCGAACCCGGGGTACGTCGGCTGGCTCAGGTCGTTGTTCCTCGGCCCTGGGAAGAGGATACAGACTATTTTATATCTATAAACTTGCCCCGTGTTCTGCGCCCAACAGCTGCAAGGGTGGCCGATAAATGCGGGTCTTAAAAAAAACAAAATAAATATAAAAAAAAACAAAACAACTTTGCTCCATGGATAGGGAAAAACAATAAAAGAAAATAGGGAAAAAAGGCTTTGTAACGGTACTTGTGATCTGTATTAAATACGGAAGGTTATGATTGACGGCCACCTTTTCTATGGACCCCAAGCCCTTGACAAGAGCCAATGCCGGCACCAAAGGGGGTCCGACAGCCCCGACAGCTAGCGGGTCCAGGCCAAGCTTTTCCGTGACATTCCCCAGAGGATCTACCCGTCACCCCCAACCAGTCACACTCACAGTTTGCGAGACATTTCATGGCCGATAAAACCCAATGAGGAAGATCATCTGAAAATAAATAAATAAATAAATATTGGTTTATCAAACATTTGGAAATAAGTTTGGCTCAAGCAGCCGGTAATCGGTGGAGACGTCAAACCCTCCGACTGACCCGTTTTATCCTCCAGGACGACGACGCCGTGTTTACTCGTGTGCGTCATGTTGTACATGATGTGACCCGGGTTTATCTGGGCAGGATTTAAAACCTCATCCAGGGACGGCAAGGCCAAGATCTTCTGAAGACTGATGAAGGAAAGGGTTAAAAAAAAATTTATTTTTAAAGTTTTTTACATGCTAAACTTTTCCATACAGAGAGAGCTTTGACCGGATAACGGACGCCGGTGGTCTCAGCGGCCCGAAGTTCTCGCCCTTCTCTGCCTGAAATAATCGGGGAGAGATAACTAAACGGGGAGCGACGCGCCCAGCAGGGAGACGGCTGCTCCCAGATCTTACTGCGTCAGAGCGATTCTCCCCCAGATCTCTTCGATGTCCTTCGTCGTCAGCTCTTTGGGGCCATCGGTGCCGTTCTCCAGATCCTCGTCCATCTCACACGCTTCGTTTTCCTGCTCATCCTAAACGGGGTCAAACAAAACGCATTAAACAGAATTAGAACACTAAGAATAGTCCTCGGCCCTTCCCCGGCCCGGCGGGCTCACAATACACTTCTGGAGGAGTTTTAGAAAGTTCTAAAGACTTGTAAATAATAATAAATAATTATTTCTTGTACAGAATCCGCTTTATGCTGCATTTATTACCCGGAATGGGAAACGGTGCAGGCTCCAAAAAAATAGGGGCAAAAATTTCCCTAAAAACAGCCTCAGACATTCAGCGAAACTCATCCGAGCTGCTAAAACCTTTCCCCTTCCTGAGTAAATTATACATTGTCTGGGGATCGTGGGACAGACCCCGCAGTCTTTAAGAAACTTATTAGACAGATAAGGGCCCTTGGGCCGCCCGCACCGGGGAGATATTAGGTGATTTATTGCAAAGAATATATTTGACCAAAGGGGTCTATTCACTAGAGGGGGGGGGGGGGGCGTGAGAGGACCCGGCGAGCTTCTTGAGCTTAGTCGGCCCTGTATAATGTATGATTCAATCAGCGAGATCCGGTCAACCCTACATAGCTGAGAATAGCGGGGGAGAGAGATGGTTAAAACCCCAACTCTGCCTTTAGTGAATAAGCCCCAGACGCAGCGGTGACCGCCGTACCTTATGACCCGACGAGGCGCGCTTCCTCGGCACCTTCCGGGAGAAACTCGCCAGCTTGAAGATGTTGTCTCGCTCCTTGAAGACGTTCTCCAGGCTGCTTCTCTTCCACAGGGGTTGGCGGCTGGGAACCGGCTTCACCGGGGAGCTGGAGGGAAACCTAGGAGGAGGAGAGACAGCGGGGGGGTTACACGGTCGGCTCCGGGGGGGGGGGCGGCTGGAAGGTCCCCGTGCCCCGGGAGGGAGGGACGTACCGGTAAAGGTTGTTGTTGTCGTCCAGGTCTTCGGCCCCCCACCTCCCTTTGATATCCTCGATGACGTGGTTCTTGAGGAACTTGCGCAGCAGCTGGACGCTCTGCTGCCGGGTCACCTCCGCCCCGAAGTTACTGTTGTTCTTGAGCAGGTGGTGGAGCCAGTCCACGGCCTCCGACGCCGTGAAGCAGTTCCCGTACGTTTTGAAGTGCAGCCGGTGTCTCTTTAACGGCATCCCGGCCCGAAAGTACTTTGTGACTTCATTCCACTGACGGACGGACAGACAAATTAAGAGATTTACTGAAATAGTGCATTTCGCTGCCAAAAATCGCTCGGTTACACAGCCGCGGGGCAACGATCACCATGATGCGGACGCACAGACCACTGGCTAAGATAGGGTTAAATACTAGCCGCAGTCCGGTAACAATGTAGCCCAAACTACATGAAGTATATTTACTGCCGATACCAGACGGCAGTCTTACGCCCCCGCAGAGGATCCGGCATACCGGAGAATGAAACCCCGTGCCGTCCGACAGGCTCAGAAACCTCACGGGGCGACACATATATGATCCAACGAGACGCACCCTTCCATTAACCCCTTAACGACAAAGCCCGTACATGTACGGGCTCAAAATACATTGTTTTCAATGGGTTTAGGGACCGCCCATTTTAAAGGCGCTGATCCACTTAGACTAAACATGTTAACGAAATAAACCTCATCAGATCTGTGCGTTTAATCGCATAAAACAAGAACCTCTCTTGGTAGCACCAACGTATTCTGTAGCGCTGTATGCCAACGCCCTGTCACTGATTGCTTTAGGGCCACATGACAAACTATACCCCATTATATATATATTTCTGGACACACAACAGTACTGGGAATAATGTGTTAGAATACGGCACAGTGGAACTGCAGCTTTAAAAGCAACGATTCCTTTATATTGCATAAAACCCACAAATAGCAGAGCCAGAAACACATTATATATCAGTATTATTAAACCAGTATGGAGGAGCGTATTTAATACACAACATGACAGACACTGGCAGCGATATATTCTTCATTCCCGGGGTGTAACTAAAACTACATTTTAACAATTAAAAAAATCTTGTGATTATTTGTTTGTTTTTTTATATCGCCATCATATTCCGCAGTGCTGTACAATGGATCAACAGGGCATAAGTATTTACCAAAACAATTCGACTTACAGAAACAAGGGGTAAGGAGGACCCGGCCCGAAGAGCTTACAATCAATATATTCTATTGTTATAGCGCCAACAACACCCTCAGCGCTGCTCACCGGTCATACATTCTAAACTAGAACTGACAGCTGAACCGATACATCAGATAGAGGGGCTCGGCTCAGGAGCTCACAATCCTACTGAACAACTGGGACTCAAAAAAATAGAATATTAAGCTGGAGGATCAATAACAGCTTTTTTGGGGGAGAAACTTTTGCAAAACACAGTGCAGAGAACTTGCCGGCAGATCGGCCCCCGTCTAGTCGCCCGTTTCTCCTGCTGTAAAGACTCAAACCTCAATCAGTCGTTGGTCTCGTCTTAGATTCAGGAGCCGTATGCCTGTCCCATGCATGTTTAAATTACCTCTTCTGCTGGGAGGCTGTTCCGCTTATCTACCACCCTCTCAGTAAAATAAAACTTCATTGCACTATACCCAAACGTCTAACCATCCAGTGTCAGATTTGGAATTATTGTTTAAAGTCATGAAACGCCATAGGGATCGGAACTATTTTATTTTCTTCAGGATAAAGTTTTACTCCGGTGATAACTGCCCAGCAGACAGGTACCGTGTTTATCAGGCTGTCAAAAGGTGGGGAGGAAAAAAAACCCCAAAAACAGTAAATTATAGAAAACAAACAAATTCTTTCAAGAGGCAGGACTGATGCAGATGATCACTGCAAGAAGTCAGCTATTGCTCCCCCTTGTTTGGCTGCATCTGACCTCAGGGTAAATAAGACGTATTTTTTTACCTCCAAGGAGCAGCCAACTTCTATTCCTACAGACAGGAGAGAATCAGCAGGGGGTGGGGTGCTAAATACAGTGCAGTCACCATAGAAACCATTGGAATGCGCCACGGGGCGTGGGAGCAGGGCAGAGGGGTCACAGACAGGGTTAGTTGCTGGCTAGGTATGATAGGAATGTCAGTCGTCGGGCATACGCTTATAGACAGGGACTGTGGCATCCGACCCTGGCCGGGACACCCGCTTCCCGCACGGGACAGGCCCCGGCACACTCACCAGCTTGGTCGCCCTGTACGGGCCCGGGGTAATAATCCGGCTCTCCATCTCTATGACACCGCGCGAGCCGCCTGCGGCTCTTTAACCCCTCCGGACCACGTGACTCCGCGGACTATGCGAGCAACCGTCCGAGACCGGTTTGAAAAACGAGCCACGGGAAGCCGCACGTTCTGATTGGAGGGTTCGACAGCCACGTGACGCACCACTGGGAAAGCCCATCCTTAGACTTGGAGCCTGTAGGGCTGTACCAAGAGACACTGCAGGGGTGCATTCCCCGTGTCAGGCAATGACAGCGGATCCCTGATCTAATCCACAGACTGTGCTGATATATATACTACACACCAAGTGTCCCTGTTTATTTTGGACAGTCCCTCATTAACCCTCCTAACATCCTGTGCCCCTTTTGCCCTGTTGCCCCTCTTTTCTAGGAGCTCAGCATGTTTGCTGGGTTTGGGGTATCACAGGGTTCTGCAGCCCTAAATACCCTGATTCTTTTATATTCCACACCATAACACGTCGTAAGATGAGGGACGGGGTATTATTTCCTCCGTATGACCACACGAGGGATTCGGTTAATTATTTTAAGTCTACAATTAGCCATAATACGTCTTAATAAAGCGGGGTCGAACTTTTTCCGTTTATTTATATAGCGCCAACAGATTCCGTAGCGCTGTTACAGTAGGGGGGACAAGGAAATATTTAACAATCGAAAGTAACTTTAACACGCATTCAGTTTTGTGCATTAGGAGGAGGTGGCCTTGCTCTTATTAGCTTACAAGCTATTACAATGTATCAGTGCATTAAATGCCAGCATGTCGTTATCTCGCCTTCAAGGACTTTACGGAAACCAAACACACTCGTCGGGTTATCCACCTTTTAATTGTCTGTTTGCAATGATTTCATTACCAGCCAATGCCGCATTAGCCTGTAAATAAACCAATCAGAAAACAATAGCATTTCTCCGCAGCGAATCAGGACTAGCGGGCTAGCATTTTATTTATAACAAAAAAAGTTTACCTTGTACCAATAAACTTCCTTTATCTGCAGACCTGGAGCCGCCGTTGCTGTCAGTCGTGTGATATTTTGGGTGACTTTCCCGGCTCAAACACCGCACTGAGCTGATGCTTTATGGCGATGCTAATGAAGTCCATTCCTCTATAGCTTTTCATCAGTCAGGGTGTCTGGCTGGGTGATTAAGACTGAGCCATTCTATTGCTCCCCACAGGCAGTATGATAAGGAGTCGGGGTGTTTAGTAGATCGGGGGTCAGATAACAGAGCGAGAATCATACAAATGGCTGATATGCAGCTGCCTGAAAACATTATATTATGGGGCAAAAATTACAACTGTGTTAATTAAAAAGAGTAATATTTTGGGAAAACATTTTAAATTGAATACTAGGTTTGGTCAGAGCTCTCATTTTAGTATTTATCAGGTTTTCCATATCTTTATCTACTAAATATGGGTAACAGACAGTATCTGTTTCAAGGCAGAGCTGATACAGTAACAGATTGAAAGAGTAAGAAAAACAATCTTATTCCCAGTCTATCGTCGCCGGATACTAACGGCTTCTATACAATTAACTTGTACTTTGGTTGCAGAGCCCTATTTCTCCCCCTTTTTGAACCACCACTGCTGGGCGGCTGTGGACAGTGCTTTGAAAAACAGCCAATAAAAATTCTGTAGAGACATAACGAGCCCCCTTCAGAGGCAGCCACCGGTGCTGGAATGGGTGATGGGGGTAACCCCCTTTTGGGGCTGCTCTGCAGGTGGTCTTCGACTCTCTGCATTTGAAGATCCTGATAAAGGGACATGTGGCCCCTAAACATCCACAGGTGGTGAGCTCCCAGGGGATAGATGCAGTGCCCCAGGGTGGGATACAGGGTGCGCCGAATGTGAACCTGAATGATAGGTCTGGGGTTACACACGACATTATGGGAGCCACAGACCTAGGGTCCCTAGGAGCCCGCACACTCTGCAGCCAGTCCAGGGGCCACTCTGCAGCAAAAGCACATTTTTTATTTTATTTTTTTTTTTTCATCCAGTTCTGGGATCCGGCGCTGATTCTGGGTTGTATTCGGCAGCCAATATATCTTCAGTTTTATAAAAAATGAAATAAAAAAAAAAAACAAAAAAACACCGAGAACGTAATTGGCCAATCAGTTAGGTCCATTTCCATTGATCGGCCTCCATAGCGCGCGGATTCGTATACACATTCTATGTTATATTATGATATAGCACCGGCTAATAAACCGGATCGAAGGCCCGTTGGGTTTAACGTATTCTCATCAAACACACAAACAAAAAATAACAAAAACACCTCAATGTTTTATTGCTTGCTGGATATTGCTTTTCGAACACAAAAAAGGAGTGTATTTTATGGTCAGCGATTAATGTTTTCCCAATAAACTCATAGAAAACCTACAGGAACGAATCAGCCGCTGTGCAGAAACATGGAGATTATAACCGTTAGTGCGGAAAACGCATAAAAACTCATCGTCGAAAGTTATAATTATATATAAAGTATAAAAACCGCAACAAAACTGTTACCGACGGACGTAACCCCCGCCCTAACCGAGTAACTCCGCTATAAATACTGCCGTCTTCTCGGAGCGGGATAGATTTATAGATAAACTAAATATGTCTACATCGCGCCCCCCGACGGGATTTACTCCTGGGACTCCTTGCCGGCGAGTCTGTAAACCTCCGTTGGTCCGTCTAGGCTGGTAATTGTGGTCGTCAGCTGAATCTCCTCGGTGCTGCCCATGCCTGTACTACCTAAAAGGGGAAGAAACCGTCAGAAGGAACGCATGCGCGGCGCAGAACCAGGAGGTGGCAGGTTCAATGATCAGAGGTGCACCCGCCACATGTTCCAGAACAGAACACGCTGCAAGGTAGATCCAAATGCAATTATTATAACAAAGAGGGTGGCAGATAAGTGGAACAGCCTCCCAGCAGAGGTGCTAGAGGGTAATACAGTGAGGGGATTAAACATGCATGGGATAGACATACGGCTCCTGAATCTAAGACGAGACCGACACAAGGGTAGGAATCAGACGGTTGTTTGCGAACGCCGACAATCTGAACTATCTACTGCTACACCGAGCGGCGGTTCCTTGCACAGAGTCCTGCTCACAGGGAAGGGATCATATTTTTGCCAAGTTTACAGCGAGGTTCGGTTGCTGCTGCTTTATTGTGAATCTACGTTAAAGACCCCCTGTCGGAAGCCTCACATATATATTGAAACCTAAAAGCTGCGCATCCCGTGAGCAGGAAGTAAGAGCGTCAGCTCCCGGGGCAAAGTCTCACCGTTTCCCTGGCCGTCTCCATACTGCTTGTGCGAAGGCGCGTAGAGGAACATGAGGGCAAAGACGTAGAGGTTCCACATGCCGTAGACCCCGGTGAAGAAGGCGCTGTTCAGTTCAACCGAATATTCTCCCCATTTCAGATTCCCGTCCGAGACCTGCGGAGGCAGAACCCCAGCGCGGAGTTACAGACGGGGACAAAATATCTCCAATACATTTATAATCTATCCACGCCGCTAAATCCCAACGGCACTGGGCTTCAGATCCATCCGAGGATCTAAAGGGGTGGCTGCTCCAAGGCCGGATCCCTGCTGGGCTTTTAAACGTGTATTTAATATCCCGAATAGATTGTTTCAGGTTTGTAAACAGCGTGGAAGCTGAAGCCCTATCTGCAGGATCAACTGGACAGGGCAAAAAAAATAAAAAAAAATAAAAAAAAATACCCCACCTAAAAAAGAAAGATCTGCGCGTACCTGAGTAGTGATGAAAAAGACGACCGTCAGAGCTGCGCAAGCCAAGGTCACAATCATCAAAAACTTGAATCTAAATATCAGCCCCTGTGGGAAGAAATATAATATATCTGTATATTCTACATAATAATAGAGAGACGCCCACTAACTACCGGGCAGCAAACAGAAACATTTACATACATAAAAGGGGTTAATAAAGCGCAGGAGGGAAATTTTATTTGAAAGGAGGAGAAAAGTTACAACAAGAGACCGGAATCTAACACTAGAGGGTCAGAGACTGAGATGGAACGGAAGGAAGTTTTACTTTACTGAGAGGGTGGTAGATAAGTGGAACAGCCTCCCAGCAGAAACGCCCATATTACGTATGGATTAAATACACACCCTACTTCCAGATTCTAAAATATTTCCAAGGCGTGTTCAAACCGCTGCATTACCCCTTCCTACCAGCAGGTGGCGGTATATACGAGTGCAATAAAAATATATTTTCTTTTTCAACAAAAAATAAAGGAAAATGGAAGCGCCCCCCCCCCCATCCTCGATTTACTGCAGCTTCATACATGTAATATTTTCATTAAGTGGCATGTCTTGAATAGGTGGGCTTTTTTTTTCACCCCGGTCACGTATATCATTTATCTCAGAGTAGGCAAAATCAACCATATTTTGGCAACGTTTAGCAGAAGGAAGGTCACCTACCTGGTAGTGCAGCCTGCGCGCTTTACTCATCGCCGGCAGACTGGTCTGCTTCCCGCCGATGTTCCGGAACACCTGGTAAACCATGAAACAGAGGAACAAGAAATACAGACAGGCGCAGATCCCGGCCACGATAATGAACGCCATCTGAGCGCGGGCGTTAAGGAACGAACAATTACAATCTTTATCCTCAAAAAACAAATAAAAAATACAATAAAAAACATCTGCGCCAAGACGGTAACTAGAAAACCAGGGTCAGGATCCGCGTGCGGATGGGAAGCCAGACATCTGAAACCGGTTCTGGAATATGAAATGGGGGGGGGGGGGGGGCAATTTAGGACAGCCAACCCCCACAGACACTGGAAGGGTTAAAGGAATTCTATTGTCTATCTTACAGAAGCCTGGTGGACTACAACTCCCATTAGTCTTTGCCAGCCCAGCACATGGCTGTTATAGTTACAGGAGTCGGATTCCAGTAAGAGTCGGAGGTCCAGACTATCGCCGACCGCGTGGCCAGTGGGCATGGAGTTGGCCACGTAAGGCACCATATTGGTTTTTGCTCACTGCCTCCACTAACTGGGTTAAAGATGCCGGCCGGCAGCCAGAAATAAAATATTAAAGACGTTACTCACACTTCTACGGGTTTAAGTAAAAAAACGTGTCACTTCTGCTCAGCTGGTGTGAAGAGACAGGACTGGGGGGGGGGCAGTTGATCGGTGTGATGGTGCTCCCCACCGCCGGCACAGAAAGGCGTTCGGCATACCACAATTTCTCTGTGCGATATAGATATATTTATATATTACATATACACACACACACCTCTTAATGATTAGGTCTTAAAATTTTTATATACATATTTTATTTATTTTATTTTATTTAAGCCCTAATCCTCAAAAACATCCCATCACCCACCTGATCGGTTTGCCGTATATTTAAAGACTAACGTTTTAAAAAGTTCATTCTGTTACAAATAATAAGTTTTCCAACGTGACTGGTGCACAGAGATACGGCACAACGGTACGGAAAAAGAGGTTCCACCCAAAAGGAAATGTCTTTTTTCGGAAAGTTTCCAGTTTTTTTTTTTTAAGAAAACAGAAAGGCACCAAGCAACAGCAAGAGTACGTCGCCGGACTCTGGGGTCCTACGTAAAGGATACAGCCAGTTCTGCACCAACATCTGTCGCCCAAATGCTGTAGAACGGGTTCTTCAGCTGCACCCCTCTGGGAAAAGCAAAACACACAGGTAAAGTTACTCGGAGGCGAATCGAGACCACCTCTGCCCCCCCGCGGCCAACGGTGAGATCAGGAAGAGACGTGACGGAATGTTGGTGAAGCCTCAAAGATTATGCCGGCGTTCCAAAGGGGGTCCCGGCAGCCCTATGTCCCCAGACAAGGTGCCCAAGATATTTGCCCACCTCCCGGTATTCACAAACACGTATGTTTTAGAGTAAGACACTCACCGCTCACACATGTCAAATATAAAGAGACAGCAGGATCCAAAGGCAATGGGGCCGACCTGCTTCCAGTAAACGGAGATCCGATTCCGGTCGCTTTGATCCTACAGACGCACAGCACAAAGATCACCGTCAGCTCAGTCTCACAAATAGATAAAAGGGACAGACGAGACGGGCTCAGGGGGGCTTATCTGCCTTCAAACGCTTTTGTGTTAAATAAAATGTTCTAGGAGGACTTGGTGGAAAGGAGACGCCGTGTTATAAGTAATGGGGTCATTTAAATGACGGGGCTTTTAAAAGAAAGCAAGACTTTGAGAAGCGTGTGAAGTCCAGCAAGGCAACACGCGGGGAACCAAAGGATCTCGTGGACCATTCCTGGGAATGCCAGAAAGAGCAGCTTCTACGTTATACACCATATTTCTAACTAAAAAAAGATATATACATTTATATACACGGCTACAGAGCCTTTAAACCCCACCATCATGTGCTCTCCGCAGAAGATGATCCAGAAGGACAGCAGCATCGAGTAGAATATCCCCTGCCGGATATCACCAAACAGCAGCATCCAGGTCCAGTCGAAGCCGATGGAGAACCACTCGACAGGGATATTGATGAAGGTCATGGAAAAGCCCAACGCGAAAATCACTCTGGGGGCAAAACAGAGCAGTTTGGGTTTTTTCGTTTTTTTAATCAAAGACTTTAATGCTCCCATGAAGCCAGCGTCTGCTCGGATGTCTTTTTATCAGGCAATTAATAAAGAGATTGCAAAAGCAAACAAACCAAAAAAACCAAAACTCCTACTTTTCCAAGAGAACCGGTGACCGCGTCATCATGGTGATCCTCCTCCAGTACCAAATCATGATGATGATGATGCTGGGTGTGAGGAAGGTCTTCATAGCAAACCAGACTTTTGTGAAGCCCCCATTCTGGAATATACTCTGCGAGGAGGAAAAAATAAAATAAAAAAAATACAAATTTTTTTCCAGCAATTGAAAAAAATTAGTCACATTTAATCTCATACGCGAAACAGAGAACGTCGAGCATATAATCAGGTTTCGTTAAAGGGAATTTGGCCTCCAGCCCCCTGCGCTATGCAAGTAACAGGCCAAGTTTCGTCAGAAAAGCTGCGTCCCCTGCAATTCGGTGACGCAGTATATATATATATATATATATATATATATATATTTTTTTTTTTATTTTAATGGTCACCGGGCCACTGCTACAAAACCCCACCCCCCTTAAAAAACAAAAATTCTCACCACAATATGCAGATCCTGAATTTCACCAATTCCGATGTTGATTTTCTTCCGTTCGTTGACCGGCAGACGGATGTTAAGCAGGTAGAATTTATGGGCTATGCTCCCGAGCTCCAGGAGCGGAAGGGTATCGCAGTCGTAATTACGGCCCTCGTTCTCGTGAGTCTGAGAGGAGAGAAAATACGGAGACAAGAAACCGATCATGAGTGACATCGAAGCGAAGAAGTCGGGGGGGGGGGGGGGGTTCCATTTAAACAACAGCTTCCAACTTTAATAAGCAACCTTTAATCTTCATTTTCCGAACCAACCTTGGGCACCGGCAGGATACACTTCAGCTTCCGCTGCTCCATGGACCGCGCCATTTCCGTCCAAGGATCGTTGGGGTCGTCGCGGTAGGCCATCGCCACGTCCAGCGTGACCATCGCGTTTTCCTCTGAAAGGCAAGCGGTGGAACAATCAAGAACATGGAAATTCCAGAACCCCCCCCCCCCCCCATGTTCTAGAACTCCGCTGGATAGAGTGTAACGACCTCCGGATACTTTGAGGGTCTCAAACAGCCAAAGAACCGTCTAGTAAAGGCATAATGCTAAGAGGGTCCTGCAGGATCTGCCCCCAAGTCCTGTCCTATAAGGGTGGTCCTCCTCAAGGGCCCCGTTTTGCAAATTCCCATGCATCGTTTGAGACCACTGCAACGGGAACGTTAGCGGTTACAGAGAAGGGGAACGTAGGCACGCATGGGCTCGGCACACGGCTCCTGAACCCAAGACGAGACCAACGACCCAGAAGAAATAAAATAAGCAGACTGCGGCTCTTAAGGAAATCCGCCCACGACCCACCTGCCAAAAAAATGGTGCATTTCCTCCCAAAAACAGCAATTTGCCCATAATTTTTTTCAGACCACCTCCGCAGAACTCGTATCCACGCACCCACTGCCCTTACTCTAAAACATCAACATTAAAAACGCTCGTCTTCTAAAAATTCCCCGTAGGAGGCCGGATTCGTGTGTCTGCTGGAAAGAATCCAACTCCCTAAGCCTCGGCCGACGAGCGTCTGGACTATTTACAGACATCACAGAAAGGCGTAAGCTGGCGGAATGACACGATGTGACGAATGTTATATAGAACGTTACAACTGTATATAAAGTATGAAGCCACACTGCGGACTGGAAAGTTCAGGCTCCGGAGCCCAATCTAACCAGATTATTATTAATATTTGGAATTACTTAAAATGCCAATTATATGCATTTACACAGCTCTGACATATCTGAAAGCGATAAAAAGGGTCTTTTAATGCAAATTTGTCATTCATTTTACAGAACCCCACAGTGAACACCATACTGCTATACGGTCAGCCCAAGCAGAAAGAACAGTATAAATAGTAATAGTGTCACTATTTTAAAGTTCCTTTAGCAAAACCCCCAGCGCTGTATACAGTAATATAACCCCCCCAGCGCTGTATGCAGTAATATAACCCCCAGCACTGTATACAGTAATATAACCCCCCCAGCACTGTATACAGTAATATAACCCCCCAGCGCTGTATACAGTTATACAACCCCCAGTGCTGTATACAGTAATATAACCCCCCAGCGCTGTATACAGTAATATAACCCCCAGCGCTGTATACAGTAATATAACCCCCAGCGCTGTATACAGTAACGTCTGGTTTTCTCTCATTTTGTTCCAATAAACCCCCTTTATCTGCAGACCTGGAGCCGCCGCTGCTGTCAGTCGTGTGATATTTTGGGTGATTTTCCCGGCTCAAACACCACACTGAGCTGATGCTTTATGGCGATGCTAATGAAGTCCCTTCCTCCATAGACTTCCATTAGTCAGCGAGTCCAGCTGAGTGATTAAGACTGAGCCATTCTATTGTTCCCCACAGGCAGTATGATAAGGAGTCGGGGTGTTTAGTAGATCGGGGGTCAGATAACAGCGCGAGAATCATACAAACGGCTGATATGCAGGAGCCCCAAAACAGTCTGCAGAAAACGGTCGATAATGTATTTTTAAATACCTTCTTATCCCGCTTGAGGAACCGATTAATCCGTCCCCCCCCCCCCCCCCCAACAAGCGCAATAGGAAAATCCCTTAGTTTCTGTGGGAGCCGCCATCTTGCGGTCCATCACTTGGTTTAATTTGCCCCCCCTCGCCCTGAGATATTTCCGATAATCTCTAGCACTAAAGGCTCACGTGCCGCCCCCTAACAACGCGGGGAGAGAACAGGAAGTGGCTACCAACTTCCTGCTCAGGCTGACCAATGGAATTCTACTGCAGTCAGCAGCGAGGGATCATGGGAAGTGAACATTTGGCATAGAGGCCATTTAGTGCAGGATTGCTCCATTTTATCTCAGACGCGGCCGTTTTGCCGGATTTCGGATAAATTACCGATGGCGTTCCTGAATTTGAAGACGACGTTCAGCTCCAGGATAATCAGCATGAACTGGAACCAGGAGCTCATCTCGTAGCCGCTGAACGGGATGTGGACGGAGAACACGATGTCGTTGGCCTCGATGAGCCGGCTCATGGCTTCGTCGAGGGACTGGACCTTTTCGCACTTGTCTTTCCCCCACGGCATCAGCCACTTGTTGGAGCCGTGGTGACCTTTCCGGATGTCGATACATTTCGCGGCCAGGAAGCGGACAGACGTCGTGGGCTTCGGTGCTGAAAAAAGAAAAAAGTGAAAGTAACGTTGAAAGCCCATTTTACCAACTATTGTGTTAAGAAGAGGAAAAAAAAATAAAAATAAAAATTATATAAATCCCTAGGGAGAAGCTGCAGCTCCCCTCATCGTCCTAGTCGGTTTCCATAACTGACTGGCGGCGGGGAAAGGAGGGGGCAAACAAATTTAAAGGGACCCCTCAGCCATCGCAGTGCAAAACTAATTAAATGGTAAATAATGCATAAAGAAGGCAACACATGAACATCAAAGATTGAAGACGTTTCCTCGTAGAGACCCCCGAGGTCCCAAAAGCTTCCACAGCCCTTCTGCCGACTCTTCCATCAGCAAACAGACACTAGGGAGTTGACCTCATTTCAGCAAAACTAAGTTGAAATAGTAACTTTTTGGGTTTTTACGACCTTTTCTCTCTAAAAAGCCGTCCATCAGCTTCAACGCGACTGAAGCCTCCATATATAAAAATAAAAAAAAAATAGTACCCCCACGCCCCAGAGTTACCCGCATATGACATCACTGGGGCAGAGGAAGATACCACTTAAACACTAATGCAACCGCATAACAAAAGTGAAAATTTTCAATCATGGTTCCTGCCCATAAACAAAAAATCATAACATGTGACTAATACCCCAGGGTGGGGCATTTACAGGGGGTGTGCTGCAAAAGGTCTTTCGACAGGTACATCCGAGCCAAATAGTCTCAAAACTTTACATCTATAAACATCTGCACTTAACAGAATACGCAAAAAACAGCTCTTTTTAAAATTATATAATCACACACTTTAACAGTTTGGGGTCACTCAGACTGCAAAAATTATTATTCAAAAATAAAATAAAAAATGGATCAGAGATCCAGCACAGACGGGGTTAATGTTGGAAATGACTATTGTAGCTGGAAACGGCTGATTCTTAATGGAATCACTCCCATCACTCCTGTGTCCCAATGGCCCTTTATCACTCCCATCACTCCTGGGTTCCAATGGCCCTTTATCACTCCCATCACTCCTGGGTCCCAATGGCCCTTTATCACTCCCATCACTCCTGGGTCCCAATGGCCCTTTATCACTCCCATTACTCCTGGGTCCCAATGGCCCCTTATCACTCCTATTACTCCTATGTTCCAATGGCCCTTTATCACTCCCATCACTCCTAGGTTCCAATAACCCTTTATCACTCCCATCACTCCTGGGTTCCAATGGCCCTTTATCACTCCCATCACTCCTGGGTCCCAATGGCCCTTTATCACTCCCATCACTCCTGTGTTCCAATGGCACGTTGTGTTCGCTGATCCAAGTTTACGTTTAAAAGGATAATTAATGGTTAGAAAACACTTTTGTAATTTTGTTACAGCCAGAAATTTCATTGTTTTGCATGAAAACAGCTGCGTGACCCCAAACTATTGAACATACATATAATAAAAGATATATACCTCCATTAGCTTAATATTTTTATATTATTTATATTAGAAAATAAGAGGAATCTGGAACGATGAACGTCAGTATTTATTTTAGGCTCCGTTGGCTTTTTTTGTAATCTATAATAAAAATGATATGAATGTAGAATTATTAAAATTCTGTATTTTATAGATCCAGCGTCGGTCACCCGCAGATAAGATCCATCTTTGAACCCGAAGTCAGAAGGCGTGGGGTGCGTTTAATTGGAGAGTAACCCCGGGTCCTGCAGCGAAAGCAGTCCTTTCAACGTCAATTACCCAATTAGAGGCGGAATCGCAGCGCCCTCACCCTGCGCGAGCGTCGCACATTCCTGTCTGTCTGTCTATCCACCCAATTACCCCCTCGTGCGAGGATCCAGGCCCTGCGCACACATACAATGCAGCTACGCTTCACTACACCGAGCAGCAGCAGGGCACAAACCAGCCAAGCCAGCTAAAGGGAACCCGTTTAACACCCAGGACATCAGCTCAAAAAAAAAAGCACCTATTGTAAAGCAGAGGCCGAGATAGAATGGAAGGAAGTTTTACTTCACTGAGAGGGTGGTGGATAAATGGAACAGCCTCCCAGCAGAAGTGGTAGAGGCTAATACAGTGAGGGGAATAAACGTGCATGGGATAGACATACGGCTCCTGAATCTAAGACGAGACCAACTGGTTAAGAGGAGTTATCCCACCTACATGCAATCATTCACACAAGGAGCATTTTGGGCATCCACGGAAGAGACTACACTGTCGACAACAACAAAAATGGCAAGTATTAATAAGCCTCAGCAACATACACATAGCAGTAGAAATGCCCAAGAAGTTTTTTGCGCTGCTACAGCAACAACTTTCAAGCAGCACCCAATATACACATTAACAAGGTTTTTTTTTTTTTTTAATATCTGCCCAGAGTTTGGCCGCCAGCGATGTCCGGAACGACGATTCCAATAACTACCTTTTCTTTTAAAGCGTTACATTCGGCAGGCGAGACAACAGCCATGGTACGTATTCAAAGAGTTCCAACAGAGTCTGCGGCGCTGTACAAAGAACACAGACAGACTTAAAAATGATCAATAATAAAGAGATGTGTCATTACTGCTCCAGAAAGAGTTAACGTGCCTCTGGCTCATCTACCCCGGAAGGGGGTAATAGTATTTTGGGCGAGGAGGAGACGAGTTACGACACGCGAGGCGCAGGAAGCGCTGGGAGGCCGGAGCTCATTCTCTCCACTTAAAAGCATTCCAGGAGGGATCTGTAATCACTTCAAAGTACCACTGGGTATTGTTACACGATTACTGCCCCCCTCCCACCCCCGGCTGCTCAGAGCCCAGGGTCCAAGACCCCATAAAGGGGGCAAAAACCTGGTCTCCAGAGAACAGCTGTGGTCGCACAATAGCCCCCCTACCTGTCTGCGGGGTAATTAACTCTGCAATTTCACCCCCTCCCCACATGCCATTCCCTGTTCCCAGGACAGAGGGGAGGGACGCCATATTTAGCAGCTATTTAGGGGTTAGAAACTTTAAAGTACAAAGAGGCAAAGGGAGCGCCTTAATGTATATAATGCGGGGCTATTTAAAAGTGGCGTGCGATAATTTTTATATAAAAAGAAAGAAGGGGGGGGGAATAAGTCTTGATATACTCATTACTTACATCTAATATTAATCCACTTTCAGGACATTAAGTTATTTTATAGCATAGGAACTGAGGTTATAGCCATAATACTCCCTGTTCTCAGCAGCCAGGGGAAGCAAATCACCATTACACCTTGCATTTCCTATTTAGTTTCACGGTCACTTCCTGTTTGGATCACAGGATGAAAATAGTGTCGTCGCCCCCCCCCCCCCCCCCCATCTTACCGTACCTCGGCACAAAATGGAAAACACAGTTGCCATATGGAGTTCATTAAAGTTAAGTTCATTCGGAGAAGATATAAATAATAAAAAAAAAATAAAAAAAATAGGTAGACATCTCTAGCGCGCTGCGCGAGTCAGACATGTGCCTGCGCGCTCCTCGGACACAAGGATTATACGCTCTACCATTAAGCAAATAAAGAGCCGTCATTTTATTCTCTTATGAAGTGAATGGCAACAGCCAATCAGTGGCTGCTTCCTTGTCACATGACAAATATGCATTCCCGGAAAAAAAAAAAACCAAACTACATATACACACACACATATATACACATATATATATATAATGCAGAGTAAAATAATTACGTCTCGGTAATTGGGATAAATACAGTAATACAGAGTAGACATCTGCTGTACAGAACTTGTCAGCAGACACCCATCACCCTCAGCACCTGCCCTGGTGTCTGGTGCTGCGTGAAGTAGAATACCCCCTTGAAGATAATTTTGAGAGGGCTGCAGCCGACAGAACGGAATCAGGAATAGGGGGAGTTTTTGGCAGGATGCGGCCGATACGGAGTATCGAGTATAAAACGGAACCGGTCTTTTCAGAAGTCTCCACGTTTAACAGCCTACCTGCGGGCGACGGCGCTACAGACGGGGGCAAGAGGTGCAGCTGCCTTCGGGATCAACATTAGCCGTCCCGTGGGCTACATCACCAGCTGAAGGTCTGAAAGGCAAACGATGATGTCATATCCCAGCACCTGACATCATGTCCAGGAAGCCGGCACCAAGTGAAGCACACACAGCAAAGGTGGCAGAACCGATGCAGACCCCCCCCCCGCCCGTACTGCGCCACTACCGATGACAGACATGGGTGCGGGTATGAATGGGCATGGGGTCTCCTGGGGTAAGCCCAATAACCCTGCCTAGAGCAACCAGCGCTGAGTATCCAATCAGCACCTCAAGAGATACATTGTATACCCTTCTCTGCAAGATTAAAGCCATATGAAGTTATGACATCATCACATATCTGAAAGTGAGTGGACTGTGACAACTGGGTTTTTCTATTAACCCTTTAAAACACAGAGTGGCAGATGCTACGGCTGGATGAGGACGCCCGACATTCTTTTTCTATGAAAACCAATATTTTAAACACTGGCCCTTTATCTAGCTGTCCCGGGGCCCTCCTGCTACAATATTCTGGCATATTAAAGCTCTGTTTATTTACAGCTTGTCGTCAAACAGAAACCCCCTGGAGGGCGAGACAGACCCGGCCACTCAGAGCCGA
Organism: Sceloporus occidentalis; assembly: GCA_023333645.1. Lineage (NCBI taxonomy): Eukaryota > Metazoa > Chordata > Lepidosauria > Squamata > Phrynosomatidae > Sceloporus > Sceloporus occidentalis. The sequence continues at coordinate 838,298 of JALMGF010000249.1, forward strand.
CACGCACAAAGGGTTAACCCACTTGACATACCAAGGGCATTAGTCCTGTGCCCCGATCCCCGGCGCTGCTCAGAGCTCGCTTGTCCTACACGGATTTAAAGGGACAGCACCAAGAAAAGAAAAAAAAAAAACACCTAATATGCGATAATAATGTTTAAAATCTTCTAGTAAAATATTCATATTTTTTCCATGACTGCTTCATAAAATATTAAGCGTTACCTGTGTGCACTTTTTGTTATGGAGCCTCCAAAATGTCATCCTGACATTAAAAAATAAATAAAAAGAAAAGAAAAGAAAAAGAAGTGTTTATTTTACGGGCTACGGTACACGAGAGACACTTATTTGCACGGATTTCACAAGCGCTGATCCAGAACACGGCTCTCATGCACCAAACGCGATCCAGCTGCTGTGCACGACAACTCCCATGACACTCAGCCAGCGACCGCGCCTGCCTGCATCACTGTGCACAGCTGGAGCGCTTACTTTGAACCCAGTTATGGGCCAATTAGGAAATGTAACCTGCATAATGGTGAGAACCGTCCATGATATATTAACCCATTCCCTACCTCTTACATATTAGGAATAAGCTTAGTGATATGGGGGGGGGGCTATAGTCTGCGTTAATGGCAAAACATTAATCTCGATTTGTAGAATAAGTGAATTCTTAGCAGCTCCAGCTTTGGAAATTAACCCCGGCAGTCACCGATTGATGGGAGTTGTAGTCCACGTCCCCTTGGCCTCTAGCGCCGGTTAATCCCCTTCTGTGGGGTAACGGAGGGCGAGTAAATTCCTTGGGAACGATACGAGGTTCACACGGCCTGTAGTGTCCTTTAATAACCATCACAGAAACACAATGAAACAGGACAAAAACTTACACCGTCGCAGGTTAACTCTTTGGGTACCACACTGGAAGCTAAAACACATAGAGCAAACGCAGACATATATACACACACACACACACAGCACATGCGCAGACAACACAAAGTATACCTAGTACTATGAAATCTGTAAACACAACAGGATAAGAGCTGGAAGCAAAAAAAATAAATAAAAAATTAAGTAAATTCTGCCTGAAATCAATTTAAAAAAACAAAAACCAAAAAACAACCACAGGATAGAAATAAAACATTGCAACAAACGAGAAAAAAAAAAAAAAGGGGGGGGGGATTTAATTTCACTCCCACGTTACAAGATTTGGTTAAATCACTTTTATTATCTGAACACGAAAATTCTTTCCCAAACCCAAAGCGCTAAACGCAGCAACAATCACTATTGTCCTCGAAATAAACAGGGAAATAAAACCGCCGACGACCAAATTCTCTCGTCACACGGGGGGGGGGGGGGGGGGGTCGGATTAACCAAAGAATTTGGGGAATAATAAAAAAAGTAGTAAACAAAGGAACTGAAATGCAGGATCTTAAAAGGAGAAGGAAGGGTTAAAAGAAATAAAATAAAAAAACACTGGAGGATGAAAACCAGAATTACTGAAAATGTCCTGTTTTAAGGCACATCTTGAAATGTATATTTTAGGATCTGACCCCAGATGTGAGGCCACCTCGACCGCCCCCCCCCCCCCCCCCCATTATCTCTTGTACAAAACCAGACTAATTTCCTTGTTTCAGAGTGAATGGCGCACACATGCGCAGGAGCGTCCCCCGATTTAAAAGGTACAGGCAGTAGCCAGCTGAATGCGCCACTTGCCACTTTTTTCACTCCATGTTCTCTACCCAAAAACTCAATACCCTCAGGACTGCAGTTATTTGCGATTTAGGCAAAAAGCATAATTTTAAAAGTTTTCACCCCCCGATTTGCACTTTTCTCTATAATACGAGAATAAATCATTTCATAACTTTTGTAAACAGATCACTTGTAACAAATTTACTTTCTACCCACAAATAGATACAAAAGGAGGCCATGCGCAGCTTGGGGAATCTCTATTACCCTCCTGGATTGGGGCAGAATTAATGGGGGGGGGGGGGCAGGCAGGGAAGGGTTAATACAAACCAGAGGTTATGGGGGGGGGCAGAATACCCTCTAACTTTTACCCCCCAGCCCACTGAAGATTGTCCCTGCTTTGGGATGCATTCTGGGGGTAAACGGGGAGGGGGGAGGGGTAAGAGCGAAAGTTTCACTCACCGATCAGCCCCCCGACCAGGAATGCCAGCACCTGGAAGACCAGCAGGGTGACCCCCACCATGCACAGCTTCTTGGTGCTCATGTTTTCTATGATCGCCCCCGCCATGATGACTCCGGTGCGGACTCGGTGAGCGGACTCTCTCGGTACGGATTTATAGCACAGGCTGCCGCAGCCTCTGGGTCACGTGACTTGCTCGCTCCCTGCGCCTCCCCTGGCTGCAGTACCGCCGCGCGGCCACTGGGGGCAGAGCAACCCCTATCACTGCCGCTGAGCCTTACCTGCCGAGTGTCCCTGCTCACAAGGGCCAGTCCTTCCCTGAGCCCTAAATCCCTGATCCCTCTAGGGGACTAGTAAATTAATTTAACGATTTGCTTTGCAAAATTCTTGTGTTTTTTAGTAAAACACATTGTCTACATATGTTGGCTCCGCCGTGCTGCTCGCGCATTTTATTTTTTCCTTAATGTAAATTCCAACTAATAGAAATCTGTAATATCAGTGATCATATTAATATTGGACAAATTATAGAAGTCCCTCTTGTTCTTGTCATGCCTTGAAATGCTGGCAGCAGTTGAATAAATGTCCTACTTTCCCTCCTCATGATGGATGAGTAATGAGTATCTCCCTGAACTTCTCAGCATTGAAGAGACCATAAGCCATTCATTCTGAGCCAATCCCCAACTCTGTATACAGAAATGAAGCCCCAAACAATGCTGAGCTGATGGCACTGCTGGACATCTTCTGATTGCCAAGGGCATGTAAGCCTGATGTGTCTTTCATCTGCTAAACTAAATTTTCATTGGCCCATCACTGCGCCTACGGCCCTCGACATTTCCCGTTTCTTTGTTTGATAGAACATCTGGAAACCCCTGTCTGCCTTCACATTTCTGTCTGTGAGAGACCTGGCAGGGTACAGCTACCCTGGGTGTTGTTGCTGTGCTGAGTCTTGCGTCTGGTTTGAGAGGTAGTCTGCGCATGTACAGAGCCCTATACAACACTTTTGCACCTGATCAGTACACCATATAATGGACTCCTTGGGAGGCGGACCTTTGGTATCAGATTTGAAAATTTCTGCACTTTTTGAAAATACGCGATATGGATTTCATTAAAGCACAATTTATACTTTTTGTGCGTTTTTTTTCCCCTGGCCCCAGTTTTTTTCAAGCCGCCTGCTTTACCACAGGTAGACAGGTAGCACATTTTAAATTTCCTTTTTTATGGTCCGGCTTTCCTTAGGATTCTTTTTGTTGAAGGTTGATTTAAGATTTAAAAGGACGCGAGTGATGGATGTTTCTTCAGGACTCTGGAAAACTGCAGTGAGATCATGTCTCAAACTTACGCAACAATCACAGTCACCCGACGCTGTATGCAGAAAAAGGCAGCAGGATCCGCAGAGACTCTTAACTTCTTAACGGTAATAAGGTACAGATTTTTATTGACTCGTTATTCACTTACATTTCGCAGCTATTAACGGGGTGCTTAAAATGCTTTAAAAATGTTGTGCTGTTTCTTTTTACCCCAGTTGTAGTTTTTGCCCCATAATATAAAGTTTTCAGGCTGCATATCAGCCGTTTGTATGATTCTCGCTCTGTTATCTGACCCCCGATCTACTAAACAACCAGACTCCTTATCATACTGCCTGTGGGAAATAATAGAATGACTCAGTCTTAATCCCCCAGCCAGACACTCTGACTAATGAAAGTCTATGGAGGAACGGACTTCATTAGCATCGCCATAAAGCATCAGCTCAGTGTGGTGTTTGAGCCGGGAAAGTCACTCCAAATGTACAGTTCTGGGGATTATATTACTGTATACAGCGCTGGGGGTTATATTACTGTATACAGCGCTGGGGGTTATATTACTGTATACAGCGCTGGGGGTTATATTACTGTATACAGCGCTGGGGGTTATATTACTGTATACAGCGCTGGGGGGTTATATTACTGTATACAGCGCTGGGGGTTATATTACTGTATACAGCGCTGGGGGGTTATATTACTGTATACCGCGCTGGGGGGGTTATATTACTGTATACAGCGCTGGGGGGTTATATTACTGTATACCGCGCTGGGGGGTTATATTACTGTATACAGCGCTGGGGGTTATATTACTGTATACAGCGCTGGGGGTTATATTACTGTATACAGCGCTGGGGGTTATATCACTGTATACAGAGCTGGGGGTTATATTACTGTATACAGCGCTGGGGGTTATATTACTGTATACAGCGCTGGGGGTTATATTACTGTATACAGCGCTGGGGGGTTATATTACTGTATACAGCGCTGGGGGTTATATTACTGTATACAGCGCTGGGGGTTATATTACTGTATACCGCGCTGGGGGGTTATATTACTGTATACAGCGCTGGGGGGTTATATTACTGTATACCGCGCTGGGGGGTTATATTACTGTATACAGCGCTGGGGGTTATATTACTGTATACAGCGCTGGGGGTTATATCACTGTATACAGAGCTGGGGGTTATATTACTGTATACAGCGCTGGGGGGTTATATTACTGTATACAGCGCTGGGGGTTATATTACTGTATACAGCGCTGGGGGGTTATATTACTGTATACAGCGCTGGGGGGTTATATTACTGTATACAGCGCTGGGGGTTATATTACTGTATACAGCGCTGGGGGGTTATATTACTGTATACAGCGCTGGGGGTTATATTACTGTATACAGCGCTGGGGGTTATATTACTGTATACAGCGCTGGGGGGTTATATTACTGTATACAGCGCTGGGGGGTTATATTACTGTATACAGCGTTGGGGGGTTATATTACTGTATACAGCGCTTGGGTTATATTACTGTATACAGCGCTTGGGTTATATTACTGTATACAGCGCTGGGGGTTATTACTGTATACAGCGCTGGGGGGGTATATTACTGTATACAGCGCTGGGGGTTATATTACTGTATACAGCGCTGGGGGGGTTTTATTACTGTATACAGTGCTGGGGGTTATATTACTGTATACAGCGCTGGGGGGGTTATATTACTGTATACAGTGCTGGGAACTATAAGAAAGAATAAAAATTAGGTTATTGTCTAAAACTAGAGAGTCAGAGGCTCAGATACATTATAAGGAAATTGTACTTTATTGAGAGGGTAAGATAATATAAGTGGAACAGCCTCCCGGCAGAAGTGGTAGAGGGTAATACAGCGAGGGGATTAAACATGCATGGGATAGACATACGGCTCCTGAATCTAAGACGAGACCAACGACTGATTAAGGTTTGAGTCTTTACAGCAGGAGAAACGGGCGACTAGACGGGGGCCGGATGGGGCCGATCTGCCGGCAGGTTGTGGGTTTCTATGTTTTGGGTGTAATTAACCGGTTATTGCCGAGTCAGTCACTGAAAGTCTATCTCAGGATTCCTGACCTGACTGCAGATGTTGCCCGGGGTTGGGGTATTTCCAGGATGAGTCCGGGTATCGCTGCCAGCACTCGCTATCACGCAAAGGGCTCTTTTGTTAAAACAAGAACTCAAGATTTAACCCCTTACTGGAACGCGCCGGAGTAATCAGACATTTTAGCTAATCAGTGACAGTTGGCAGTTGAGGCCCCCGCTGGAAACCAACTAATTAAATGAGCTGTGATATGCTTATAATTAACTCGTTAAAATGTACAGGATCTAGTCAAATACCTCCCAAGTATCCCTGATTAAGAAGCACAGTCCCTGTTTGGTCCCCACAAACACCTCCCGCGCCTCTCTCTCCTCCCCTGATGCCCCTCCCCCCCCCGATGCCCCTCTCTCCTCCCCTGATGCCCCCCCCTGGTGCCCCTCTTTTCTAGGAGGTCGGAATGTTTGCTGGGTATGAGGGGATCGCAGGATTCTACAGCCCTAAAAGCCCCGATAATGTGTATAGAAACAGCAGCTATATATTTATATATATATATAAATTAAATAATGGGATTTTCCCGTCCCCAGCAAAGTCATCCACTCAATAACCAGACGATTGCAGAGATATTTAACCCCTTTGGGGATGGGGTAGATCCCAATCCATGATCTACTTGATTCCAAGGCACAGTTATATGTGACATCCTGAGACCCCTGTACTGTGTAAGATTCGATTTCCCCGGAAGCCCCCCATCTTGGCTGACCTTGTTATTCGATATTAAATGTTCCAGTCCAAGCAATGTGACAAAATATTTAATGGCATCTAATTCTGGGCAAAATGCCTAAAATTAGGGAAATAGTGTCCTCAAAACTGCTCTGAATTCAAAGACTGTAATCTGTAAAGAGGACAGTCCTTTGGTGTGCTCCAAATCCCCTGTGCCCCTCTTTCCCCCCCCCTGTGCCCCTCTTTCCTCCCCCTGTGCCCCTCTTTCCTCCTCCTGTGGCCCTCTTTCCTCTCCCTGTGCCCCTCTGCCCTCCTCTGTGACCCTCTTTTCTCCATTGATGCCCCATTTCCTCTCCTTGTGCCCCTCTTTCCTCTCCCTGTGCCCTTCTGTCCTCCCTTGTGCCCCTTTGGAGTTGGGGCACTACCTACTGTTCGAAACCTCCATATAAAAAGAGAAAAAACAGGATTCGCCGGCAGATAAGAACCCCTTGCCTGTCTGTGTGTGAGCGTGAGTGTGTGTGTAAGTGGTGTGAGCGTGAGTGTGTGTGCGTAAGTGGTGTGAGAGGGAGTGTGTGTTAGTGACTATGAGTAAGTTAGTGTGTTAGTGTGTGTGTACATATGTGTGCCAGTGCATATGTTGGGGGGCAGTTGGCCGACGGGGCCACTTTTGCTTTACTTGCCCTAGTGCCAGAAGGTGCCGACCCTCCCCTACCCCTGTCCCTTATTAGTATTATTATTGTTTCATATAGCGCCATCATATTCCGCAGCGCTGTACAATGGAGAGGAGCCAAGGCTGGTGCATTTGAGACAGGATAAGGGCTTTCTTCGGGTGGAATGCCGCAGAGATGACAGGCGCTGGCGGAGATGCTTTCATGTCAGGATTCTCGCTGCCGCCTGCTGAGGCCGAGAAAGAGAGCGCTTTCTGCGGGATTCACGCAGCGACTCTGATTAATCCCGAGGCGTCCCGCCGGCCGCCAATCCCCCGCAGCCGCCATCCGGATCTTTAATGTGAAACACATTCTGCTTTCTTCCAGCCCCTGGAGCCAAGAGAGAGACTGAAACCCGCAGGCATTTCGAAAAATTATTTTCCATTTTGCTCTTTTTACCTCCTTTTAATGAATCCAAATTATTAATACAAAAAGGCAAAGGCAAAAATAACAAGACGGTAAAATACCTTGTAACGTAAAGAAAAAATATATATACACAATATTTATTTAAGAGATGATTTATACCCCCCAAAAAATTTGGCTTATGTTAAAAAATATACATTTGATTTGTGACATTAGAAACATTCCCTGTAAAGACAAATAAAATCAACGTAATAATCATTTTTTGATAGGAGCGGCCGTAAAATATTATATTTATTATTGCTATTATTATTATATGTATTATATTTATCATTACTATTATTATTATTATATGTATTATTATATTTATTATATGTATTATTATATTTATTATTGCTATTATTATTATATGTATTATTATATTTATTATTACTATTATTATTATATGTATTATTATATTTATTATTACCATTATTATTATATGTATTATTATATTTATTATTACTATTATTATTATATGTATTATCATATTTATTATTACTATATTATTATTATTATTATGTAGATTTAATGTTATTATGTTATTTCAGGCATGACAAAGTCTAGTGACGTCATAGTATGTAAAATGGGATTTGAGGGTAAAGAGGGATCTGAGTTATGTCAACTCTCAGGGTTTTTGCCCCAATCTCAGGGTGAAGGGGTAGATTTGGGGTCACTCAGTCTGACTCCTTCCTATTCCCCCCGCTGTGATCGTATATAAGTCTCCCAGTTGGTGCCTTTGCTCCCAGTATGTTATGGTTGATATCCCTGCTTGAATGCAGGTGACTAAATTAAGTGTATCTTTAAATAATGTTTGCTGGGTATGAGGGTATCGCAGGGTTCTATATCCCTAAAAGCCCTGATAATGTGTATAGAAACAGTATGCTCTAAAATTAGAGTCGGAGGCTTAGATGTAATGGAAGGACATTTCATTTCAACAAGTGGGAAATAGGTAGATCTGCCTTCCAGCAGAAGTGACAGAGATTAATACTGTTGAAAATGTGCAGACTAGATAAACCAAATGGCTCTTTTCTGTTGTCTTACCTTGATTCAGGAGCCGTATGCCTATCCTATACATGTTTTAATTCCCTCACTGTAGTAACCTCTACCACTTCTGCCGGGAGGCTGTTCCACCATATCCTCCACCCTCTCATTAAAGTAAAAGCCTTGTATCTAGTCAATATAATGTCATTGTTAATTTCCCCTGCCCCTGACTGTAACAGCGCTACGGAACCTGCCGGCGCTCTATAAATAAAAGGTGAGCTCATTTCGGTATTTCTATTCCTCTGGCCCTCTAGTGGCCGCGCTGTGCATTACACCCCCCTTCTTGTGCCTCTCGTGTTGAATCTGCCAGTCCGAACGCACAGCTGGGTGTGGGAGGGGCGGTGAATCTGCCGCTCCGGGGCAGGCGCCGTGTACTTGCCCTTCAGTGAGGGTATTGAGTAGATGTGGAAGTTGGGACTTTGCCCAGCAGAGGGGTATTATTCTGGGCGCTGAGGGCAGGCTGAGCCATGGCAGCCCGGGCACTGTACAGGTTACCCGCCCTGGGAAGGACTGCTGTGCCCCTCACCTGCTCGCACTGCCCCAGGTTTAGCAGTAGGGCTGCAGGGCACGGCAGGGGGGCCCAGTCCTACCCAGTGATCTCGGGGGAGATTCTGCCCCTCTATAGGCATGTGTATGAAGCTAACACACGGAACAGTGAGGGGTGCAGACAGAGGTAAGTTACCTGCCTGCCTGCCTGCCGGCCGGGGGCGCCAACCCCTCATAACAGGTGCTACGGTGACAGAGCCAAAGGGTTTCAAGGGGCATACCTCCCAAGTGTCCCTGGTTAGTCTGTCCAGTCCCTCTTTGTTCTCTAAACCCCCTTTTCTAGGAGGTCAGAATGTTTGCTGGGTATGAGGGGATCGCAGGGTTCTACAGCCCTAAAAGCCCCGATAATGTGTATAAAAAAAGCAGGAATGGCTTTATGAAACACACACACACACACACATATATTATACACAGACACAAATATATATTATATACACATATATATAATACACACACACACATATATATATATATTATACGCACACATACACATCTATATAATACACACACATATATATATTATACGCACACATACATATATAATACACACACATATATATATTATACGCACACATACATATATAATACACACACATATATATATTATACGCACACATACATATATAATACACACACATATATATATTATACGCACACAGTTGTACGGCAGTTAATGACGTTTTATAAAGTCCTGCTTCCTACCTGCCCCTCTGGGAATTGTAACTGTCAGGAGGTATGTAAATTTACAGAAATAAACCGTGTTTATTCGTCATGTGACCCTTTTTTTGCAGCCGCATTTATTCACATAGGAAAGGAATCTGCATGCACCGTGTATAATGTATACCGCTGGCCCCTAAGAACGTCTCAGCCAACAGGTGTCAATCCGGCTCCCGACTACTCCCATGATGCAGAGCCATAATTCAGCAGGGTCATCCTGGTTTGACACCTCAGTTACTTTAAGGGACAGCCTGGCAAGGGTTGCAGTTGAAGGACGTCAGTGTGTTTCCTTATAACCCAGATAGAGATCCCGTGTGAGTGCGAGAGGGGAACCTTAGCCCAGGGACAGGCCCGGGGCATTAAAGGTGCTGTCCCACCTACTCTATCAGTTTAACACTTTGGTAACTTAATGCAGCATTCGAAACACCAATACAAGGGTTATTTAACGGACAAATCCTTAACAGAAATAATTATTTTATTATCGGCCGTTTGCCATGGAAACTTAAGAAGTTTGCTCTTTTTGTAAAACCTTTAGGCAGAAGAAGAAACTGAGAGATCTGCTGAGGATTATTTACATTCAATTAATATTTTAAGTGGAACATTACCTTTAATTTAAATGCTTGCATTACATGGTGAATCCATGCCTTGCTCTGCGGCCCTGAACATATATCGTTCACTTCTACACTAGGGTTCAAACGTTTGGGGTCACTGAGCCGTTTTTATGGAAAACAAGGAAATTTCTGGCTGTAACATAATTACAAAAAAAGGTTTTCTAACCATCAATTAGCCTTTTAACACAACGTGCCACTGGAACACAGGAGTGATGGGAGTGATAAAGGGCCATAGGAACACAGGAGTGATGGGAGTGATAAAGGGCCACTGGAACACAGGAGTGATGGGAGTGATTAAGCGCCATTGGGACACAGGAGTGATGGGAGTGATACAGGAACACAGGAGTGATAAAGGGCCATTGGAACACAGGAGTGATGGGAGTGATAAAGGGCCATTGGAACACAGGAGTGATGGGAGTGATAATGGGCCATTGGAACACAGGAGTGATGGGAGTGATAAAGGGCCACAGGAACACAGGAGTGATGGGAGTGATAAAGGGCCATTGGAACACAGGAGTGATGGGAGTGATAAAGGGCCATTGGAACACAGGAGTGATGGGAGTGATAAAGGGCCATTGGAACACAGGAGTGATGGGAGTGATACAGGGCCTCTGTCCGCCTATGAAGATATTCCATTAAAAATCAGCTACAATAGTCATTTACAACATTAACCCCGTCTGCGTTGGATTTCTGAACGGTAGGGTGCTATTGAAAGACACAGTAACTCATGATGTTGGACGTACCTCTACTTAACGGACGTTTGTCTCGATTATGTACAGATTTTACGTTATTTATGTAATTTTTTGGCAGGTATGAAGAGTTATTAGAAGAAGTGAAGCGCGGCGGTGGTGAGAGCGCCATTCTGCGACATACCCAGAGGAATAAAAAGCTGCTGGTGCGAGACAGATTGAAGCTGCTTCTGGATGATGAGCCTTTTCTAGAGCTGTCGCCGTTTGCTGGCCTGGGTTTACCGTACGGTGACGTTCCCTCCGCAGGGTGTCTGACAGGTAGGTCGTCGCACCCATTTAGTTTGGAAAATCCCTCTTTGGCCCCCGAATCTCTCTAGTTTTCTTCCCACAACTCATTACTGCTGGGGCAGGCCTGGCTATGTGGCCAGTGATGTATTTACGTTTGGGGCCACCCAAGGACAGCTCCCCCAGTTGCCTCCTCCTCCTCTGGTTGGCACTTTATGGCCAATGGCAGCCCGTGGCATACATGGCAGATCAAGTAGCGGCCCACCGGGGATTTGCCCAATGTGTCAGATGCAGTGACATATCCTACGTAGACCTTGGCCTGCAGACCCCCCTGTGCCCAGCTTCACAATGGGCCCCCGTGGACCTGCCGTCCTAGGCCTATGCAGTCGCTGTATCTGGTCCATCGGTCAGATACCCGGTGGGCCGCTGCCCGATCTGCCACGTGGGCCACAGGCTGTGAGAATACAAAAACATAAGGTGTGACCACAGATGCATCATTTAGCATCCATGGGCCTTAAAGTCAACTCACGTCTGGCCCTGGCTAGGGGTATTTAAGGTGCAAAGATTTGAAGGTCAGGTGCTTGATGGGAAATGCGCTAATTCCAAGTGTATGCGAAAGAAATGTTTTCACGATCTGTTTTGGGATGTAGGCAGGTTTATTGATTGGGTTGTATCCCCCCCCCCCATTTTTTATTTAATTTGTTTTTAAACCGTTGTAGGGGTCGGAAAAATCTGTGGAATTTGGTGCATGTTTATTGCCAACGACGCCACCGTCAAAGGAGGGACGGCGTATCCGATTTCAGTAAAGAAGCAACTAAGAGCACAAGAGATCGCCATGAAGAACCGGCTACCAACAGTGTACTTGGTGGACAGCGGAGGAGCGTTCCTACCCCTGCAGGTAGCGGCCCAGCTTTTATATATATATATATAAATATATACACACACATGCCTGATGACGTAACCATTGTAGCTCATATTATTCTATGCCTTATGATTGACAGGCAGAGCTGTTTCCCGACAAAGAGCACGGAGGGAGGACGTTTTATAACGAGGCCATAATGTCTGCCTTGAAAATTCCCCAGGTACAGATATCTCAGCAACCACTAGATGGCAGTGTGCAGCCGTCAACTGATAAAGGGGCAACAACTCAGATCACCCTCAGCTAACTGGTGTGATGGGAGTTGTTATCCAGGCTGTACTCCTGTCCATTCTCTTGCCTTTCATGAAGATGACAAATAGTTTGTTAGTAAGTAAGTAACAAACCGTTACTCCTCACCTTCTGTCTCATTCTTCCTCAACCTTCTGTCAAATTTTGTATATTGTCAGTTTTAATGTTGTTGATTTTCACTCTCCCTATTGGAATAGAGCTATAAGGTAGTATAATGTAAGGAAGATTTACTTCTAGCGGAACAGCCTCCCGGCAGAAGTGGTAGAGGGTAATACAGTGAGGGTGTTAAACATGCATGGGATAGACATACGGCTCCTGAATCTAAGACAAGACCAACGACTGCTTAAGGTTTGAGTCTTTACAGCAGGAGAAACAGGCGACTAGACGGGGGCCGGATGGGACTGATCTGCCGTACGTGTGAAAAACACACTTTAGGAACAGATTAGAGAAGATTTATAAGGCAGGAGTCTGATTGGATCCTCTTTTTCCGTTTTTGTTTTTTTTGATTGATTAAAGTGCGCTGCGCTCCCTCGGCGTTGTTATAGCTGTGACGCTAAACGAGGCGCGCATGTTACAAGTGGATCTAAATGTATAATGAGGACGTCTGCTATTACTAAGAAAATCTTGGTTCTGAAGTCTTCTGGTTGACGAGACTTATGGAACAGGGCTTAAAAAATGTGAGGAAAATGCAAAAATGAAGTAAAAAATGACGAAACCTTAAAGTTCATGTATTTTAAAAATAATGGGAATATTAAATAAAATATTGTATCATAACCCTCCCCCCCCTAATATTTCAGGTGTCCAAATTGGGACTCCTGTGTTGGGTGGGGTGTCTAGAGCCACGATGGGTAGGACCGAAGCCAGACAGGGCTGGGACTATTTGCCCGAAGAGCCACCTGGGGGGCATGGGGGGGGGGGGCGCAGTTGATCAGTGCCTGAAAACTGGGAATGTCTGTAAAACAACGGGACACTCGGGATGTCTGTTATTTGTTGTCTTAATGGTGTATTTCATATACTAATCAGGTGGCTGTGGTTTGCGGCTCCTGTACGGCAGGAGGGGCTTATATACCGACGATGGCGGAGGAAACCATTATAGTAGACCGCATCGGGACTATATTTTTGGCTGGCCCACCTCTGGTTAAAGCTGCCACCGGCGAAGACGTCTCCGCTGAAGACCTTGGAGGAGCAAAGTTGCATTCAAGGTGAGTGTCACGTTACGTGATTATTATTCTATAGCGCCACCAAATCCCGCAGCGCTTCTTACAGTCCCTACGGGTCTGACGGAGCTAGAACCGACAGACTAAGACGAGCCGATGCATCAGGGAAAGAAGGTCTGGCTCACAAGAGCTTACACTCTATAAAAATGGTTTGTTTTTACGATAGAAAAATAACAACGTAGAACTAATGTCTAAATCTTACATTTATTTTAGATTTTATATCGTTGATTGGGAATTCTTTTTGTTAAAATCTATATCACAGGAGATTATATTTGTTGTGGGTAGAACTTGTAACGATAAATGATTCCGTGTATCTTTAGTTGGCCGTCGTTAACGTCGTCCTGTATTGCAGAGTCAGCGGCTGCGTCGATCACTTTGCGCCAACCGAGGCAGAAGCTTATAGTCGCGCGCGGCTGATTATTTCAACCTTGAACTACGAGCCTTCGCCTATAGAAACTAGAGAATACGAGGACCCCTTATACGACGCTCACGAGCTGCAGGGTCTAGCCCCCCGGGATTATAGCTGCACCCTCGATATTAAGCTGGTAAGTCTGTTTTGGACTTTGGGACCACACTTTGAATATGTTCCTCAAAACCCAACTGGAATAAAAACTGTTTATCAGCAAGAAACACCGGCAGATCGGCCCCCATCCGGCCCCCGTCTAGTCGCCCGTTTCTCCTGCTGTAAAGACTCAAACCTTAATCAGTCGTTGGTCTCGTCTTAGATTCAGGAGCCGTATGTCTATCCCATACATGTTTAATACCCTCACTGTATTACCCTCTACCACTTCTGCTGGGAGGCTGTTCCTTTTATCCACCACCCTCTTAGTGAAGCATAACGTTTCTCGCTGCCTATATTAGCTGTAAAAAGCCCCACGTCAGTGAAGACCGATGGTTTTTCATTGCGTATTTCTAATTGCGTTCCTTTAATATTTAAAGGGAAAACCCTCTTTCTCGGGATCATCAATTAATCCGTTGAATTTAAAAGTTTTAGATTCTAAAGAAAACATAACAACATTCAGGCTCTAATACAGTCAATTGTTGCTATAGAAACGGATAAATCTTATGGTTTTGTGTAGCGATAGACCGTTTTAGCATCTGAGGTTCTCTGCAGAAGACATGGCAGATTCTGCTGCAGAACATCTTGGTGGAAATTGACTTGACTTGGTCTGAATAAAGTCTGATTGCAGACGGAAGCCGTCACCGCGTTATATTGAGCAACGTTGTAAAACGCGTCGACGCTTTATAAATAATAGTATATTAGGGGTGGAAGGGGTGCATGTGCCGCACTGACCCGGAAATGTCTTCTTGCAGATCGTCGGCCGGCTTGTAGATGGCAGCAGGTTCTTGGAAGTTAAAGCTGACTACGGGATGTCTTTAGTTACAGGATTTGCTTCGGTTGAGGGGTATGTCTGACACGTTGCTGCCCCGTTCACCAGGCAGGAGCCTCTTTCTATATGTCTAATGTTGTGTTGCGTTGTTGTGATAAGATTGTCTCGCCCCGGACCCCGTGCTTCTCATAGGTGCCACCCCCCCAATGTGTAAAAACTTTAACATTCCCTGCGGAGTGACGGCATATGACGGCGTGTGTCCCGTTTCTCTATCAGACATTTGGTCGGAATTGTGGCCAATAACGGAGAACTAACCCACGACGCCTCGTTAAAAGGAAGCCACTTCGTACAGATCTGTAACCAGCGTGGCGTCCCCCTCCTGTTTCTGCTCAACACCACCTCTCGAGAATCCCCGCCGCCGAGTGTATTAAAGGTAAGGAAAGGCGATTCTTCCTGTTTCGGGTTCAAATACCGCAAGGTTTATATTTTATTTAGGATTCCTCCGATCTCGGATCTCTTTAACGCTCGTGACCGGCGAGAGCTGAAAAGTCAGGGTACTCGTGAACTTGGGGTCTATTCAGATTTGGAGGACCGTTATCAGCCGCGGGGAACTCTGCAGCTCAGTTTAGGAGAGTTGCTGACACAGAGTCCTCTTATCATTTAACACCTCTGGGAAGCTCTCAATTCTCTTGCCGTAGAGCTCCGCAGAGTCCCTGGTATTGGGGGTATTGGGGGCATTGGCGACTCCAGCGACCAAAACCGTAAAAAAATGCATGTGGGAGAAACTTAGACATTTGTCGCTGGCTCTCGGCTACGTTGTAGGTGAACAGACCCTGTGAGCATCTCTTCAGACGAGGAGCCAGATATCGATCCAAACACCAAGGCCAAGGGACAAACCAGTAGCGAAAGCCAAAATTCTAGGTGAGGTCAGTCCAATCCAATCCAGAACATTAAAACAAAGTATAATCCTGATGCACAAAGCAACCGGGTCGGATCCAGATCTCAGCGGAGTCCCGGAGTAATTCGAGAGCCAGAATAGAACGAAAACGCGGGGGTTATAGAAACATGCAGATGATTCTCAGCACCGCGGGACCCTCGAGTACCTGTTTGGTCCGCTGATAGGGTTTAAATACCTCTGCCTGATGCGACCCCCTAATTGCTTAATTAGCCACAGGTGAGCTGGAACCATAGCCGGGGGGGGGGTCAGTACCGCGAGGAGGCCGAGCGCCGCGTAGCCTCTTGGGAGAGAGATAGGTAGATGCGGGATCTTACAAACACACGGTCGCCGGTTAAAGCCTCGGCTCCTGGGCTCAGGTTCTGGTTTAAATTCCATTCTTAATTCATTCGAGCGATGTTACTCAAACGATCGCTTATTTTATCGTCTTCCAGGCAGAAGAGCAAACGAACCGATTAAAAGCTCAGGCGTCTATGATGGCGGCCGTAGCTTGCGCCTCCGTGCCGAAGATCACGCTGGTTATTGGCGGCTGTCACGGAGGAGAAAGCTTTGCCATGGTAAGGGCTGTAAGGACACGACGCTCCTGGGTGATTGTGTTTGATTTGTGTTAAGATGTTGTCATCATTGATGGGTGGAGGTTCGGGGCTGTAGTGGAAATCAGACCCATCCGGCCCCCGTCTAGTCGCCTGTTTCTCCTGCTGTAAAGACTCAAACCTTAATCAGTCGTTGGTCTCGTCTTAGATTCAGGAGCCGTATGTCTATCCCATGCATGTTTAAATCCCCTTGCTATATTAGTCTCTACCACTTCTGCTGGGAGGCTCTTCCACTTACCTACCACCCTCTCAGTTCTGATGTGTGCCTGGGCAGGGAAAGCTGGAATGCCACCTTTTTCAGAGCGATGCATTCATTCTCCACCGAGCTGATGTGTATCGTCACTTTTTTTTTTTTAGTGTGGAAGGTCATTTGAACCAAACTTTTTGTTCCTGTGGCCAAACGCGAGAGTTTCCCTCATGGATCCGAACAGCGTAACAGCAAACCTGCGCATGGACGAGGAGCGCCTCGAAGATGAGAGAGGACAGACGGTCAGATTGGAGAAGTACGAGTTTTACCGATGCCAGAAACGCAGTTTATTTGGTTGTTTTGTCCGTCACTCATATCTCGCGCAGCAGAGTTAATGGAATCCCGGTTATTTTTTACGAAGGTCTTTAGCAGGACTCACAATCCCGTAAAATGCAGCAAATAACATAAAACGGGCACTAATAACGTATATATAAAATATACTATAACGACATATACTGTAGTGCAGGTCTGCAGCATCCTAATGGGTCTGATAAAAACTCCAACCTTTGCCACTTCTGCTGGGTGGCGGCTCCATTTACCTACAGCTTTCTCAATATATTTTTTTATAGTGGTTAGCTCTGCAAGGCAAGTGAAAGGTGACGTAATTGTACTGAATTGTCCGTTGAGGGGTGCAGGGTCCCTCCTCTTTGTTTTACCCAATTTCTGGGCTGCCCAGCTTGCGGTAAACTGTTTATTCTGAGCTGTTGGGTGTCTTTTGCTTCACAGGCTGAAGGAGGAGAGTAATGCATTTTATTCATCGGCCAGACTGTGGGATGATGGGGTTATATTACCGCAAGACACCCGAAAAGTAGGTGCCACCAATAACTCAGGGAAACGAGTGGTTTTGGAGGGTCAGAGGCAATAGGGCAATTATCCCCAACTGGCAAACCCTGTATCCCCCTGGTAAATATATTTTATAATATGGGGTTGATGCGACACTCAAAATCTGGATCCAGATTGCAAAGGGTTATATCCAGAGTAGTATAGGTTGGATTATTATCTGGGGTCAGAGTAACACATACATTCTCCAGGGCTGGGGTATGATGTCTGGGGGTATTGGAACTCACAATTATCAGAATGTGTTTATTATTTTACCCAGAATATTACTTTACTATAAAACTAGATAGTACCGAAATAGTTCAAAAGTTTGGGGTCACTTAGAAATGGCCTTGTTTTTGAAAGAAAGCATATTTTGTCGATTAAAATAACATGAAATGGATGAGAAATCGAGCGCAGACGGGGTCAATGTTGTAAATAACTATTGTAGCCGGAAACGGCTGATTTTTTATGGAATCTCTTCATAGGCGCACAGAGGCCCTTTATCACTCCCATCACTCCTGGGTTCCAATGGCTCTTTATCACTCCCATCACTCCTGGGTTCCAATGGCCCTTTATCACTCCCATCACTCCTGTGTTCCAATGGCCCTTTATCACTCCCGTCACTCCTGTGTTCCAATGGCCCTTTATCACTCCCATCACTCCTGTGTTCCAATGGCCCTTTATCACTCCCATCACTCCTGTGTTCCAATGGCCCTTTATCACTCCCGTCACTCCTGTGTTCCAATGGCCCTTTATCACTCCCATCACTCCTGTGTTCCAATGGCCCTTTATCACTCCCATCACTCCTGTGTTCCAATGGCCCTTTATCACTCCCATCACTCCTGTGTTCCAATGGCCCTTTATCACTCCCGTCACTCCTGTGTTCCAATGACCCTTTATCACTCCTATCACTCCTGGGTTCCAATGGTCCTTTATCACTCCCATCACTCCTGTGTTCCAATGGCCCTTTATCACTCCCATCACTCCTGTGTTCCAATGGCCCTTTATCACTCCCGTCACTCCTGTGTTCCAATGGCCCTTTATCACTCCCGTCACTCCTGGGTTCCAATGGCCCTTTATCACTCCCGTCACAGCAGTATGAATCCAGCGTGAATGTTGTCGCTCCCCCTGCTCACCCGGAATCTTTCCTCTTGCCAGGTGATTGGAACGTGTCTGAAAATTATCAGCCAACAAAAGTATCAGACGCCTGCCTTTCAACCAGGTCCTTTGCTGAGAATGTGAGTTTGTTGCCAAGAGAATATATTTTAAATAATTTGTACATAATGGAAATATAATAAACATTTATATATAAATCTACATTCTTTTTGTGTTTTTTGTAAAAAAAATCTCTGTTGCAGGAAACAATTTAATTGAAAGGATCCTTTTGGCCGATGGGGGATCCTCTCTGTTAAATAATATCCGAGGTTTCTTGTTCTTTTCAGCTCTCTGTTTTACCCGGGGGTTACGTTTTCTTTAAAGAGGCAGTTTAGTGCCCCAGCCAACCCAAGAAGTACTTTGTGAGTAATATGCATTCTGCTACCTGTAGGAAACAAAATCAAAGTGATTTAATTTTAGTAGAAGCTGCAGCTCCAGGGCTGCAGCACATTGCCTCCTCCGTTGTCCCAGTTTCCCTGAAGCAAACAGTGAGTGTCAGGTAGGTGCTTCCGAGTGGGGGGGGACGACAAATGCATAGGGGGGGGGAATCTGCAGAACCCCATCCATGCATTTGTAATGTGGACCCCGGGGAGCATGGTCCACCAGGGGCAAAATAATTATTACATGCACCCTGCGTATAACATAAGCTGACCTGTGAGTAATAAAGTGCACCACCGACACGCTGCCTCTGGGGGGCAGTATTTCACTGAAAATGCAGGATTGTGGAAAAAATGTGAATCATCAGCCATGGTTTGTAAGAATGATTCCCCCTCTTTAGTCGCCTGAGGTCATGCAGCACAGAAACCGTAACAAACACTTCATGTATCGGACACGCAGGTCACATATAAACGTAACTAGGTTGCCGTCTGCTTCATAAACCGGCGCGGAGTACGTTGTGCCGGGTTCTGCATCTGTTGGCTGGCAGCTGCGGAAGCTGCAGCGGGCGCAGAATCCACGGGAATGAATGACGCGTCGGAGAGCGACCTCTCCCTGTAAATACTACGCTCCCAGAAGCTGGGTTTTGGACATTTCGGAAGCTGCCGGTCAAACTCGTCGGAACATTCCATGGAACGTGACCGGAATGTTGGCGGCCACCTCGGCTCGGGCGATTTCGCTCATATCCCTGGCATCCAAAATCAGCAGAAACTACTGTTTTTGCTAATAATAAAAATATTAATTATTGTATTTATTTTAAAGAATTGCAAATAATTTGTGTTTAAATAAAAGTGGAAGTAAATGGTTATTTTTCCTCCTGGGCTTGGAATCTTCTGCGCTGCAACTTCCCGCATCGATCGATATGAACCTGTTGCTTCTCTAGCGCTAGAAGCTCATGCGCCGTCTGCGTATTTTAGTTACAACGGAAAATATGTATTTACGTTCATTTTACACTAAAAAAGGCATTTTTAGCTCATCACGGATTTTATGTCGGTAAAGAGGGTGTTTAGAAGCACAATTAGTCATTATTCCCAAATGAAATGTTTCGCAGTGTTTTGAATGGAGGTAAAATCATCTCCGGTCGTTTTGGGTAAAACACGTGAAATATCCCTCTGTCTGCGGTCACCGGCGCGTTTCTGGTCCCGTCGGGTAGATTTCTGGAGGAATCTGCAGCGCATGACGAGCGAAAATCATTAAAATTTAATATTATCCACTTTTCTGTCTGTCTCGTTGTTTAATAAACTCTTTAATACGAGTTTAACGGGTATCTGGCGGATCTGCAGGTATCACCGACGCAGGATTTTTATGTTTCTATAGAATATTGTTATTCATATAATTATTATTATTATCATTCTATTATTACTATATTATTATTATTATCATTTTATTATTACTATAATACTATTATTATCATTATATTATTACTATATTATTATTATTATCATTATTATTACTATATTATTATTATTATATTATTACTATAATATTATTATTATCATTATATTATTACTATATTATTATCATTATATTATTACTATATTATTATTATCATTATATTATTATTATTATCTTTTATTTATATAGCGCCAACAGTTTACGCAGCGCTTCATACAATCCATATATTCAAGGGGTCTGACGAGGCGAGAATTGACAGGCTAAGACAAACCGATACATTAGGCGGAGAGACTCGGCTCGCAAGCTTACAATCTAAAGTGAATGGGGCGACAAACATACAATAAAGAGCCGAGTTCCGTACATTTAAAGGGAACGTACGGTGCTTATTACCGGTAATAATTACATTCATTTATTAATATATCCTGGTGCTTTTTGTTCATCACTGTGTTTCTTTTTTTTTTTGGGAGATGGGTCTTTTAGTGTTTAGGCGGGGAATACTTCATTGTCAGGTGACGTATACGCGGCTGCTGATAGGTTGTTGCAACTGAAACTTAATAAGCCTTTTCAAAAGTTTCTGTGGTTTTTTTTGTGTGATGAAAATGACTCTTCTGCTCATATTTATTTACTTCGCACACGAGGGGGGACAATGAAATGTTTTGTGTAAGTGGAACAGCAGCTTTAAAACAAGTCACCAGAAACGTGTGTTAAACGGCGCTTGTCTCTCGTCGTGTATTTAGTGTCAAAAATAAAGCCGATTGAATCAGATTATCTGACGGGTCTAATATTATTTATTTAACTCCCGGGTCTGACGGTCGCCGGCCCGGCGGAAATAATTCCCGGGAATCAATAAAAATATCGTTTTACTACTCGATAGAAACTCGGTAACAGCAACAGAGCAGCAAATAAAGAGGATCTCCCACCAAATTCTTTTATTCCTTGTGTCAGAATAAAACAAAGTTTTAAAACATATTGCGCTTTTTTACCCCAGTTTTAGCCCCATAATATAACGTTCTATGACGTTGTCCATTTCTACTCTGAGTTCTTACTCTGTTATTTGAGCCCAATGTGGGGACAAACCCCCGACTCCTTATCATACTGCCTGCGGGGAACAATAGAATGGCTCAGTCTTAATTACCCAGCCGGACTCTCTGACTAATGAAAGTGAAGGATATGAGACGCGTTTAGGTGAATAACCGCATTAGCGTTTAATCCGCCGCTCGGTGGGTCTTTGTTTTTTTTTGGTACAATTTTAGAAGCTGCAGCACCGACCCCCCCCCCCCCCCCCCGTGGCTTCTTGAAATCAATAGAAGTGTTTTTTGGGCATGTGCACAGGGGGCGGCGGTCCCGCGAGATAATGGTGGGGAGTGTACCCCCCGTGGGCGTGGAGGGCAGGAGCAGTGAACTTTCAGTGCCCCCCCCCCTCAGCAGGGTGACTGATGCCCCCCTGGACCTGCAGCATAACATCTAGGTGTCCACATCTCCCGTAAACCAAGGAGCTGGGGGGCAAGGAAAGGGGCAAATCCATACGGGGGGATTCTGCAGACCACCCAGGATAATGTAAAGGGGTTGCGCGGCCGGTATATACAGCTTCTCCGGGATTTTCCAGAAATGTCCTCTCGGCGTCGCAACAAAGTTACCGCGGTGAAAACTTTCCCTGCATGCGGCGTCCTGGAAAAGGAGCCAATGCTGCGCGTCCGGAGCGTCTCATTCATTTGGGAACCCCCCTGTTACAGGGTCACCGTACCCAAGGCTGGGTCCCCCTGTTTGGGGGCTGAGGAATCACAAGTCAGTCCCTCATACGGATAGCACTCAGCTATCCACGGATCATCCAGACCACCATTCGTAGCAAACCAAGAAGAACTCTCTTTATTACAAACACACAGAACTTTATACAATCTCAATGCAATGTGCACCGAACCCAACCCCCAATCCCATCACTCCCATCCCATCACAAATCCCATCAGTATACAGGGGATGTATCAGGTGAGGGGATTACAGAATACAATGGGTTCCCCCACCTGTGTTATCCCCCCTGTAGTGCGGGTGCCGGCTGGGCAGACAGGGCTGTGTTGGCTGATTAAGAGCCCCAGCCAGATTATAGGATCGTCTCTTTGAAGGCTGGGGCTGAAGCCACATCAGTCTCTGGGCCGGTTACACAATAAACACAATATAATATATTACCGGGTCACAGTATACGGAACCGGACACAAAAGTGCTCCGTGACCCGGCTAAACTTCATATGACACATGAGCCAGCTAGCCTGGCCCTGTCACACCCCCCAATCCCCCCCCGACCCCCCGAAGCCCCCCCGCATTTCACCGTAACGGCAGATTTATGAGAATTCATTAAATCCGGGAGTTTCGTTCCTCGTTATCCACGGTTATCCGTCACCCGTTCGCGCAATTAAAAAGGAAATATCTGTGTGTTTCCATGGCACCGGAGCGCTGCGGCTCACGGGCGGCCCACACAGGGGTCGGCCGGCTATAAAATATTCATTCCCTACAAACACGTTTGATGTTTCCAGCTCTCAGTAATCAGAACGCCTCTGTGGCCACTGTTTGTTTAAATTCCCTCAGTGTATTAGCCTCTACCACCTCTGCTGGGAGGCTGTTCCACCTATCCACCACCCTCTCAATAAATTAAAAAACACCACCAGCGACAATTAAGTTTTGATTAAAAATGTCTGTTTATTTCTGATGACTTCTGAAGGAGAGACCCGTGAGGTCCAGAAAGCTTGTATTGAAACAGATGAGTGACGGTAGCCCTTTAACTGTCTGCAGGCAGGGACGGACAGCGACCGGTGCTGAATTTCTGTCTGCTGCGCCCCCTGCTGGTGACGTCTATATTTGTGTCATATGTCATTTAATGTTATGGGTAGAGTTATATAGCGCCGTCATATTCTGCAGCGCTGTACAATGACTAAACAGGACATAGGAAGTAGAGCGTCACGTAACAATTTGGGCAGAAAGAAAGAGATCCCTGCCCAAAGGAGCTTACAATCTATACGATCATCTCAGAATTTATGTCAAAGAGACTCAATGAAAATTTGAAATGTAAATATGTCACAAAAATACCTCACATAATACACAGGAAATATTACTGTATACAGCGCTGGGGGTTATATTACTGTATACAGCGCTGGGGGTTATATTACTGTATACAGCGCTGGGGGTTATATTACTGTATACAGCGCTGGGGGGTTATATTACTGTATACAGCACTGGGGGTTATATTACTGTATACAGCGCTGGGGGTTATATTACTGTATACAGCGCTGGGGGGTTATATTACTGTATACAGCGCTGGGGGGGTTATATTACTGTATACAGCGCTGGGGGTTATGTTACTATATACAGCGCTGGGGGTTATATTACTGTATACAGCGCTGGGGGTTATATTACTGTATACAGCACTGGGGGTTATATTACTGTATACAGCACTGGGGGTTATATTACTGTATACAGCGCTGGGGGTTATATTACTGTATACAGCGCTGGGGGGTTATATTACTGTATACAGCGCTGGGGGGGTTATATTACTGTATACAGCGCTGGGGGTTATGTTACTATATACAGCGCTGGGGGTTATGTTACTGTATACAGCGCTGGGGGTTATATTACTGTATACAGCGCTGGGGGTTATATTACTGTATACAGCGCTGGGGGTTATATTACTGTATACAGCACTGGGGGTTATATTACTGTATACAGCGCTGGGGGTTATATTACTGTATACAGCGCTGGGGGTTATATTACTGTATACAGCGCTGAGGGTTATTACTGTATACAGCGCTGGGGGGTTATATTACTGTATACAGCACTGGGGGGTTATATTACTGTATACAGCGCTGGGGGGTTATATTACTGTATACAGCACTGGGGGGTTATATTACTGTATACAGCGCTGGGGGTTATATTACTGTATACAGTGCTGGGGGGTATATTACTGTATACAGCGCTGGGGGTTATATTACTGTATACAGCGCTGAGGGTTATTACTGTATACAGCGCTGGGGGTTATATTACTGTATACAGCGCTGAGGGTTATTACTGTATACAGCGCTGGGGTTATATTACTGTATACAGCGCTGGGGGGTTATATTACTGTATACAGCGCTGGGGGTTATATTACTGTATACAGCGCTGGGGCTGTAGGGAAGAGACATGCTCTGTAATGTGAGACACGCGGTGTCTCTTTCGGGTTGTGACGATTAATAGAGATTCCACCCAAACGCCCGGAGGGCCGGATCTCGTGTTCTTCCTGCAGTCGATGAATTTGTTACAAGCCATTTTCTTTAATTATTAATCCCTCTCTTGGTATTAAACATGCATGGGATAGACATCCGGATCCTGAATCTAAGACGAGACCAACGACTGATTAAGGTTTGAGTCTTTACAGCAGGAGAAACGGGCGACCAGACGGGGGCCGGATGGGGCCGATCTGCTGGCGGGTTCTGGGTTTTTATGTTTCAGATGGTAATTCTGATTGGTTGAATGAAATCCACACGCAATTGGTGCTTCCTGGAACCCTTAAAATTAGGATTTTTGTTTATGTCTGGATATCGGGGATAATTTAACCTCTTCAGTTTCAGGATTTTATTTTTGTGAAACACATTTTCAGGTTTAATTTTTTAAAGAATTTTTAAGATTTGAAATTTTTTTTAATACATTTTCAGGATTTTTTTGTGTGTGGAACATACATTTTTTTGCAGTGGTCCTGAAATGGGATCGACAAAACAAAATGTAAAAGCAATGAAATGATGCAAATCATGAAACACATGAAAACTCTCATCATACTCAGCCAGCCACGAGCAACCAATTTCCTGTTTCTATACACATTATCGGGGCTTTTAGGGCTGTAGACCCCTGCGATCCCCTCATACCCAGCAAACATTCTGACCTCCTAGAAAAGAGGGGAATCAGGGGGGGAGAGAGGGGCATCAGGGGGAGGAGAGAGGGGCATCAGAGGCCGAAGGGGGACGTCAGGGGACGAGAGCGGGGCAAAGGGACTGGCTAAACTTATCCAAGACTGTTTGCAAGTATGACATAGGTTTCTAGGTAATGTAATGGATTATTATTCCACCCCACCGCGGAATGCAGTAATACCCCCAGTATTAAGTGGCAGTTTAATGCCGTGACGCAGTTTATTGGGGGGTCCCATAGCGCTCCATAGAATGAAAATCATTGGCAAAATTCTATCAGCCGCGGACAGATGGAGGAGAAACCCACGCGATGCGTTTTATTCAGTTACCCGTAAATCACCCCGCCGAGGAGCCGGGGGGGGGGGGGGGTTGGGTGGGTCGAGCCGTCTCTTAACCCAACTCACTCCGAAAACAAAGTTCTAACTCGTCATTGAATAAGGTGTAACAGGAAATGAGGGTGGCAGATAAGTGGAACAGACTCCCAGCAGAAGTGGTAGAGAGTAATACAGTGAGGGGATTAAACATGCATGGGATAGACATACGGCTCCTGAATCTAAGACGAGACCAACGACTGATTAAGGTTTATACAGCAGCAGACTAGACGGGCCGAATAGGGCTGATCTGCCGGGAGATTCTGCGTTTCTGAATCACCTTCCAAGTGTCCCTGTTTAGCTCACCCAGTCCCTCTTTGGTAGCCAAACCCCCAACACCCTTCTTTTCTAGGAGCGTATAATGAGATTTGAATCATTTAAATCCCTGTCATTGGCTTATCTGCTTTCTGAATGAGTTTCGCCATCGATACGGTGAATTATCCACTGTCTGCCGAGAAACTCCGGAGGAGATGCAAAAAAAAGTAAGTTTTCTGCGGGAAAACCCGCTGTGTGCGCAAAACGCAGGAACCGGGCCTCGGAATCCGTTTGTCACGATAAGTGTGAGTGATGAGCGGGTGTAACGAGTGCATCCTGGCATCACCCGAACGGCGGCAAGAAACGGCGGCAGAGACGTAGGATCGTTATCTCCGCTTTCATAAACAAAAGAAAATATATCAGAAGGCAGAAACGACCCCGTTATGAGCGGAACTCAATCAGCGTCGCTTCGTTATAAATCACTCCTCAAAATGCGTAGCAGCTGATTTTACAATGTGGGGGGAAAAAACTCCTGGGGGCGGAGCTTGGGAGTGTCACTCAAACTGGCAGAGCTACTCTGCACGTGCAGAAAATCGAATTCTAAAAACAAATTATTTAAACAATTCCCGCCGCCGCGGGGAAATCGATCAGAATCGGTGTCAACGAATCGCCGACCAATTCCCTTTAATCTGTAAATTTACTGCAGAATATGGATTTATAGATTTATATGTTTTCTGGATTCACATAATTTTAGTGAATTCATTTGTAAATAATAAACTTCATCTTTCCATTCTTCCCAAGTGTCCCTGTTTGGTTTGGTCAGTTCCTTTTTCATACCCTGATGGCCCCCCCGATTTCCTCCACTAATACCCCTCTTACTTCCCCTCATGCCCCTCTCTCCTCCCCTGATGCCCCTCTTTTCTAGGAGGTCAGAATGTTTGCTGGGTATGAGGGGATCGCAGGGTTCTACAGCCCTAAAAGCCCCGATAATGTGTATAGAAACAGCAGGAAACGGCTTTATACATTAAACGGGGTAAATAAACCCCATTATTCTTCTTCTAAATGCCCCCCTCAGTTACACAAATACCCTGCAATAAAGCACATAAAAAGTCTGAGAAATCCCCCCCAAAACCAGAAAGTGGTCTGGTCCGGGATCTTTCACGAAGGGCCGGTCTGACTGGGTCACTCGAGGAGACGGGGGGCGCAGTGATGTTACAAAGCGGCCAAAAAGAAAGCAGCAGACGAGGTAAGGGGGAGGGAGTGAGTACCTTGTACGAAACATGCGAAAAAGTACAAAATCAACCTTTCTCAACCTAAAATTAATTTCAGTCCTGCTGCAAATAACTGCGCACCCCACACGGTGTCAGGATGACCTTTTTGAATAACATCAACGTTTCTGCAAAATATTTTTCTCTTTAATATATTATCTGAGACACGAACACGGAGAAACTTTAAACAAAAAAAAACTTTACTGAAAGAGTGGTACATACATGGAACAGTCTCCCAGCGGAAGTGGTAGAGGGTAATACAGCGAGGGTATTAAACATGCATGGGATCGACATACGGCTCCTGAATCTAAGACGAGACCAACGACTGATTAAGGTTTGACCAAAAAAAAAAAACAGAAGCAGGATTCACAGTTTTCCTGTTCCCATGACAACTGAATGTGTTTAAAATCAGTGATTTCTATGACTTGCAGCTTAAAAAAACAGCTTTCTCTCAGTGAGTACGGACTTACGAGATGATAGAAGAGGCCGAGACTTCATGGTGGTTCTTAAACCGAGGCCTTAGACCACGAATGGCCCTCACAGGAGACCTGGAGCCGCCGTTGCTGTCAGTCATGTGATATTTTGGGTGACTTTCCCGGCTCAAACACCGCACTGAGCTGATGCTTTATGGCGATGCTAATGAAGTCCGTTCCTCCATAGACTTCCATTAGTCTGACTGGGTGATTTAGACCGAGCCATTCTATTGTTCCCCACAAGCAGTATGATAAGGAGTCGGGGTGTTTAGTAGATCGGGGATCAGATAACAGAGCGAGAATCATACAAACGGCTGATATGCAGCTGCCTGAAAACTTTATATTATGGTGCAAAAACTACAAACTGATTGTGAAATCTTTGTTTTTAATCTGATAAAAGGAACATTTTTTTAGTTTAAAGCATTAAAAGCCGATGCCGTAGCTGATTAAATTCCCTCATTTTAATGATTTCTGCCACCTGTGCCAGAAGGCCGTTCCACTTATCTGTCACCTTCTCAGCGAATGAAACCTTGCACTGCATCTAACCCTATAGTTTAATGGTAAAAGCGGGCAGTCACCATAGCAACCAACAGAACACCAGGGTTTTCTGTATATATATATATATATATCTTTCTTGATTGCTGCTGTTATATATTAAAGGTGGGGTTCCATCAGGCCTTTAAGAGCTGGGAGTGATGGGAATTGCATTCATTTGCTGTGCACTGGAAATGTAATGGTTAAATTGTATCCTTTTTATGTACCAAGATAGTGTTTAAAACACTCAAATTCCACCAAAAATATTTGATAAATATAAATATATTGTTTTTGGCCGATGTGAGGAATTCTTTCTTTCTTCATCTCGTTCTTTTGACGGACGCCGCGGTATCCGGGGTGACAGCTAATTTCCAGCCGGTGATCTCGTTACTCTCACCCCCCAGCAGATCGTTTCTCGGGGTGATTGATGAGTATTTACCTGCCAGCTGTCAGATTTATTAAAGATCCCGTTCCACCTACTCTGCCAAAATTAACACTTCTGTAACTGGACACAGCATTAAAAACATCATTCCCCAAAAAATAATTCATCAAGCTTGTAGAATTCTGTCTGGCTTTGAATTTTTGAAGGGAATGCTTATGTATCATGTGTCACATAAGCCGGCACTGATAGGCTGTTGCCATAGACACGGAAGGCATTTCTTAAAACCTGAGTGGGGCATTTAGAAGAATAATGGGTTTTATTTACCCCGTTTAATTTATAAAGCCGTTTCCTGCTGTTTCTATACACATTATCGGGGCTTTTAGGGCTGTAGAACCCTGCGATCCCCTCATACCCAGCAAACATTCTGACCTCCTAGAAAAGAGGGGCATCGGGGAGGAGAGAGGGGCATCGGGGGGGGGGAGAGGGGCATCCGGGAGATAGAGGGGCACAAGGATTTGATGCCCAAAGACGGACTGGAAAAACTAAACAGGGACACTTGGGAGGTTAATAAATGTTATGTTTAATATTTTAAAATATTTTAACATTTTTTGTCCCATTCTAAATGTTTCCAGTAGAATACGGTAAGAATGTGATTACTTCACACAATAATTTAATTCATTATAATCAATAACTTTCCGGTACTAATTTTCAGCCGATTTAATTTTATAAATGCCAAAGAAAAATAAAAAATGTCAGAAATAATTTTAAGCTAAGTTTAGCAGAGTACTTTTTTTCCCGCATATGCAAAGCAATGTCTTTTTCAATCAAATTAATTCCATAAATGATTAAAAAACATTTTTCTTCAAATTTTCATTAGGCATAATCTGCTTTTTTAGGCATATATTACTAAAAATTCCCACGGGACATTAAAATGACGAGTTCTTAAATAGAATGTATTTCCTATGAAGAACCAAGTAATAAAAAAAAAGCCTAAAGAGCGATAACCGATGAATACGCGGCTGGGCTGGAGACGACTTGTGGCGCTGGCGCTTTAAGGCCAGTGGCCGGCTGATGGTGTAAGTGGGACGGATGGAGCGGCAGCGGCCTACCAGGAGCTTTCATGATGTGCCAGATGGCCGGTCCTGGTCTCGATGAATATATTATTTGCATATTTTTTATTTTAGATTTTTTAAAATGTATTTTTTACTTAACAAATGATTGCTCATTAAAAAAACTGTGATTGACAGGCGCCATATAACTTGCTGAACTCCTACCATTAGTAACCATTAGAAACGTGCATTTAACTATTATTTGGTCGTTAGTGGTAAGAAATAAAAATATAAAAAAATATATATATTAAAAAATATAAAATATTAAAAAAATTAAAAACAATACTGTATAAAATGGATTATTGTCGCCATCACAGCTTTTAACATAAAAACTTCCTTTTTTTTTAATTAAAACTAACTAGTGCTTATGGTTTTCTTGCCAATCAGAAGTTATTTAAAAAATTTGGAGCCATTTCTTATTTGGAAAAAAACGGAGGGTCACAAAAACTGGCAAAACTAACGTAAAAGTATTTTTGATTTGGATTTGTACAAATTTTACCGAAATTATCCAATTTTGCCAATTTGTACAAAAGTGGACGGACCCCAAATGTAACAAACAGAAATGAGAGTGTGAGAGCGAGCGTGAGTGAATGAATGAGCGTGAAAGACAACACATTTTCTTCTCTGGAGAAGCCCTCCGAATTCTTTTGAACTTAAAAGGGTAGGAACCGAAATTCATTGCTCGAAAATGAAAAATTTGTAAGAATCTTTAAGTTAAGAAGCTGCCCCCCCCACTGTATACACACAAGGTGGGTTTTTGATATATATATATATGTTGCTTATTTAGTGTTTAAAACTGTAAAATGTCCCCCCCGCTGGAATTAACAGATTCAGGACTGAGCAGGGATCCCATCGACGAAAATGTAAAAAAAAAAGATTTTTGAGTATTCGTTAAAAAAAACCATTTAAAAAATATATATTATTGGATGAGTATTTACCGAAGCCCCTTTTCTTTGCATGGCGGGTAGATTTCCATCGGCAATCACAGCCAGAGAATGGTATTTAAAAAGGGCTTGGAATATCGATCCCGCTGAATACTTCTCATCCGTCTAATAGGAACGAGTCTGATTTGTTCGTTAGCAGAATCCCTTCTCACCCAAAGTAGGCGCTCCGCGAGTTTTTAAATGAATTGTTACGGTTCGCAAATCAATAGGGTTTCCAGCGCTAATCAATTCCTCAAGGTAAATACCATTTTTTAAGTTGCCTTGTGAACAATTTTCTACAATCCATGTTTTACTAAATGCCGGGAGAGTCGAGCGATCTACAGGGAATCGGCCAATCAATTCCCTCCCAAAGTAAATTGACTTATGGAGTCACCAACCTAGCACTTAAATCTAGAATTTTTATCAAATGGAATTCAATTAGCGCCGCCAATATAAAATGAGGCATTTCACGCGGACGGCGCGCGTGTGTTCGGAAATATTTCTATATGTTTCTTCATTTTTCTATATATAAGTTACGTACACAAACTTTACTAAAAGGGTGGTAGATAAGTGGAACAGCCGCCCAGCAGAGGTGGTAGAGGGTAGTACAGCGAGGGGATTTAAACATGCGTGGGATAGGCATATCTAAAACGAGATTACGGTTTGAGTCTGGGGGCCGAAAGGGGCCGATCTCCCGGCAGGCTCTAGATTTCTATGTTATAAACATACCATCAATATGAAATCAATGAATCCATGCTTCTTCAATCTGCATCATCTTTGTGTCTATGTACAGAATTCTGGATTTAAAGGGACCCCATCATGGAACATTTTAAACAGAACAAAACGGAGTATTTTAGTAAAAAAAATAAACAGCAAAAATTGTATAAAAAAACCATAATAATAATAATTATAACAACAATAATAACAATAATAATATTTAATAATAATATTCCGCCTGCTGATCTAAGCAGTGGATACCCCTTTAAGCCGGGCTTTCCAAACTGTGTTTCTTGAATGGAAACCCCCCTTCAAAAGGGACTGGCTGGGGTAAACAGGACACTTGGGAGGTTTGTCCGAAGGAGGTTATAGGGAAGACGCCAATATCCCCGCTCCGAAGTTACCTTCTGCGCCTCTCCCCTTGCCCCTTGTTTTGGCTGCGAATGTCTCATAAAGCGTATCTTGGCACCGAGGCGTCTGAATAATGATTTGGGCTTCTATGTAAGACATCTGAACGAGCCATAAGGTCCCCTACAGCTTGGCACCAAATATCCACATTTTTTTCACACTTTTCACTGACTGTCTCTTTTGAGCTGAAAACCCTCTTTATGGCATTCTGTAGACACTTTGCTCATTCTTGGTTTAAAATATATTTTAATATCGTTACACTGTTTCTATTCACAGGGTATATAGATTATACTTTATGGACTTGGCCTCCTAAACCCCAAACCTTTCCCCCTAGCTTCCAAAATTGAGCCACTTGGGTCCCTCACTGGCCCTACTGGAAGAGCTCAGCTGCAGAGCGTCGCGGGGCAGCCATGCGGGAGCTGCAATGGAGGTCTGTGTTGCAACCATTGAGTTTGCGGCTCCCTGGGTCAGTGGGGAGGGGGGGGATCAGAGGACCCCCTCTACCCAGCAATAATCCCCACTACAGTGGGACAAATGGGCTCCTACCCACTACAGTGCCTGGAAATCAGGACTATCCTGAAAAATCCAGCACTGTTGGCAGGCCCGGACTGGCCATCGGGCACACCGGGCGTTTGCCCGGTGGGCCGGGCCACGGCAGGGCCGCATTGACTTAGGGGCTGATGGAGCTGCAGCTCCAGGCCCCTACCCTACCTACGGCCGCATTAACGCAGGGCATAAGGGGCACCTGCCCCTTAAGCCCGCCGCAACTGCGACCGGGTCCGCCACTCTAAGGGGCCGGGAAGTCCCCACCAAGGCCGGCCTTACGGGTCTGCGGCCGCACAGGGTTTAAATTAAAACATCGGGGTTTTTTTAACTTTATTTAACATCCTCCATGTTAAATAAAGTTTTTTTAACTTTATTTAACATGGAGGATGTTAAATAAAGTTGAAAAAAAACCCCGATGTTTTAATTTAAACCCTGTGCGGCCGCAAACCCCTAAGGCCTGCCCTGGTGGGGGCTTCCCGGCCCCTTAGAGCAGGACCGGCCTTTGGGGTGTGCGACCGCACAGGGCGTCACACTCTAGGGGGGGGTCCGCACCGGGTGCCGCTCATCAGGGGGTGCCAACTTGCGGCACCCGGCACCCCTCCAGAGACGGACAGTAATGTCCGCCGCTGGAGGAGCAGGCTCGCAAGGGAGCGGTATCGGAGGTCTTTAACAGACCTCCGGTTCCCTTGAGTGATTTTAAGCCGGGTTCAACCCGGCTTAAAATCACTCAAGGGAGCCGGAGGTCTGCTAAAGACCTCCGATACCGCTCCCTTGTGATCCGCGCGGCAACAGCTGCTGTGTGCCGGGGTTTGTTGTTGGATCCCGGCGCACAACACTGAAGCCGCGCCCACCGCTGTCCGTGCCCTCTGACCCGGAAGAAGACAGAGAAGACAGAAGAACTGAAGAAGAGGAGCGAAGAGGAGGAAAAGGAGCTGTAAGGAGAAAAGAGGAAAGGTAGGAAAATATTCAGTGAGAGTGGATTAGTATATATGTGTGGATTGGTATATAGGTGTGGATTGGTATATGTGTGGATTGGTATATATGTGTGTGGATTGGTATATAGGTGTGGATTGGTATATGTGTGGATTGGTATATATGTGTGGATTGGTATATATGTGTGGATTGGTAAGTGTGTGAGAGTGATGGGTGTTATGCTGTACCATTTCCAATGTCTTTTTCATGATCTAATTATGCTCTAAAAGTACATCATAACTCCCATCACTCTATACTGTTCCATACAGTGGCAGAGCTGGGAGGCAGAGGCTTTGCACCCTCACCGCAGGACTCTTGAAAGGTAAGTGAACTTCAAAGAGGGAGAGGGTAGATAGTTAGGAGGGGGTAGATAGGGAGAAGGGCGTGAGACGGGGGAAAGGGGGTAGATGGGGCAGAAGGGAGTGAGAAGGGGTAGATAGGGCAATCATACTCCTATCATGCCAAGTCTGCGAGTACATCCTGGAATCTGGGTATGCCTGGGCATGATAGGAATGTGATTGCTGTTAACAATCATATA
This sequence comes from Sceloporus occidentalis, assembly GCA_023333645.1. Lineage (NCBI taxonomy): Eukaryota > Metazoa > Chordata > Lepidosauria > Squamata > Phrynosomatidae > Sceloporus > Sceloporus occidentalis. Next base: position 872,242 of record JALMGF010000249.1, read on the forward strand.
TATATACATATAATATTGTTTTTTAATTGTTTTGTCCTATTTTGGTGTGTTACTTACTTTAAATAAAAGGGGTTTTTTTATGGTGTGGGGAGGTCATATTCGGTTTCGGACAGGTAAATGCTGCATTTTCGGTTTCAGTCCAGAATTCGTTTCGGTGCATCCCTACTACTAAGCCAGACTATGAAGTGGTAGGCCTACACCACAACAATGTTTGGCGTAGTATATAGTGATTGGGGTTATGCTGCACTATTGTCAATGTCTGGCTCAATGTATAGTGATAGGGATTACGCTGTACCACTGTCAATGTGTGCCTCAGTATATAGTGATAGGTGTTATGCTGTACCACCGTCATTGTCTGCCTCAGTATATAGTGGTAGGTGTTATGCTGTACCACCGTCAATTTCTGCCTCAGTATATAGTGATAAGTATTATGCTGTACCACCGTCAATGTCTGCCTCAGTATATAATGATAACAGTGAGAAGAGGCAGAGGTGGTAGATAGTGATACAGGGGGATAGATAGTGAGAAAGGGGAGTTTTGTTACAAGTTTTTATTCCTTTCTTTTTTTGGGATGGGGGGGCACCAGAGGAGTAGTCCGCACAGGGCGCCAGAACACCTAAGGCCGGCTCTGCCTTAGAGTGGCGGACCCGGTTGCAGTTGCGGCGGGCTTAAGGGGCTCTGCCTTAATGCGGCCATATAGGCCCAGTCAGTCCGGTCCTGACTGGGCCTATTTTAAGGTAGGAGCCTGGAGCTGCAGCTCCATCAGCCCCTAAGTCAATCCTGCCCTGCCACAGGCACGGTCGCAGTTGCTGCTTGCTCTGGCAACAAGGTAAATAGGGTGAAGGAAGGGGCTGCAGTGAGAAGGGGCAGAGGGGGGTTAGGTAGTGAGAAAGGGGGAGAGGGGATAGATAGAGGCGGTACATATTGAGAAGTGGGGAAGGGGGTTACATAGTGAAAAGGGGGAACATAGTGAGAAGGGGCAAATAAGATGATGAGAGGGGGTAGTGTGAATGCGTATGAGAATGAATGAATAAATGTGTGGATGAATTGTGTGAATGCGTATGACAATTAATGAATTCATGTGTGGATGAATTGCTTGAATGATTTGTGAGACTGCATTAATGAATGTGTTAATGATTTGTGTGAATGATTAAATGCAAAGATGGTACATGAAGGGTGGGCTTTAACAATAAATAAATAAATAAATATGGGCTGCTCAGGCTTAAATGCCCGGGCCTATTTTTTGTCCCAGTCCGGGCCTGACTGTTGGTATGTATGTGTTCCTAACTCCAGAGACCAAACTGATGACTCGTTACTCATATAGCCAGTTGGATGCTGGGATAACTGTAACAAGAAGGGGTTAATATTCACACCATACATCAGAGAAGTCGCCCGGCGCTCCCATGCATCGGTAATCGCTGGCGCGCCCCTCCGAGCTTCCAAAGCAGAACTAAAATTAGTCCATTTAATACAAAATTCAGAAACATGTTTAATTTATCAAAAATGTATTTTTAAACCAGCGCGTCGGTGGCTTCTGCTTCGTGATGGGCCGCTGGGATGATAATATGAACTGAGAATTGTGGTTTTTGGCTGTGTGTCGTATCTTATTTATTTTATACTTTAATCGAAGACGCGACGCAGAAGCAGATAACCGTAAAATATAAAAAAAAACATATTTTACACTTTTAGGGCTCTTTTAAATGAAAATCTCAATGCAAATTAGTAGACTGTTATATTTTAAAGATTCCACTCAAGATTTTCCATATGGAAATGTATCTATGTAACGGAGTCTATAGATAGAAGAACCCTTAACCCCTAACCCTAACCCATAACCCTAACACTTAACCCTAACCTGACCCATAGCCCTAAACCTTAATCCTCACCTAACACAAACCCTAACACTTATCCCTTAACCCTAACCCTCAAACCCTAAATGGCTGATTTTTAATGGAATCTCTTCATAAGTATACAGAGGCCCTTTATCACTCCCATCCCTCCTGTGCTCCAATGGCCCATTATCACTCCCATCACTCCTGTGTTCCAATGGCCCTTTATCACTCCCATCACTCCTGTGCTCCAATGGCCCATTATCACTCCCATCACTCCTGTGTTCCAATGGCCCTTTATCACTCCCATCCCTCCTGTGTTCCAATGGCCCTTTATCACTCCCATCACTCCTGTGTTCCAACGGCCCTTTATCACTCCCATCACTCCTGTGTTACAATGGCACGTTGTGTTCGCTGATCCAAGTTTAAGTTTAAAAGGCTAATTGATGGTTAGAAAACCCTTTTGTAATTATGTTACAGCCAGAAATTTCCTTATTTTCCATGAAAACAGCTGATTGACCCCAAACTTTTGAACAGTGTGGCACAACATCAAAATACTATTGCTGCTAATTGTATTTTATATTTAAAGGGAACGACAAATGCCTAAAATGTATATAACTTTAACCACAATCTAAGCTGTCTCCAAAAATAGTTTTCAGTTAGAATTCCTGAACCTTCTTTCACACGGCTAGAGAATTCTTCCATTCTAATCAAATTGTTACATCGCTTCCAGCAGCCAATCCGTGGCAAGAATTCTTGGACCACCCAGGAGGAGCACAGCTTCAGGTGAAGAGCTGCAGCTTCTATCTCAAATTATTCACAGAATGCTAGGGCTATTCACAGTCAGCGGGCTCTGGACCGGCCATCGGGCACACCGGGCAAATAACCAGTGGGCTGCTAGCCAACAGTGCCCCATTCTCACCCAATCACCCAGCCACTGACCTTAAAACGCAATGGGTGTCTTCATCACCACCAGTCCAGCCCTGGACAAAAACAGATGGCTGTTATAATTCAACAAATTCATGAAATATTAATTCCAAAAATGCCCTTAAATCTAAAGATATTTCATGACTTTGTTGGGTAAGAATCCCTTGGATCACAAACTTCAGAAAAGACCCAATCTTCGTAAGAATCCAGTAAATCGCAGGAACATCTATTTTTACATCCAGCCACCCAACATCATGCATGACGGGGAGCGGAATCCAAAGCGTCCCACCTGGGCGTGAATCTCAAAACAACTCAATTCTGGGTGGAATTTTTAGCAAAAGAGAATTATTAACAAAAAAAACACAAATCCGACTCAGGCCGGAACTATCTGCAGTGAAAAGGACTTAGAATTTCCATCCAATGTTTCTTTATTATATTTAATTTATATTTATTATATTATTTTTATTTCTCTACCCACCACCTATGACTTCTACTGCAAGGGTTAAAGAAACGGTAATCCTTTCCATGGCTGGAGCTGAACAGATCAGAGACACCATTATTGAGTTATTATTTAACGGCGCGTGTGTGACAGGGCCAGGCTAGCTGGCTCATATGTCATATGAAGTTTAGCCGGGTCACGGAGCACTTTTGTGTCCGGTTCTGTATACTGTGACCCGGTAATATATTATATTGTGTTTATTGTGTAACCGGCCCAGAGACTGATGTGGCTGCAGCTCCAGCCTTCAAAGAGACGATCCTATAATCTGGCTGGGGCTCTTAATCAGCCAGCACAGCCCTGTCTGCCCAGCCGGCACCCGCACTACAGGGGGGATAACACAGGTGGGGGAACCCATTGTATTCTGTAATCCCCTCACCTGATACATCCCCTGTATACTGATGGGATTTGCCTCAGCCCTCAAACAGGGGTACCCAGCCTTGGGTACGGTGACCCTGTAACAGCGTGGAAGAAGAAATATGGAGTGGACGGCGCGGCGCTTAATCACCGCTCCTCATATCAAAAAGAGTTTGAGTTCAGGGCAGAGAAGGATGTGATGGCGGCGGCACGTCCAACAATTCTTATAACATTTAATAACTGGCCGGCTGTACTCACCACAGCAAAAGTCATCCATCAAAACACCCAACGTACAGCACTGTATACAGTAATAACCCCCGCGCTGTATACAGTAATATAACCCCCCAACGCTGTATACAGTAATATAACCCCCAGCGCTGTATACAGTAATATAACCCCCAGCGCTGAATACAGTAATATAACCCCCAGCGCTGTATACAGTAATATAACCCCAGAGCGCTGTATACAGTAATATAACCCCCCAGCGCTGTATACAGTAATATAACCCCCCAGCGCTGTATACAGTAATATAACCCCCAGCGCTGTATACAGTAATATAACCCCCAGCACTGTATACAGTAATATACCCCCAGCGCTGTATACAATAATATAACCCCCAGCGCTGTATACAGTAATATAACCCCCCAACGCTGTATACAGTAATATAACCCCCCTGCGCTGTATACAGTAATATAACCCCCAGCGCTGTATACAGTAATATAACCCCCAGCGCTGTATACAGTAATATAACCCCCAGCGCTGTATACAGTAATATAACCCCAGAGCGCTGTATACAGTAATATAACCCCCCAGCGCTGTATACAGTAATATAACCCCCCAGCGCTGTATACAGTAATATAACCCCCAGCGCTGTATACAGTAATATAACCCCCAGCACTGTATACAGTAATATACCCCCAGCGCTGTATACAATAATATAACCCCCAGCGCTGTATACAGTAATATAACCCCCCAACGCTGTATACAGTAATATAACCCCCCTGCGCTGTATACAGTAATATAACCCCCAGCGCTGTATACAGTAATATAACCCCCAGCGCTGTATACAGTAATATAACCCCCAGCACTGTATACAGTAATATAACCCCAGCGCTGTATACCGTAATATAACCCCCAGCACTGTATACAGTAATATAACCCCCCAGCGCTGTATAGAGTAATATAACCCCCCAGCGCTGTATACAGTAATATAACCCCCAGCGCTGTATACAGTAATATAACCCCCCGCGCTGTATACAGTAATATACCCCCCAGCGCTGTATACAGTAATATAACCCCCAGCACTGTATACAGTAATAACCCCCCCAGCGCTGTATACAGTAATATAACCCCCCCAGCGCTGTATACAGTAATATAACCCCCAGCACTGTATACAGTAATATAACCCCCCCAGCGCTGTATATCCCCAGCAAACACAAATCTACAGTCTTGTGGCAGCCAAACTGGGGTGATCTGGGGGATGTTGTTGCTATTAACTCTATTTGTCAAAGTGCCCGATGTTCTGCGATGCTGCACTTGTTATGTCCTCTGTATACCCAGCGTACAGCGCTGCTGCATATGCTGGCGCTATGACAATAAATAACAATGAAGGGCAGGATCCCAACGTATTTTTTGGCCAATGTCTTTTGACTCTCGGGCTGAGATGATCTATAGCCCCCCCCCCCCCCGGGAATGTATAGAATCCCCCTTTAACCCATTTGTGCCGAATGCATTGTTTGTGTCAACCGCTGATATAAAAATTAACCCTTTGCACGCAGGAGGCGTGTAATATCTTACCAGGAGCGCTGTGCTTCACCGTTTAGCTGATGCGTGCTTTGCGCGGTTACCATGGGAATGTTTTCTGAAATGAGTTCAGATTCATCAATGTTTCAGAATTTGTGAATAATGAGTACCTTTCCTGACCCCCACCTCGTCTCCGTCCCCCTCCCTGAAACTGTAACCCCCCAAACACGGAGTCCACGGCGATAACTTACCCCATTGAGTTAACTCTTTCTTAGCGTTAAGTTACGGTGTGATTGCAGCGGGCTTTGTAAGGGTCTGAGGGGGGCTTCAGAACAGGGGATTTATTAGATCATTAGACAATGCTGGTTCTGCCACAGGCTGCCACCTAGAGTTCCAAGTCAGGTCCCTTACTGTGTCTATTCCCCTTTTGGGGACTGTTACTTTGTATCACACTGGGAGAGCCCCGTTCCTCATTCTATCCCGGGCGCCCAATTGGGTAAAAAAACCAATATTATAGTAAAACCTTTATCTCTGGGCATAATTTGTCTCCCAGACAACAGCCTCGTCTTCTATCAGAGCGGTTATGTGTGAAAGTGTTTGCGGACACCATTGTGTATAAATCACGGACATTCTCATCTGATATTCAGATGTAACAAACAACAGGAGAGAAATACCCGTGCCAAAGAGCTTACAATCTATTCTCTGTGTCTCTCAACACAGCTGCTTCGCAAACATGGGATTCATGAAATAATAAAAAAAAAAATATATATCTATTTATCCAGATTTCCCAGATTCCTCGTGCATTTTGCGCGTGCGGCACGGATCGGCACAGATCGGCACGTGTGGCGGGTTTCGTCTGCTTGCGCGAAGGTGAAATTCCTCGGAGCGCTTTTGGAAAAATGTAAAACTAAGCAAATTGCGTTAAGCGGATAATTAGAAGGGGGGGGGCAGATCGCCCGTCTGCGCAGAGGCAAAAATGACATCGACTCACAACAGATTTCGCACCTACGGGAGCAGTCGTAGAGAGGATGACATAATTGTTGCCCCCGGCAACCAGCGGCATCCTCCTGCCAGCCTCTCGCGACTGCGTTACCGAACTGGCACGGGATTCGGCGCCCGCTGCCGGGGTCGGCGCCCATGCGGCCAATCTGGAGCCGGCGCAGGGTGAGCAGGAGCTGGCACGGCGCGGGAACATCGTGTATCGGAAGCACGGGCCCTCGGCATCCATTACAACGCTCCATCCCGCTACATTTTAACATCAGGTTTCCATTACTTAACCCCTTTTGTGCCAGAGGGATGCGACGTGATACTCGGTGCGGTGTTTCTTCAGCACCCCCCCGTATCTAAAATACATGCACACACTATGACACACACGTGCTCTAACAACATACACTTACACACACACACATATATACATACACACACATATATATATACACACTATCACACTCTGTATGACACTCACACTAACACCATACACACACTCACTCTTACACCAAATAATAACACACATGCACGCTAACACCATACATTAACACCCTCAAACATGCTTACATCATACACTAACGTAACTAAAATACATGCATATACTATGACACAAACATGCTCAAACACCATATACACACATATATACACACACACATACTATTATACTCCCTCACACCGCTAACCCTAACTTAACTCATGGGCGTTTCGTTTGCCAGGCTCCTGCATACGGTGACATCATCACCTTATTGCCTATCCACTGGCCTAGGGCTGAGGTTTGTTTCAGGGAGAAGGCCGCCCCGCTGCTACATGATCAGGGGCAGATCGACCTAACGGGTAATCAGAGCGCGCCATGTGCCAGCTGGCCCACATACACTATGTATGTATGTGCAGGATTATTCCTCCCCATTAAGTTATCTCTATTATCCTCTATTGTTAAACGTCTGATTGTGGCAGGAGTAGACGGGAGAGAACGTCAGGTTAGGAGATGGATTAGATAATGCTGGTTCTGCCACAAACTGCCACCCATCTCAGCAGATGACATCGACTGGCAAACGGAAACCACCGACGACGTGTAATGGTAATCCAACGATGCGAAACGATGCGACGGGGCAATTATTCTTTAGTTTATTCCTGGAAAGATTCTATTGCACTTCGTTCCGTGTGACGTGAAGCGTGATCGCGACATATAACACGGACTGAACACGAAACGCCGCGGGATCTATACGCGTTTGTGGCTCCTCCTGGAGAGAACATTTTTTCTGCATCTGATTGAAATTTTGGTTAATTGTTAAAACGCCCTTTTTTTCCAGCTTTCTCTCTCTCTGTTACTTTTAGTTAAAATTTGCTATTTTTGATGATTATTAATGTAACTTTATCTAAAAGTAACAAATTCCCCGGGAGAGACAATTGGATGATGGCTCAGAGGTAACGGCCGCATCCTTCCATTTTATCCTCTGATAAAGAGGCCACAGCAGACTCCATGCAGAGCTCCATCCACAATATGTTGTGACATCAGGTAAATTAGTGACATCACAGGATGTTCCCCGTCACATCCTCTTTTTCAATTGGATACTTGTTGGGACATTTGATGATGCCACAATGTCAGCCCAGATGTCTTAGATTCAGGAGCCGTATGTCTATCCCATGCATGTTTAATCTCCTCACTGTATTACCCTCTACCACTTCTGCTGGGAGGCTGTTCCACTTATCTACCACCCTCTCAGATAAGTAAAATCAGTATGAAAAAGGAAGCCTATGTATCCGGGTATCGCTGGAGATTTTGCACGTGTTCACTAATGTCCCTTTTTTCATCACTCGTGATAGGAACCTGTTCTCCGGTGTGATGTAGAAACGATCCAATTGGATGCGGGAATCACTGTTTCATGATTTATTTATGTGTCTTGTGAGTGAATCAGCTGACATTCGTGCTCCGGGGCTCCTCCACGTGACCGATGTCAGTCTTGGCCAAAGCAGGGACACAATGCTAGAATCTTACCGATAGCTCAGATATATATATATATATATATATAGCAACCGCCAGGGCCGGCCCAAGACAAAATGCCGCCTGGGGCGAATTTTAAAATGCCGCCCCCCCCCTTATCTACCCTTCCTCTCCCTCCGTCCCTGCCGCCCCCCCTTGTACTTACCTTTCAGCAGTCCTGCGGCGAGTCTCCCTGTTTGAGGAAATCTTCCGGCACTCAGCATTACAAGCCGGCACCGAGACCGAACAGGGAGACTCGCCGCAGAGGAGAGAGAGAGGGGCGCCGAGCGGGTACTGACAGCTTGGTAAGCGAAAACCACTCGGCACCCCTTTCTCTCTCTTTCGCTTTAAAAAAAAAAAAAAAAAGGGGCTTTGCCGCCCCTTCAAAAGTGCCACCTGGAGCGGTTGCCCCATTCGGCTCCATTGTCGGGCCGGCCCTGGCAACCGCATGGCACGAGGTCAGGCAACACGTCCTGATTCACTTGCATGTGCCCTGGAGCAGAAGATGAGCACTTCCGATGCTTAAAATACCCCGGATATTAGTCACAGCTGTTTAGGAAATTAACCCTTTGCATTTTATACAGTTTTAATAAAACCAAGTAGAGTAAAAAAAAACAGCCTTCTATACAGTATTACCCCCCCAGTGCTGTATACAGTATTACCCCCCAGTGCTGTATACAGAAATAACCCCCCCAGAGCTGTATACAGTAATAACCCCCCCCAGCGCTGTATACAGTAATGTTGGTGACAAAAACCTGGTTTTATCTCATTTTGTCCCAATAAACTCCCTGGAGCCGCCGGTGCTGTCAGTCATGTGATATTTTGGGTGTTTTTCCCCGCTCAAACCCCACACTGAGCTGATGCTTTATGGCGATGCTAATGAAGTCCATTCCTTCATAGAGTTTCATTAGTCAGAGAGTCCAGCTGGGCGATTATGACCGAGCCATTCTATTGTTCCCCACAGGCAGTATGATAAGGAGTCGGGGGGTTTAGTAGATCGGGGATCAGATAACAGAGCGAGAATCATACAAACGGCTGATATGCAGCTGTCTGAAAACTTTATATTATGGGGCAAAAACGACAACTGGGGTAAAAAAGCAAACAGCAATATTTTAGAAAACTTATTTTTGATCTGATAGTAGGAAAAAATTTAGGGTGAGTTCCCCTTTAAAAGGTTAAGTTACTGATTAGCAGAATTATTCTGGGCTCTTTTACGCTCGTTTCTCGGAGGCTCTCAGCGTCTCTCAAGTCTCCTTATAACCGAAGCTCTTGGATACAGCGGTCTCTTTTCTCTCCAGGTGTTGGAAGCGTCAGACCTCTCAGCGGAGAGACGCTCTCATCTCAAGCATTTACGCGATTTATAAATGATAAAGAAAAGTCTACAGACCAAGGGGCGTCTCAAAAATCCCTAAGACCAAAAATTATTGATGCCCCCTGTGACAGGGCCAGGCTAGGCTGCGCATGCTGGAGAAAGGTGGAAAATGGGTGAATTTTGTTAAAAAATGGGCAGAAAGTGTTTGTAAACTTGGTTTAGAGTGGGTGGAGTTATTTTTATGAAGCCCTTCCCTCCCTCGCTCCCAAGGCAGCCCAGACAAAGTGGTGCTCCTGCGCATGCATTTTCAGCCTTATGGAGAATTCAGCCCCCAGGGTTTCTGAATTGTTTTTCAATGTATCTGTGTCCACAATGTTTTCACGTCCAGTCTCTTCCAGGTGATGCAGGAAGTCAGAATATTCTGAATGAGGTCATCTGTATTCAAGCAGGGGTTCTAGCACTGCTAGAGGGGTGAGAAAAGCACCAGGTGGGATGTTCAGGTCTCATTTAATCAAAGATGAATATGAAGGAGTCGGCTCTAGACTGTGCGACCCTGAGAATGTACCCACTCATCCCGCGACCCTAAGACTGGGGTAAAACCCCCAGGAATCAGGGGCAAATCCTGACCCTTGCCGAGGATGGCTATACTTGTACGCATGGCAGGACAGGAGGAACGCCGTCTCCAGGCCACAGAAATAATCCCACTCCGGATGCAAATATTTGACACATAAATGTAACTATTTTATTTAAAAAGAAACATATCGGTTGATACATATTATCAGCTGCGATGGCAAAATAAATGTATTTATTTAACATCAAATCATAAAAATAGTCACACTACTGGCTCTACCATATTGGCTGCAATGAGCTTCTGCTGTGGCAATGACCGAAAGTAATGTCCATTAGAAGGTGGGCCATTGAATTGGATCTTGTTTCTGCTCCAGGTTTATAAAGTAATTATAAATTAAGTAATTAATATATGAGGAATATTCCTGCTGTTTTTGGGCTGCACTGCCACAAATCTGTAAAATGTTACTCATGACATAAATAATATTAGTAAAGTGTAAATATATGTAAAATGTTACGAGGCTCTTATATTAGTATTTCTATTGTCACTTTTATAGCACACACTTATAGTAGTTTAGAATAATAATATTTAGAATAATAATAATAATTCACAACTGGGGCAAACTGATTGGTTGAAACACCAAGTAACCAATCAGAACCCAGCATTTATCATGAGACAAGGCATATTTGTAAAAATGGATAGTTACAATAACTTCCCTAAATTCCTTTTTATTTTATTGCAAGTGAGGAGGGATCGGAATCTCGTGCCAGACAATTAGAGTTAAGTGAACGGCTTTATCAAAGAAATTGTCCCTTCCAATGAAACCAAATGAAGAAACCGGCGATCCGGCCAAACGCTGTCCAACTTACTAATGTGCCTGAATTTTCCTTAGTAAGATCAAACAACTCACTAGTAATATTTCACGTTTCCATGGCAACCTAAAAAAATCCAGATCGGCAATTAGCATTGAGAAGTGAGAAGTGCAATCCGAAGCCATTTTTATCGGCACGATGATCCAAGGAAACGAAACGGAGTGAAGGTGGAGTAGAGTTACGGGGAACGTTTCATGACGTGAAGTAAAGCCTGCCGGCAGATCGGCCCCCATCCGGCCCCCGTCTGGTCGCCCGTTTCTCCTGCTGTAAAGACTCAAACCTTAATCAGTCGTCGGTCTCGTCTTACATTCAGGAGCCGTATGTCTATCCCATGCATGTTTAATCCCCTCGCTGTATTACCCTCTACCACTTCTGCTGGGAGGCTGTTCCACTTATCCACCACCCTCTCAAAGGAGGAATATAATATTATGGCACCGCCTATGGGGCAATAGAAAATGCCCACTAGTTAGAAAAGTATATTATATTTTGAACACCAGAAATAAACTCGGCCATGATGTCAACTTGAGTTTTAGGGAACCATCACCTAAGTAACGTCCACGGAGACGCAATTCCCACAATTAGCGATTTCTCTAGTACGTAAACATTTGTTGTTTTTTTTTTTGCTACGTTTTTGACGTTCTCAGAAAAACCACCTGAGTTCAGTTCATGACTCTGATTACACACAGAGGACTCGGAGACCTTTGCGTCACTTAAAGTACTTCTCAGTTAAAGTACTTTATTAAAGCGAAAACGTGAAGCAGGGAATATTGATTCAGCCGAGTGCCGGCTCCAAGATGATAAAGTATTTGAAGATGAAAATAAGAAAAAGGAAATGTTTGTCTCCCCCCCCCCCCCCCCGATTCATCATCCTAATGACTAAACGGCGTGTTATGATCTGATTATGAATCAGGAGAATGTAAATCATTATTAACGACGTTCCGCGGATCAACATTAAACATCAATGGAAGGTTACGCTTCTTATTGTGAGACTCTTTCACTAGATTTCATTTCAAAATATTGCAACAATTTGTAAATGACATAATTAAGCTGGAAGCAATATATTGAAAAATAGAACTAATTCATCTTGATAACGGTGTTTTGGAATAATGGGGGATTAGCGGCACGACGAGTGCTCAGCGAAACCAGACGCGTTTGTTTTAATTGGCTTATAATATGCCAGCTGTAATGGGTATTGATCTTTAAGGGAAGCTGCAGCAGATAGGGTGAACGTGGTGTCAATGCAGGTCCTCTCTCTGGTCCTCTATGGTCTATCTGTGTACAGACAGTGCCGTGGCTGCACTGCCTCCTGGTGGAGACGGTATGCAATTGAACATGACTGCTATTCTTAAAATATACTGCACTGCCATCTAGGGATGAAATAGTGTAGGTGTGCTTGCTACTGATTACCTTAACCGCGGATAGTCCACTTCCATCTAGTGGCCAAAGGGTGTAAGTGCGCCTACCACTGATATCTTTAGTTTTTTTTTATATATACATAGCACTGCCACTAAAGGGTGCATGAAGGCTAGTCCTTATTAATGCCTCCTGCAGGACTTCCCAGCCCTGGACCTACCACCCTAGGAATCCACCAGTGCATAGAATGTATGTGTGCCTGCCAATTATATCCTTAGCCTTTGATATACAGCCCAATCCTTAACTTTTTTTATTTGAACTACATTGCCTCCTAGTGGTGAAAGAATGTAACACCCCTTTAGAACGAAAGCTCATTTGAGAAGGGTCCCTTCTAGCATTTTGTTTCTTTAAATCCACATTACATGATGTACTTTTTGCCATGTCCTGTTTGGCCATTGTACAGCACTGCGGAATATGATGGCGCTATATAAATCAATCAATTAATAAATATAGAATGCCAGCCATTGATATCATCCTCTGCTGTGCTACCTTTTACTGGTGCCTGTCACTGGAATCCTTAGCTTTTTATATTCATATCTAGATACATATCGGTAAACTTTATTGGCCAACAGAATATTTTATTAGATAGGGAGACATTAGGCAGGCTTGAAAAAAAAAATCTAGATTCACCCCGAGGGCAGGAGACAAAAAAGCAATAAGCTCTGTCTGCGAATAGAGAAACAATAGTCGGATTCTAGTTGGATCAGGAAAAAAAAACCTTTTATCCGACAGTACAGGATCCATACTAATAACTTGCCCATTAGTCACTTCTTCTATGTGAAGTTCCAGCTGTGAAACCGGCGGAGAGAAAAGGAAACGGTTTGTAGTGAACTTTCTGCCAGGAGAATGAATAATTATCATACTAACTGAAAAAAAAAAGTGCCAGAAGTGGGGTGAGGGGGTATTAGGGTAGTCCCGGGATATGGGTGCTTGCCGTTCGTGGCGGCCACTTTCATGACCCCTTATGGGCGGCTCTATTTTGTTTTCACTGTAAAAATGTCAAAACACTCGATATATATGAAAAAATGCATGTTGCGGGCAGAAGGAAGACAGAAACATACAACGTGACGACCAATGATTGAAAGAAAAACTGTTTTGAAACATTTTATCACAGCAACCAACACTTATCATCACATCATTATACCCTAAAGATAGGGACAAAGGGTTAAAAAAAACATGATCCAGGGACTCTAGGGGTTAAATAACCTGGTCATGAAGAAGGCATAGAAACAGTTAACTAGTGATACCAAAATATGCAGTTTGCTTACAAATAAAATGGGAATTAACCCATTAAGCCACATGTGCACTCAGGTTTGTTTTTTTTTAATATTAGTGATTATCGGTAATTTAGTACTTTTTGATGGTTATCAAATTCTGTTACTTAATAAAACATATTAATGCAATAATAATAATAATACTAATAATAATAATTATTATTATTATTGAGGAGCCGGCCCATGTGAGTGCCTATTATTATTATTATTTGTATTAATAGTATCAATTAATGTATATAGTGCCATCATATGCTGTGGCGCTGTACAATGGGTGAAAGGGACATAGTAGTGCATCCCATAGCAATGTAGACAGAAACAAAAGGTTAAGAGGAACCTGCTCAAGGAGCTTACAATCTAAAGGTATAGTTAACACTAGCATGAGCCGGCTTAGCTCCAGCTGGCCCAGCTATATCCAGAAGCAATTGACTCGAATGATTCTAATTATAGGGGAAGAAATGTATAGCTGAGCGAGAAAGCTTCTGTTACATGTTAGGTACACGGTGGAGTGGAGTGCAGCATTTTCTGGGCCAAAATTCCTGATTTTAGCCCATCTGCGGTAACTCAACAACCGGAAAACCGCCAGTTCCCACCCCTGATAATAATAAACTTTGGGGTCGGGGTGCCCGTTGCTCCTTAGAACAGACCGTTTGTTGGCGGCCGAGCCGTTGGAATAAGGGTCGCTATGGAAACTGTTCCTTGTCAGGAGGTAAAGTTATTCTGAATGAAGTCACTTGTGTTCAAGTGATGATGTCACTCATTGGACCATTTTTAATTGACATTAATATGAAATAAAGTGCTCAAACTTCCGAAATCTAAAAGTGATCCACCAGCCGGGAGGAGGTGTTACGGCGGATGATTGGAAATTAGTCCTTAAAGCATTTGAAAAATATCAGATCATGAGACGCAGCGGGAGGGAGCGGCGTTCAGAGCAGAATGTATGAAAATGGGAATATTTCACGCACGCCGTCTCTTTGAAGCTCTAAACGTCTCATTCGAGGGTCACATCCAGGTAATCTCACCGAAAAAATGTAAGGTGTGATTTAATGTTATTACCGGGGAAGCGGATCCGGGACCGGCCATCCGAGGCGTCGTTACGGAAACGCCGCCGCTGATTATCACATCTCCTCTGACCTGGGATTTTGATAGAAAAATCATTTTTGCAGTTTTGCTAAATTATTAATGTGCTTTCAAAACGTACCCCGCAGCGCTGCCTGCCACACGGTTCATAAACACGGGCGCGGAACGTCTGCGCTGATGCTTCATTATTGGATGCGTTGTGGGCACTAGCGCATACCTCTCGAGTGTCCCTGCTCAGTATGGCCAGTCCCTTTTTGGGCCCCCAATTTCTTTCCCCATCTTTCCTCCCCCTGGTGCCACTTCTTCCTCCCCTTAATGCCCCTCCTTTCTCCACTGATGCCCCTCATCCCCTGATACGCCCTTTCCCTCCCCTGATGCCCCTCTTTTCCAGGGGCTCAGAATGTTTGCTGGGTATGAGGGTATCGCAGGATTCTACAGCCCTAAAAGCCCCGATAATGTGTATAGAAACAGCAGGAAACTGCTTTATAAATGAAACGGGGTAAATAAAACCCCATTATTCTTCTTCTAAATGCCACACCCAGTTACACTAATAGCCCCTCCCAGTCACGCCCCTAACAACACACCCTAAACAAAAAGCAAACCTTTTTGACCATTTGCAATGAGGTGTGACGTTTTCCTGTGGGTGGATAATGAGCCAAATGGGCGTGGCTAAACTTCTATGACCAATCCTGTAGATCCTCCGGCCAGCCCAGCTTGTGACATCCTATAGCCACTCTTTTTGTTGGAGGTGGATGTGGATTGGCCTCTTTATCGATTTCTAGCGCAGATCTCAACCAATCCCACAGCTCCATAGGCCAGCAAGGGCAAAACCGGGACTGTCCCGCAAAAAAACAGGATGGCTGGGAGATATGCAGCAATATGAATCACAGAGGCAAACTTTATATTAATATTTAGGTGAAAAGGAAAGATTAGTAAACTGTACAAAAATAGAATCAGGAATATTCTAGAATAACTCAGTTTCCATTGGAAATTGGATTATTTAAATCAGCAGGACTCCCGTTGATATCTCTGCCGGGGGCCACCTATCTCCTTATTCTATACGAGATCATTAGAATCACGCGATATATTCTGTAAAAGCATCCAAATTTCATTGATAAGCAGTTTAACCCCCGCATTACCCTGGCGGCTTCAGATAGCATCAGCCGAGCAATAATATTTTTTACGTGTTTCTAAAAATGTTTAAATAAAACAGAATTTCGAAAAGAAAAAAAAAATCAAATAAACAGGACGCTTGGCAAAAGGAATTTGTGAGGTTTGTGGAAATCGGCTAAAGAGTGGAAAATTGCCTCGTGGAATGAGTCACAAATCGGCTATTTTAGAAATTCTAGTAGATAGTAATTTAAATTCGCACTGAAAAGAGATAACACGGGAGAGGAAGGTCTATTATTAAACGCGGTATCGTTTGTTTTTTTTAAAGAAAACCTGTAGCGCTATGATTTTTATATCGTTTTTTTTTTTCATTAGTGACAATGACATCATCATCCCTTTTGTCTGTTTGATTATTACTAATTTTTTTTTATTTTTTTTAATACGCTGGTATTTCTCTTCTTTGGGGATAAAATCCTTATTGCTGCTCAGTAGGAACGTTGAGCGGAATCGATGTTTATGGATCGGCTCAGCAAAGGGTTAAAGAAAGAACCTAATAATTTTTTTTATTGAAATGTGTGAACTTCTTAAAGAAAGAAAAAAAATACCCCATTAAACATAAACCCCCAGTGCTGTGTACTTGACTTCGATTTGGATATTTTTTTTTTTGTTTTCTTTGTTTTCGGACAACAAATTTCGTTTCCCAACTTTTCGAAATTCAGACAAAATTCGGAAGGTTTTTTTTTTCCCGTCCGAGATTTGGAAGCGATATTTCGGACTCGTCTTTCACTTACAGCATCGGAACTGCACCAACTGCGACATCCATCCAGCAGTGAGCCACGGGACGGAATTCCTCCTAAAATTGGACCATTTGGATGAATCGATCCCCTAAAGTGAGGAAGGAGGGACTGGCGGACGGAGTCATCCAGCCACATGGCATGGGACAGAATTCTCAATTTTTGTGCACTAGTCTTCTTTACTGGGGTTTAGAGTTAAACGGCGAGTGCGATACATGGTGGTTGTACTCTTCTTAACCCCTTAAGGACAAGGGGCGGCCCTTAAACCCATTGAAAACAATGCATTTTGAGCCCGAACATGTACAGGCTTTGTCATTAAGGGGTTAAGAACGGGGAATACACAAAATTCTCCAGAATAAGGAGGAATTAAACCTACATATTAGTTCGGGGACTACTGGAGATTACAGAGGATTAAGAAGGTGGAAAGGTAGGGAGCGGAAAGTAAAATGGAAACTTCATAAATAGGTTGATTTACATAATAATGACTCTTTTAGCATTGATTTTCTGCAGTACTTATCGAAGCAAATCATAACGCGCTGCCTCCTTCATTAAAGGAGCTCTTATTGATAATTTTCCATGCCTTAATGTAAACATGAATTCATTGATCTCTCCTTCTCCGGTGTGAGAAATGTCTGGCGTTCAGCAGTAAACGTCACCTTATTTACTTCCAGGGTTTAAATGGTTAACCCTCTATATCATATTTAATCATTAGCCAGTAAAGTAGGGCAAAAGGGCCAGTTAAATAGGCATGGCAACATTTTCAATGGCAAGAGGGGCACTTTTGGTTTAGGGGGTGTGGTTAGAGGCGTGGCTGGGGGAGGGACTTTAGCCAGACTTTTTATGGAACATTTTTCCCTATATGGAGCTTTTAGATGAAGAATAATATGTTTTATTTACACTATTTAATTTTTAACACCATTTCTTGCTGTTTTTATACACATTATGGGGGGTTTTAGGGCTGTAGAACCCTGTAGCTCTACAACCCAGCACCCTGCTGTCTTTTTCCAATACTTTATTGCATTACCTGCTTACCTATAGATCCTCGGAAAAAATTAAATCCCTTTTGTGACAGGGCCAGGCTAGCTGGCTCGTGTGTCATATGAAGTTTAGCCGGGTCACGGAGCTCTTTTGTGTCCGGTTCTGTATACCGTGACCCGGTAATATATTATATTGTGTTTATTGTGTAACCGCCCAGAGACTGATGTGGCTGCAGCTCCAGCCTTAAAAGAGACGATCCTATAATCTGGCTGGGGCTCTTAATCAGCCAGCACAGCCCTGTCTGCCCAGACGGCCCCCGCACTACAGGGGGGATAACACAGGTGGGGGAACCCATTGTATTCTGTAATCCCCTCACCTGATACATCCCCTGTATACTGATGGGATTTGTGATGGGATGTGGCTGATGGGATTGGGGGTTGGGTTCGGTACACATTGCATTGAGATTGTATATAAGTTCTGTGTGTTTGTAATAAAGAGACTTCTTCTTGGTTTGCTACGAATGGTGGTCTGGATGATCCGTGGATAGCTGAGTGCTATCCGTATGAGGGACTGACTGGTGATTCCTCAGCCCTCAAACAGGGGTACCCAGCCTTGGGTACGGTGACCCTGTAACACCTTTCCTCTGTCAACACTGACAAAACTCTGCTCCCAATGCTATATTCTGCCCCAAGTGCATTATCTGACATTTATTAACGTTAAACTGCAGCTGGCACATTCTTGACCATTCTTCTGGTTTACTTAGAAAAAGGACGGTATTCGGAGAGGGGAGCAAAGGTGGGCACAAAGGGTTTGGGGAACAAAGAAGGACTGGCCAAACTAAATCGGAACACTCGGGAGGTATGGGTACAGACTAATGGAACAAACTAGCAAACCAACAGGTTTCCAGGCGAAAAGGTGATTTCATTATTCCCGTGACAAGTACAGGAATATTATTCTTTCAAGCCTTTCACAGAGTGGGTGTCCTGTTTGATCCATGCTGCTGCATGTGGGCCGATACTGGCATATATAAAGAGCGCTGAATTTCCTTCAATACAAGCGTGTAATTAATTTCATTGTGAGGAGTTTGGGGAAAAAGGGAGGCATTTCGCTTTATTCAGGCTGTTTGTTAAAAAAAAAAATGATTTCTGTTTTTTCATAATGTGTCACATTTCTAAAAAAAATTACTTTCTGCTTTTAGCCTTGGCAGCAACTGATTTTTTTTTTACATGTACCATTGTGTTAAAAAAAAAATAAAATCTATTAACAAAACAATTAATTGAAAACGCAATTATACAAGGAAAATAAAAAATAAAAACAAATAAATAAATAATAACAAATATATATATCATATTGCATTATATATATATATATATATATATATATATAATGGGCCCTCCTCACCTGTTGTCCCTGTAAGTCAAATTGTTATGTTATATACTGCTTGTTAGGTCCTGTCCACCCATTGTACAGCGCTACGGAATTTGATGGTGCTATATAAAACAATCAATAATAATAATATATATATATAATATTTATTTATGTCCCTTAGGTAATAATATCGCATATAATATAATAAAGGCATTATAGAAAAGGCCTCATGGTTACTTAAATTTAATATTTTTATTTAATGTCTCTTTTTTTGCTGCTTTTTTTGTACTTACTTTGTCTAAAAAGACCTTGGGAGAGAAAAGATAAAAAACATTTATAAATAAATCAGGAATTATGTCCGGGGCATTGTGCTGAAATATTGAACGTGTAGCTTGACGCGGTCGACCAGCGATGAATGCTAATTGCCGGCCAGTAATATATTAAGCGATATTCACAGATGAGTCGCGGATGACGGCGCCAATTTCTGCATCCAATTGCGCTTTGAAAACAAACCGGCGAAACGCAAAATTCAAATAGTATTGGTTAATATTGATTCCTCTCAGCGATTGGCAAAGAAAAAAACAATCAGTGAATTGTTTTGCTTTATAATATTATTTCAGACGCAGACGCACGTGGAATGCGTTTTATTTTGATGTGTTTCATTTTTAGAGATTTGGGTGTTATTTACTATATTCACAAAATATAAGTTAACGACTGCCTATTTTTAACATTGGTTGTTTGGGCCTAAGCATTCGTTTTCAGGCTACAACACTCATTAGGCTCGGCCGATAATGTTTTAGCTTGACGGAAAGTATAATAGAGAAGCATTAGGGGAGGAAAGAGTTACATTGGGGATAGGAAAAAGTTAAATTGGGAAGGAAGGGGGCATCAGGGAAGCAGAGATGGACATCAGATGAGAAAAGAGGGGGATATGGGGCAAAAGATGGGCATCAGAGGAGGCAAGAGGGACACATGGGACAAAAGGGGGGCATTTGACGAGGAGAAATGGGTACTGAGGGACGAAAGAGGGACAAGGGGGACATAGGGGAAGAAAGAGGGATGGGGTAGAAAGAGGGGCATCAGGGGGGGAGAGACAGCACAGGGGAGGAAAGGAGGCCATCAGGAGGAGGAAAGAGGGATTCTGAGGGATTGCAAATCCTGTCTACTTTAATATGCATTATTTAAAAAGTTACAACCCCCCACTGACCTTAGGTAGAAGCTGCAGCTCTCAGCCTCCTCTGTGGTCCAATGAAGCTTGAAGCAGCCTAGCTTCCCTCTCGAGACGTTTGGCGAGCCAGCGATGGCTGATGGTAAACTTATCACCTGCAGGGGGAATAGATGGTGGGGCAAATGCAGCTGTAAATGACAGTGTAAAGGGGCCACGCAGCTGTCATACGCATTAACCCCTTAATGACAAAGCCCATACATGTTTTCAATGGGTTTAGGGACAGCCCATTGTCCTTAAGGGGTTAAACTGCATATGTTGGCTGGAGAGTCCCTTTAATTCTTTAGCATAGTCCATGTGCAGAAACTTAGATATATTTCAAACCTGGTTTAAAATTCACTTATTGCGAAAAGCTGATTTAGAACCCGTGTGCTGAAAAGAAGACGCAGAACCCGTTTGTGTTACTTTTGTATCTAATGAAATACAATTATTTTCTGCTTCCATTCCAAGCCGAGCGTCATATGATGGGGAAGCTGGAGAAACAATAAGAGATTACGGTCTGTGTTAGAAGTTCTTCGTTCCTTGAATCTTTTGTACAAGAATGCGGTTTCAGCAGCACTGTTAATTGCGACGGAAATGCGCTATTGTGTAGCCGGTTTCTGAAAGAGTAACGACTCGTCTCGAGTCGGCCCGAAAGTCTCGAGGCAGAAAAATCTGATAACTGAGATGAAACAAAGTCTCTCGTTTTAAACGCAGGTTAAATAATCGCTGGAATTCTACAAACAGAAGGAATTATTGATTTGTTTGGCGTCTTCGGAATTGCGACGGAAAGATAATGGTTTGGAATTGCTGAGCTCCAAACAGGGGATTAAATGGACAGTTCTTGGCCAGAGATCAGCCACATAACTTTGATACAGAGCTAACGCTAATAATGCTTAATGCATTATGATTTTAGTAACACAAACCTGCCAGGTGTCCATGTTTTATCTGGCCAGTCCCTCTCCTAAATAATATGCCCCCTCTTCCTCCCCTGATGCCTTCTAGTTTTTTCTACAGCCCTAAAAGCCCCGATAATGTGTATAGAAACAGCAGGAAACGGCTTTATAAATTACATTTTCATAAAAATGACTAAAACTAAGTTGGGGCATTTATTTTAAAAAAAGCCTTCCATAAAGTTACAAATAAAATTTTATATAAAAAAAAAATTTGATTTTTTTTTGTAGCAGAAAGCATTGCATGAGGTTTTCGGTATGAAGAAGGCGCTAAGTGATATTACTGAGTCCCTGCATTGCAATATTGCTGTACCGGGAGCCGCAAGGACATAAACGTTCATTTTAATATATAGTAGTCAGAGAGTTACTCAATTTCTAAAGCTTTAATCACGAAAGTGGACTTAGGGGGTCTTCTTGGAAAAAAAACCCCTTCTATTTCCCGTTGCAGCTGTGTATTACGGAATGACTTGTGGGAAAGAGTTAATTTAACGATTATTTTTTAACATAGATTTCTATTTAATATCCCTTTGAAAAGGAAACATATTCCATATTGTGCTTTTTTTTTTTTTTTTTAATTTAAAAGTTTTTATTCGTCAGAGTCATGGTACAAATGGGGAGACATGTCACAAATGGCAAATAACAGCCGTCACGCAGGACGGAAATGTCATCACATGAGCAGCATAATGAATGGTAACAAAAAGAAAAAAGGAAAAAATAATGAAAAAGATGACCTCCCTCAGCAGATCTATGCATTCAACAGAGACGAGACTGACGACGGATTTTATATTTTTTCTAAACATATCCAGCAAAAATAACGCAACGGATGCGTGAGCACATGTAATACAATGTAGAATAGACATCGTGTGTTGTATGGAGATGCGGAAAACAAATGCTCACGAAAGCAAAAATAAAAGTAACAGTAACAAAAAAGAACTAGAACAGATCAGTGATATATCATGTGATGGAAACCGCGGGGCAGCAAAAATGATGAATGTGTGAGACGTCCTGCAGACAGGGAGTACAGTAGAGCTCCTGCACAGTGCGGAGCAGAGGACGATATATATGAGAACGGCAAAATATCAATATGGCAGGGTACTGGTCGGGTGTGGTTAAGATCAAATAGTCAACAATATTCAGAGAAAACCTGACTAGAGAGCCAGGGGGTCCAGATTTTCGTGAGTGTGAGGTGCAGGACGAGTCGTGAGACATTTTCTCCAAAACCCTGTGTCTTTCAACAGTGGTAACTATTTCGGCGGGGGCAGGAGGGAGAGGCGCCCTCCATCGTTTAGCAATACAGAGTTTAGTGGCTATGAGAACGTGTATAAGAAGCTTACGTGTCGAGGGAGGGATAGGTTCGGGAAATAAATGGAGTAACGCAAACTCCGGGAGAAAATCAAAAGGGCAGTGAAAAATGCGGCGTAACAGGGTGAAAATTTCTGTCCAAAGCGGCTTCAGGACTGGACAGCTCCACCATATATGAAGCATGGACCCCGAGTGTCCACAACCTCTCCAGCAAAGTTTGGATTGGGTTGGCCACATGTGTGAGAGGCGGACCGGGGTGAGATACCAGCGGCAGCTGAGCTTCTTTTGAAGCTCCAGGTGGTTGGTGCAGTGGGTGACCCCCCGCATCGCCTCCTCTGCCTCCAGCCAGGATTCCAATGGAAATTCCGTGCACAGCTCCCTTTCCCAGGCAAGCATATGAGGCAATTTACGGGCCGAGAAACGGGCTATTAACAGCGAATACCAGATGGAGATGGCCCCTTGAAACCTGGGAGCTGAGTCACGTAGGGAAACCAATTGATGGAGAAACGGGGCAGAGTGGCACACGGGGGAAGGCAGAGAGCCCAGCGTATGACGGAGCTGGAGGTAACGGAAGAAGTCTCGCCGAGGGACGCCGTGTGTAGAAGTGAAGTGTGAGAAGGGGAGCAATACCCCGTCTGTGTATAGGTCCCCCAACGTGGAAAGACCAGGGCGGACCCAATGGGAGATTGTAAAATCAGGGATGAGCAGCTCTAGAATCCGTAAAGGAGTGATACGTGTGAGGCGATGCAGAGTAGGAAAACGCTTGGCCACCTTGTCCCATGTGTCAATAGTGTGCCTAGTTGTCGGGGGCAGAGGCAGAAGGCGCGGGCGCTTAGAGCGGGGTAGCCACAATAGTTGGTCAATAGTGAGAGGAGAGATGACACTATTTTCCTGAATGGTCCAAATTGGAGGACGGGTGGATGAAAGGAAGGGAAGTGTCTGAGCAAGAATGCAAGCCTCATGGTAAGATTCTATGTGGGGGACGCCAAGACCACCTTGAAGGCGGGGCACGTAACGGGTACGATTCGCCACTCTGGACCTACTCCTGACATACGTGAAGGAAACAAAAAACTTCTGAATAGAGTGTAGGAGCCCCCTTGGGGGTTTAACCGGAACTGTCCGAAGCACATAAAGTAATTTCGGGAGGGCTGTCATTTTTAAGGCATTTACCCTGCCCAGCCAAGAGAGCTCATAGCCACGCCACCTAACAATGTCCCTCCTCACAGAGTCCCAAACCTTCACTAAATTAAGAGTGTTTATGTCGTGAAGTGACTTGGGTAAGCGAATACCCAGATAAGAGAGGTGGGAGGACCTCCACTCGAACTTGTAAGCGGAAGAGAGACGAGCCTTGCTACCCGGGCCCAGATGGAGACACATCGCCTGCGTCTTAGAAATGTTGATAGAGTGATAGGAGACTTTAGAGTAGCGGGAGAATTGAGAGAAAAGAGCGGGGAGGGATCGCTCCGGGGAGGTGACCGATGCCAGAATGTCATCCGCGAACAGTCCGAGCTTGCTAGTATCGCCATTAGGTAACGGAAATCCAGAGATCAGGGGGTCCGAGCGTATGTTGGCCGCTAAGGGTTCGAGTGCGAGCGTATAAAGTAAGGGGGATAAGGGGCATCCCTGACGGGTACCGTTCGTAATGGAAAACGGGGAGGAGAGGAAACCCATCATCGAAATGCAAGCGGTGGGAGCTGTGTAGAGTGCTAGGGCCGCTTGAATAAATGGAGGGGGAAAATTAAATTTATGCAGAACACGCGACAGAAATTGCCAATGGAGTCTATCAAACGCCTTTTCGGCGTCGAAAGAAATAAAAAGGCTGGGGCGTTTGTGTTTGGCTGCATCCCAAAGGGAATTCAGGAACTTGCGGGTATTGTCGGAAGGCTGGCGACCCAAAACAAAGCCGACCTGATCAGGGTGCAGAAGGGAGGGCAGTAGAGGGGCCAGTCTATTTGCTAGAATTTTCGCGTAGATCTTGAGGTCGGTGTTGAGGAGAGAAATGGGACGGAAATTAGGGCATACTGTGGGTGGCTTACCTGGTTTAGGCAAAGTAACTACATGCGCTCTAAGGTTCTCAGAAGGAATAGTGCCAGACGACATAAAGGAACGGAAAAGAGAAAGTAAATGAGGCCCTAAAGTAGGTAAGAAAGAGCGATAATACGCGGCAGTGAATCCATCCGGACCCGGGGCTGAACCCTTTTTAAGCTGGCACACAGCTCTTTCAATCTCCCTCAACTCAATAGGCGTGGCAAGAGGCTCAGAAATCTCAGGTGTGAGGATGGGTAAGTGTGTAGAATCTAAATAAGTATTAATGTCCGCTAGTGAGGGTTGAGAGAGGGCAGTGTCATGTTGCAGGTTGTATAATTTGGAGTAGTAGGTGGCGAAAGTCTCGACCATTTGAGAAGGGTTGCGAATCTCGCGACCCGTAGCGTCAAGGATATGAGAAGGGCGGGATAAAGAAATAGTGTGCCTAAGTTTTCTAGCCAAAAGAGAGTCAGCTTTATTGCCTTTCGCATAAAACTTTTGTTTAAGCTTCATCAGCATATATGCCGTGGAGCGGGCGTTAATTTCCAACAATTGGGATTTAATGTGTTTGATATTGCGCATTAGGGAATCAGTCGGGTGGCGTTTGTGAAGAGTCTCAGAATCGTGAAGTTGCATGAGAAGGGAAGTTTTATCAGCAAGATATTGTTTCTTAAGGTGGGAGGCTAAACTAATCAGCCGGCCGCGCATGACTGCTTTATGAGCATTCCAGACCGTCTCCACAGAGGAGTCAGGGGAGGCGTTGTCAAGAAAGTAATTAGTGAGATGCGTCTGAATTTGTTCCTTATGCGCCGGATGTGACAGCAGTGTGTCATTAAGGCGCCAACTACCTCTGCCCGAGACGGGATAAGAAAGCGCAAGGGTAAGTATAAGCGGGGCATGGTCAGACCAGGTTATGGACCCTATGGAGCACGACTTGGCTGATTGGAGAGTAAATTTATCTAGAAAAATGTAATCTATACGGGAATATGATGAGTGTGGCGCGGAATAATACGTGTAATCGCGTTCAGAGGGGTGTAGGACCCTCCAGGTGTCAAATAGTTGGTTGGAGTGTAATAAAGAGGACATAGCGGAGCCAAGCGCATGTGTGCGGGAGGTGTGTGTGGAGTGTCTGAAGGTGGAGCTGTCCAGTTGGGGATGAAGAGCCGCATTCAAGTCGCCACATAGGATGACCTGACCCTGTTTTAAAGCATCTAGTTTAGATAAAAACGAACTGAAGAATTGAAACTGGGAGGTGTTGGGGGCATAAAAAGAGGCTATAGTGTATCGGACGGAATTAATGTCGCACACCAAGATGAGGTAGCGTCCCTGCGGGTCAGGGCATTTACGTATCAAGGAAAATGAGAAGGTGTTTGAGAAAAGAAGCGAGACTCCCGCCTTTTTAGAGGTGGCCATGGAGTGGTAGTGCCAGGGGAAGCGTTTGGAAAATAAATTAACCGTACTAGACTTTTTAAAGTGAGTTTCTTGGACACATACGATATTGGCTTTATGTAACTTGACTTCAGACCACAGGGAGTTCCTCTTCTGAGGGGTATTAAGGCCCTTGGCGTTTATGGAGAGTAAAATCAATTCAGCCATAGGTATAAAGTGTAAAAAAAACCTGCAATTGTCAGGTGAAAGAATACCCGCAGGGGAGACAATCCCTCAGAATGGAGCATGTGATAGCGACATATGGGTGACCACACCCGACCAGACAAAACGAAACGGTGTGGAGATGAAAGAATATTCAAAGGAGAAGCATCACTGATTACAAACAAAAAGATAACATATGATAAACAATAAAAATGTATAACCAGGGCAGCGAGCCCAAACATGATATGGAAAAGGTGTGCTAAAGAGGTAAATAGCACTAGGGGGGTGGAGAGGTGACATAGGCACATCAAGTGAGATAGGCACATCCAGCGGGAGGCCGCGTAGCCAAAAACTGTGTGACGCAACGTGGCCGTATGTAGGAACCCGAGGGAGATGTGCATGTATATATATATATTTAAAAAAAAAAAGGAAAAAATCATGTATGCAAAACGGTATATATATATATATATATATATATAAAAGAAAAAGGTGTAATGAAGTGTGCAGTGCTGGTAAACAGCTTCCCAGAGGGGGAGATCAACTAGGGCCCACGGATGGGGCAATAAAGGTCACAGACTCGAGCAAGTCAGAGCCGGGTCTTATAGATGGGAATCGCCCAAATGAATCCGGAGTAGCCGGGGGCAAGCGAGAAAATGGAAAGTATGTGTGTAGCGCACGTGTATGATAAACGAAAACAGTAAAACGTGTAGAAAAATCAGCTAAACACAAAAAAAAACAAAAAAAAAACCCCTCACATAGGGGAAACATCGTGGTCGACCCGCTCAAGACCCTGGTGGCAGCGGGAGGCACAACATGGAGAAATCAAGAGGTTACCGTCCCGGAGAGTAGCGTAGGGCTTCAAGTTTTCGTGGACCAGTCCCTCTTCAACTGTTTCTGCGGGGAGATCTTTTCTTTCGCGGCAACAGGTGGCGGTGGAACAGGATCAGCAGGCGGGTCGATTCCCCATGTATGCAGAAGAGCCAAGCCGTCCTCCGGGGTGTGGATGGAAGACGCGGAGCCATCTCTAACAATGATGAGACGGATGGGGTAACCCCATCTGTAGGAGATTTGATGAGATCTCAAGAGGCTCGTCACTGGAGCGAAGGAGCGGCGACGCTGAAGGGTAAGTTGAGAGAGGTCTGTTAAAAGCATGATGTTCTGGAAGCAAGGAGGGAGATCAGGTTTACGTCTGGCCGCCTGCATTATCTTTTCCTTTACATCATAAAAATGCACCCTAGTCAGAACGTCCCTAGGGGATTTCAGGGATAGTGCTTTGGGCCTCGCGGCACGGTGCAGTCTGTCTAGGCGTATGTCAGCGTTATTACCTTCTCCCAGGAGATGTTTGAAGAGGTCCACTACAAAATCTTGCAAGGCCTCTTGGCCTATGTCCTCTGGAATGCCCCGTAGGCGTATGTTGTTCCTCCGGGAGCGGTCCTCCAGATCCATCACTTTCGTCTGGAGATGTGCTATCTCCGATTTAAGTGCTGTGTGGTCATCCGCAAGGGTGTTGTGAGCGTCGGCGAATTCCTCCATGCGCCTCTCCAGTTGATCTGTGCGGTCTCCCAGGCCATCCAGGTCGCGGCGGATGGAATTAGCGATGTCCTGGATGTCCTGATGGAGTTGTTCCCGCATCTCGCGTAGAAGCGACTTCATAGTGTGTGAGGTGAATGCGTGTGTGTCTTGAACCAAATCGGCATGTTGGGCGTCCGATGGTGAGAGAGGTCTGGAGCGAGAAGACAAGGTAGGGCCTGTAGATGCGTCCGAGTCCTCCTCTGGATCACGAGGTAGGCCCGACAAACGAGATGCATGCTTTTTCCGAATTTTCGGCTCAAAAAAGTTCGGCATTTTCGTGGATTTTTTCGTGCGGTGACCCGACATGTACGTGGGACAACCAGGATGAAGTAACAAGGTGAAAATAGCCACCGATGGATGCAGATGGAATGCTGAAAAGCTGGCTAACCGCGGAGCTCCCTCACCTTGCTTCCGTTCAGTTCACCATCCAGACCACGCCCCCCCCCATATTGTGCTTTTGCATACATGCGCAATGACGCATTTATTTATAACAGAAAAAATATACATTCTGGGGTCTTTTCCATGGACTGCCCTACCTCCTGATGTTAACCAGTTAAAAAGGATACATTTCATTTACTGTGATTTTAAAAATAAATATCTATTCAAATATACTCGTCTACGCATTTTTGCTTGGTTTTCAAGGATATGATACATTTGAAAGAACAGTGAGCTTTGTATTGAGTCTAGCTATTTCTTGAGTTAATCCTAATAGCAGGTCTCACTTTACAGCCTGCTGTTAATTAGACAGTTCATTTACTCAGTGAGCTCAGTAGGTCTAAAATGCTGAAAAAGGACCCGTTGAGCTTTATTTTTCAGTCTCCTCTACCCAGAGACACAAATGATCGAGTGGTCAAGTCCAGCTGTTTGTGAGGGCATGAGTTGCCAGCTTCAGGAAAGGGCATGCAAGTTCAATTTGAACTTGCATGTCTTCACTTGAAACTCCCAAAATATAATACCCTTTAAAAAAAAAAATAAAAAAAAAAATAAATAATAATAATCATAATAATAATAAAATTAAATGCAGCCCCCATTAAATATATTATTCTTTTTAATGCAGAATAATTATATATACTGGTATATATATATATATATATACCGTGTTTGCCCGATTATAAGACGAGGTTTTTTCCAGAGCAAATGCTCCGAAAAATACCCCTCGTCTTATAATCAGGGTCATCTTATAATCGGACCTCAAATAGGTCTGATTATGAGACTAAGATTCAGATCCCCCGCAGCGATGCAGGGGACCTGGATCCTCCTGTGTTATGCCCCTCCAACTTACCGGTGCTTCTGAGTCCCCGGTGCTTAGTCCGGGCTGCGTGTAGAGCTCTACACGCTGCCCGGACTAAGCACTGGGGACTCAGAAGCACCGGTAAGTTGGAGGGGGGGGGCATAACACAGGAGGAGGCAGGGGACCTGGAGCCTCCTGTGTTATGCGCCCCCCCCAACTCAGAAGCACCGGTAAGTTTGGGGGAGGGAGTGTTAAATGAGGGGGTTGTAAGGCATTTCTGGATGCAGAGTGCTCTGTGAAATGCCTTTTAACCCCTTTAATGCCACTCTGCCTCCTGAAATGCCTTTTACCTCCCTATATGCCACTCTGCCCCATAATATGCCTTTTAACCCCCTAAATGCCAGAGTGGCATATAGGGGTATAAGGCATTTCTGGAGGCAGAGTGGCACATAGGGGGTCAAAAGGCATATAGAGGGTTAAAAGGCGTATCATGGGGCACAGTGGCATTTAGAGGGTTAAAAGGCATATCATAGGGCACAGTGGCATATATGGGGTATAAGGCATTTCTGGGGCAGAGTGGCAAGCCTAGGGGCAGATGTGCATAACTGGGGGGCAGGTTGAAAAAAAAAAGGAAATAAAAACAAAATATTTTTCTCAATCATAGCTTTTATTAACAAACAATCGTTCACATAGTTTACATGAATTAACATTTACTGGGAACACTTTTTTCCTACAGGGTCGTCTTATATTCAGGCTTTTTCTTTTTTTCATAAATTAATATTCAGATTTTGGGGGGTCGTCTTATAATCGAGCAAATACGGTGTATATATATATATATATATATATATATATATATATATATATATATAAATGGGAAAATCTGGGTACTGGATAATGTTTTTATGAATCGAATTACCGTATTTGCTCGATTATAAGACGAGGTTTTTTTCAGAGCAAATGCTCTGAAAAATACCCCTCGTCTTCTAATCGGGGTCGTCTTCTAATCAGACCTCAAATAGAGTCTGATTAGGAGACTAAGATCCAGATCCCCCGCACCGCTGCAGGGGACCTGGATCCTCCTGTCTCACCCCCCCCCCCCCCCCATCATCATACACACTTACCGGTGCTTCCTGCTGTATTGCCGGGGCAGCGGGTTGACGTCTACGCAATCCGCGTAGACAACGTCCGCTGCAGCCGGAAGGAGGTGTGGCTAGCAGCGGGGGTTGTCTGCGTCCGTCGCGTAGACCTTCCCCGACTGTCAGAGATCTCTGATCTCTGACAGCCGGGGAAAGTATACGCGACGGACGCAGACAACCCCCGCTGCCAACTCCACCTCCTTCCGGCTGCAGCAGAAGGCGACGTCAACCCGCTGCCCCGGCTGGAAGCACCGGTAAGAGAGGGGAGAGAGGAGAGGGGGGAGAGAGTGTGTGTGTGTGTGTTAGTTAAATGGGGGCATAGGGCATTTCTGGAGTGGCGTTAAGGGGGCATTTAATAGAGCACTCTGCCTCCTGAAATGCCTTATACCTCCCTATATGCCACTCTGCCCCATAATATGCCTTTTAACCCCCTAAATGCCAGAGTGGCATATAGGGGTATAAGGCATTTCTGGAGGCAGAGTGCTCTATACAATGCCTTTTAACTCCCTTAATGCCACTCTGCCTCCTGAAATGCCTTATACCTCCCTATATGCCACTCTGCCCCATAATATGCATTTTAACCCCCTAAATGCCAGAATGGGATATAGGGGTATAAGGCATTTCTGGAGGCAGAGTGGCATATAGGGGGTCAAAAGGCATACCATGGGGCACAGTGGCATATAGAGGGTTAAAAGGCATATCATGGGCCACAGTGCCATATTGGTGTGGCAAGCCTGGGGGCAGATGTGCGTAACTGGGGGACAGGCTGGAAAATACAAGAAATAAAAACAAAAAAAATATTTTTCTCAATCATAGCTTTTATTAAAAAAAATAGTTTACATGAATTAACATTTACTGGTAAAACTTTTTTCCTTTAGGGTCGTCTTATATTCAGGCTTTTTCTTTTTTCCTAAGTTAATATTCAGATTTTGGGGGGTCGTCTTATAATCAGGGTCGTCTTATAATCGAGCAAATACGGTATATCTCTTGCATACCACACAAAGACCTCTCTCTAGATTGTAAGCTCTTTGAACAGGGCCCGCCTTACCTTTACTTAAATTCCAATTACTGCACTATTATCCCATGAACAATATATGAAAAATTACGATTCATTTAATAACTAGAACTCTCCTATCCAATGAAAACATTCTGTTGGAAATTAAGGGTTTTATGTCTCTTTATGTATTTAATACATTATAATTTAATAACATATACTTAATTTGTCGCTCATGTAAAGTTTGCTCCCTATGCAGGGAATCGGTGGAAGTCTGATGAAGCCGGAACGCAGAGGACTTTCATCTTCGATGTGAAGTTAGTAGATAGCTCTGAAAGTCGAGGGAGAAGGGGCTTTCATCTTGACAGACAATAGCAGGGTATGGCTTTTATCTTTGAAGTCAGTAAGGAGCTCGCTTTACCTGGATACCGAGTAGCAACTTCACACCTTTAGATTGTGATAGAAAGTTACGGCACTTACGCCCAGCTCTTATATGACGCGTAACCTGCGACAACGGCTCGCATTAATAAACACGCATTCACATATAATTATACATTTAAAGGTATGGGAGAATTAGATTTTTTTCTCAAAAAAGACAGAATCTAAGAGTACGTAGGAAAAACGGGCAGACTAAATGGGTTGAATGCTTTTTGCTTCCGGTGATCATACGGTTCATTTTTTAGCCATCGAAGGGAAGTCAAGTTTGTTACCTTATAGAGCTTAGCAAATATGGAAATGATACCACAAGATGCATGTCTGGCTTTCTTAAAACCAATCCCCTGTATATATCGGGGCCAGAAAGAATTATTGTTTGTGTGCGCCAGGGTATGGTGTTAGTGTGTGTGTATGTGAGAGAATGCATGGATGTTAGTGTGTGTGTATGTGAGAGAATGCATGGATGTTAGTGTGTGTGTATGTGAGAGTATGCATGGATGTTAGTGTGTGTGTGTATGCGAGAGAATGCATGGATGTTAGTGTGTGTGTATGTGAGAGAATGCATGGATGTTAGTGTGTGTGTATGTGAGAGAATGCATGGATGTTAGTGTGTGTGTATGTGAGAGAATGCATGGATGTTAGTGTGTGTGTATGTGAGAGAATGCATGGATGTTAGTGTGTGTGTATGTGAGAGAATGCATGGATGTTAGTGTGTGTGTATGTGAGAGAATGCATGGATGTTAGTGTGTGTATGTGAGAGAATGCATGGATGTTAGTGTGTGTGTATGTGAGAGAATGCATGGATGTTAGTGTGTGTGTATGTGAGAGTATGCATGGATTGTAGTGTGTGGTGTTAGAGAGTGTACGTGGTTGTTGGCGTATTTTGTAAAATAGTGAGTGTAGGTTTTAGTGAGTGAGTGTGTGATAGTGTAGGGTGTTGGAGTGTGTATGTGCTAGTGTGAGGGTGTGTGTGAGTGGGTGGGTGTGTTAGTCTGTAAATGTGTGTAAATCATACACCAAGGCGTTTAACCCCCGGATCACCTCATTTTGCTGCTGAAAATCCTCCCAGACGTATCATCACCATTCCACACATACGTCTTTATAGCCTTTGGAGTTCATCGCATCGCTTATTTAACTCCTACAGTACCGAGAATTACTTTTTTTCTTCTTTTACTACATTTTGCCCATCTGCAATTATTACAAAATGTGTTTATTTTTTTATGGGGCTTCCTGGGTTCAAACTTCCACCCCGGAAACATTAATAAGAGAGAAAGATATCAGACTATTAGCTGATAAACGATGTGCTGGAAACCAAGATTATTCTTATAGCGAAGCCGAACAGATCCACCCAACGTCTTTTCATGTCGATCTGAGATTCTAGTTTCTATGGTAACTGAGTGAGAGTTTAGTAAGTACTGTTAAACTGTGTTGCAA
Source organism: Sceloporus occidentalis (assembly GCA_023333645.1). Classification (NCBI taxonomy): domain Eukaryota; kingdom Metazoa; phylum Chordata; class Lepidosauria; order Squamata; family Phrynosomatidae; genus Sceloporus; species Sceloporus occidentalis. The sequence continues at coordinate 905,201 of JALMGF010000249.1, forward strand.
TTTTGCTTAGTCTAAAAAAAATACGGAAGGGGAGCTGATCTCATTGGCAGGCATATCCTTCGATGTTATATATTTTTTTTCCTTATTACACCAGGAAAATATTTAAAATAATCAGATTTGGTTAAGATACACGATTGTGAATACATTTATAAAATCTAATATTGAAATGGATTTGCGTCATTGCTTCATCATGCGAAACCACATGCAAATCCGATATTGTATGTTGTATTTGTACATTTGCATATGACATCGCAGAATGATGTCACAACAGGTAGAGTCGCGTACAATAAAAAATATAAACCCTGTGATGTAATCGTTTAGTTAAAGCTCATCACAATTATTTTTTTTTTACATAATTAATACATATAATACATGATGGAATATGATGGCGCAATATAAAACAATAAATAATAATAATAATAATAATAATAATAATATATATCACAAAGCCCCACATTCTTCAGTTACAGAGCTTCCAATTACAGACATTACCATCAGTTACGTTTTACTGTTCTAATTGGGAATTAAAGCGCTTGATGAGGACATTTCACCTGAGCGCACAATTGTTCAATTCCGTAAAATAATCTTTGCTACGCACACACAGCTCGTTTTTTCCCCCCAGCGGAAACATTAGCTTTTAGGTTTGAAAGCCAATTATTACAGAAGGGAGTGTTGTGGGATCAATACACGTCGGAATCATCTGAGTCTCTCTTTGGTTTGTCTTCTTCTTTATTTTGAAGACAGATAGGGCGTTTTTACGCTAGAAAGAATTTCAGGACAAAATTAACTCAATGAACAGACGGCACATGCAGCCGTAGAATTCACCGGGTGTTATTGTCTAACAATTTTTAAAGTGCCATCAGATATTATCCAATCATTACATTCCCCGAGGACAAATTCTTTTGGTTCTTGAGTAAGGCTTTGAGTTGGCGGCGGCCATTTTTTGTCAGTCATGTGATCTTTTGGGTGGCTTTCCCGGCACAAACACCACACTGAGCTGATGCTTTATGGCGATGCTAATGAAGTCCGTTCCTCCATAGACTTTCATTAGTCAGAGAGTCCGGCTGGGTGATTAAGACTGAGCCATTCTATTGTCACATGGCTTTATCCTTAACAGTTCCCCCAATGAAAAAAAATACTATTACTGTCAGAATCTGGTCCCTTTCTGCTACAATGTAACACAAAAAAGAATAAATTGTATCCGCTTCACTGGTCTGAAATTCCACAAGATTGTCCCGGTCCTACCGTGCTGACCAAGGCGGTATCGAGCCGCAGCTGTCTGGATGTGGTCCCCGGGACATTATGTTCTTCATGTTGACCTGTTTGGTTAAATAGTATCTGAGATGCGTCCTTCAACTTGCAAAACATCTCCTCCGAGGACCGAGGGATACGAATTCCTTTCATGTCTGTATTGGCAGATTGCTTAGCAACCGAGCAGCGCTTAACCCCTGCTATCGAAAACTGAAGGTACACATCCAGATGGAACGTGGCGCTTTAATTACGGTTTGTCTAAAACATATAGGCAACAAACATAAAAGCATAGAACCTTCCGGCAGATCGGCCCCATCCGGCCCCCGTCTAGACTACTTGTTTCTCCTGCTGTAACGACTCAAACCTTAATCAGTCGTTGGTCTCGTCTTAGATTCAGGAGCCGTATGTCTATCCCATACATGTATAATCCCCTCGCTGTATTACCCTCTACCGCTTCTGCTGGGAGGCTGTTCGAGCACCGAGCACTAAAGTCTGATGCTGTTAGCGTGTGTGGTATTATATGGCGTTAGCATGGTGGTGTGTGTCAGCATATGATGTTAGAGTGTGTGTTAGTGTATGGTGTTAGCATGAAAGTGTTGTAGCATTTGGTGTCAGCATGTGTGTGTTAGTGTATGGTGTTAGCATGTGTACGTTGGTGTGTGGTGTTAGAATGAGTGTGTGAGTGTGTCATCATATGATGTTAGAGTGCGTGTGTGTTAGTATATGGTGTTAGCGTGTGTATGTTGGTGTATGGTGTTAGCATGAGGCAGTGTTCTAGCATTTGGTGTTAGCATGAGTGTGTGTTAGTGTATGTTGTTAGTATGAGTGTGTGTTAGTGTATGGTGGTAGAATGAGTGTATGTGTTAGTGTATGGTGGTAGAATGAGTGTGCGTCAGTGTACGAGTGTCAGAGCTGTGCCTAGAGTTCGTGGTGCGAGTGAGCGGAGGGAGGAAGTTTACATTTTACTATGCATGGCTGTTTTAGTTATGGACGGGATGGAAAAAGCAATATTGCACCCAGGCACTAAATTTAGCCCCGTTCTGGCCCTGTTGGTCGATCACTGTAAAATCCGACACTGGTTTTTCCGCCCCGTACTATTTTTAAGAAGCTACATTTTTGTCCAGAAAATTCTATTGCATTAACTCACTTGGGTAACGGTCACATTCCTAAAATAACTCAAAATCACATCAAAAAATAAGCTTAGTTTATTTTCTTCTCCAGTGTCTGTCACCCGCGCTTTGCATCCGGAAAATCTCCAGACTCAGGATTATATTAAAAAAAATATATATATCTCATGATCCAATAAAAATGAATGGGCGGAGCCCCCGCCGTTTCCACGGACGCTGCGTTTTAATGAATGAGATATCTCCGTATTTTCGTTCGTTTTTCCCCAGATACATCCTTTCTTAACATCTGTGCTTGCAAGTTTTTAAATGACTTGCTGACTCGGGGAGAATCCGTTCCTTTCTTGGTAATTAGTAAGATTTAGTACTAATAGTATTTTTAATAACTGGTTTTTAACAGAAAAGTGTTGCAGCCGGTAGTAATTGCGCTTCTTACCGCCCGGGTAATATTTCTCAGGATTAATGATTTCAGCTTCTCTCGTTCCAATATTTGTTATGCGGATTATTAGAAATATTTAGTTTTTTTTTTATGTAATTAACTAATTTCCTTGCGTTTAAAAGACGTCTTTGCATACGGATAATTTCTTAATTACAAATTTCTGCTTTCCAATAATGGCAAATACTGCATTATTTTTAAACTTCTATCATTATTACACACATATATATAATATATATAATATCAAGGACCCTACATAATACCTGTAGGGTCTTTGGCCAATAAGTGAAGTTGAAAACATAGAAGCCTAGAATCGGCCGGCAGATCGGCCCCCATCCGGCCCCCGTCTAGTCGCCCGTTTCTCCTGCTGTAAAGACTCAAACCTTAATCAGTCGTTGGTCTCGTCTTAGATTCAGGAGCCGTATGTCTATCCCATGCATGTTTAATCCCCTCACTGTATTACCCTCTACCGCTTCTGCTGGGAGGCTGCTCCACTTATCTACCACCCTCTCAGTAAAGTAAAACTTCCTTCCATTCCATCTAAACCTGTCACCCTCTAGTTTTAGATTATGGCCTATTGAAGGGGTCCTCTTAGTCTTAGAGACCCCGGTAAATCGGACCCCCAGATACTCGTGGGAAAGAGGTAACTGTATTTCTCCGGTCTGTAAACATTATCTCCGAGGGGACGGCGCGAGGTTAAAGATATTCCACGTTTCTGTCATCACTCACATTACATCCGTACGCCGCCTTGTCCAGGGAGCGTTCACTTCCGTCTGTCATTTATATTCATCGAAAAGAATTGCTTATCATAAAGTGGACAGGATGATATCGCGCAGGTGCTGGGAGGCAGATGGGCTCTCTGATACTGTCTGTACATGAAATGTGAATTGATTGCAGGTAGAGCTGATTCAACACAAAATACTGACTGTAAAAACACATAGTTCACAAGGATGAACCTGCCGGCAGATCGGCCCCCATCGGCCCCCGTCTAGTCTGCCCGTTTCTCCTGCTGTAACGACTCAAACCTTAATCAGTCGTTGGTCTCGTCTTAGATTCAGGAGCCGTATGTCTATCCCATGCATGTTTGATACCCTCACTGTATTACCCTCTACCACCTCTGCTGGGAAGCTGTTCCACTTATAGATTCAGGAGCCGTATGTCTATCCCATGGATGTGTAAATGCTGTACAGTAACGCACACGTATAAATACTTACATATACATATAAACACACTCTCGCTCATCATCAGCGCAGCTCTCCCTGTTTTCATACCGAAGCTATATATATTTTGTATATTATATACTTTCGTGTATATTCTTCTATACTTTGTCGCCGCGTTGACCAATACAATGATAGAAATGTATAATATTTATATAGGTGACACTTTTAAGGATTTAGAAAAATATTAACGTTATTTATTTAAGATAAAAGTAACTGTAACCACACATTGCTTGTTATATGTAACATAAAATCCCTAACAATATCTAATATGCAGAACAGGGAGCGTGGGATTTAAAACCTCGAATAATTCATTGATTTTTCTTTCCCACAGGACAATCCAAAAATAATGGGTTTAAAATGAGCCAAAAAACCTCCCAAAACATCGATATATCAACCCAGGAGAGATATGATGTCATTTCACGCCGATTTCTAGCAATGGTCTCATTGCTACCCTTCTCGTAGGAAGCGTTTTGAATTTATAGAGTGAAGGTGTAATAAGTCAGGTAGCCTCCTTGGTGGGAAATCATTTTATGGTCTGTATTTAATGGGAGGTTGGATTCCTGGGGGTTTATCTCACGTCTGGAGCTTTGATAACGTCTTTCCTTTTTTAAGGGAATTGATAAGATTGGAGCGTAACACGCGATACGGGTCATCCTGTACCGCTGATTGTTCACATTCACTGTTCGGAGGCTTGTAGTGACTTGGAACCCTTTAAATCTTCGCACGCCCATCAGTTGGGTCGCCCAGGCACGGGCTGATCATCTAGCAAATACCCCCCGTGGGCAAGTGCAGGGGACACAAGAGTGTGAAGAGTTAAACATGAAGACAGCGCTTAGTTGCTCCTGGGTGAAGTGATTCTTTACCCCTCCTCATAAAACATACACACACATACTAACACATAAACTCGCTCTAACACATAAACTCGCTCTAACACCACACACTAACATACACACACATACTAACATACACACACATACTAACACATAAACTCGCTCTAACACATAAACTCGCTCTAACACCACACACTAACATACACACACATACTAACATACACACACATACTAACACATAAACTCGCTCTAACACATAAACTCGCTCTAACACCACACACAGTAACATACACACACATACTAACATACACACACATAATAACACATAAACTCACTCTAACACATAAACTCGCTCTAACACCACACACTAACATACACACACATACTAACATACACACACATACTAACACATAAACTCGCTCTAACACATAAACTCGCTCTAACACCACACACAGTAACATACACACACATACTAACATACACACACATAATAACACATAAACTCACTCTAACACATAAACTCGCTCTAACACCACACACTAACATACACACACACACTAACATACACACACATACTAACATACACACACATACTAACACATTTACTCGCTCTAACACATAAACTCGCTCTAACACCACACACACTAACATACACACACATACTAACACATTAACTCGCTCTAACACCAGACACTAACACACACACATACTAACACATAAACTCACTCTAACACCACACACTAACACACACACACACACACACACACTATATCCTCTGTCTCTCGGTCTATGGGAGGCATGGACCCGAAGAGATTCCTCCCCATCATCCTTACCCTTATAGGATTGCCAGAAATGGTGCCTTTTTTGGAGTTTTCTGTGATAAGTACACGATTCCTATGAAATTCACGCTGATTATATATTTCTAGGAGATGAGGGCCCAATCATAAGGTTTTTGTAGAATGCGCGTGTCAAATTTCATTGAAAAGATAAAAATAAGATCCCCAAATGGCATGCCTGACATCTTGTGATGATTTAAGTGGTGGACACCACCGCAGATTTAATATTTTTTCACAGACACGGAGTTCAAGAAAAGACGGATTCTTGAAAGAGAGAAAGTCATCGTTCTATGTGAATAAAACATAAAAATAAACATTTAAAAAGCTTTTACTTTTTAGGTCTCTTTTTTTCTAATTATTCTAAGGAATTATTATTTTTAATATATATATATACACTAGACTTGCATATTCATACTTTTAGAAGTACAGAGAAGCCGTTGTCGGAGAAAGTAGGGAGAGGGTGAGTGAAAGTGAAAGATAATGAGTGAGCGAGAAAATTTTTTTTTTCCAAATAAAAACTCCCTCCAAATTTCTTCGGAAGTGATGGGGAAATCTATCATTTCTGTTGTTTTGGTTGGAATAAATTCTCAGATTTGTGCAATGCTGACTACTTCTACATAACTCCCGACAGCCCCGGTTCTTGGGCACTATCCCGCTACCCTGGGAAGCTGCCCCACTCTCCTGTTTTTGTGGGCAGTAGGGATTCCGGGACAGTTGGGGAGATGAAAAAATCAATCGAGGTCTATGCTGCTGTCTCTCCCTGCCTCCTCTCAACACACGTGCCCTAAAATTTCGAGGGGTACAAACCTGCAAGTGCTATTTGACCAAATACAACACATCCAGTGACCCCTGATATGAGTCAAATTACTCAAAACGTGTTTCCTATCGTCCTGCAGCCTCGATAACGTACTCCTTGTGGCAAGCGGGCATCAGCCAAGGATCCATTGGGCTCCTCGGGTATCTTGTTGACTCATATTATCCAAGGAAAAGGAATATTGCCCCCCTCCCCCAGGGCTTTATCATTTCAATGCCATTTCATGAGCATCTTGGCTGTTAAAGGGTTAAAGCTAGCCTGGCAGGAATGGCTGCGTATCATGTATGAGGAGCAGGATTGTCTGGATACATCGTGTCCACACGGCCCTGCACATTCTGATGCATTACCTGCAGTTCCCATAGTAGTTCTGAGCTCTGAGCCCTCATCATGCGTAGAATCTCTCCTCTTCTCCTCCCACGCAGTCTCCGCTGCTCTGCATTTGCCTTTTCTGCAGTGATCCGTTAGCACAAATTGTTTAAGTAATTGTTATCTGTGTTTTTTATAGTTCTAGGGACAAACATCTCATTCCGACTCACCCTTGATGCAAATCCCCTCCCGTTCTTTTTTTATTTTCCTCCAAAATCTTTGATCAGGGGAAGTCTGGCTTCATTTCTAAAATCCCAAAGCCTTCCCCTTGCCCTCTACCTAGGGGTTTGCTGGTAAAGGGGTGAGGGGTGCACTGGTGCCACCTTCTCTGTTTTTTTATATGCCAAGTGGAGCAATATGACAATATTTTTGGCAACAGTGACCATGAATGGCCTTCCTGATCCAAGCCGCAGGAGTCTGGGACACAGTGCTGGAAAAACCACCTCTCGGCATCTACCCACCATGGTAGGTGAAAGCAGGACACGAGTCAGGAGCACCTAGGTCAGGTAACAAAATCTGCAGTCCTGACACGGTCAGACGGAAGCAAAGTAGTCTAGGAGGGGCGAGGTCATACGCGGTCAGGCGGGTAAAACTAACGGGGTGGAATGGGTGAAGAGAAAAACAGGAGCTGGGAGCCAGGTTCACGGAGCAGGAGCACTGAACACCAAGTTGGAGACTCTTCTATACAACTTGAAGCCTCTTGGCGTTCAGAGCTCAATAGGGGAAAGGGGTGTCACATGGTGGGTGAAGGGGTTAAAATGACTTGGTTCTTTTAAAGCCCTTTACAGTTCACGTCCTGGAAGAGCAGCTCTCCCTGTGCATCAACATTTTGAACCCAAAGATACCCAATGATGCCCCTCCTTTGATCTGATTGTTGGCTTCAAGTGTGCCCAAGAGCGGGCATTCTGCGTGGAACCGGTTGGGATATCCAATCCTCCAAATACATTTTTGTTTTTGCCAAAATATAATATCTCTAGGATTTCCAAACAGACTGAAAATTCCCAGCTGGTCCTCTGTAACTACAAATGTATTGGCACAAAAGTCACCCCCCCCACCTGAGATCAATAACACGTTTTATTATTATTTTTATTATTACCACCTTTTTTTATTAAGTGCCACCAAATTACGCAGCGCTGTACAATCTAAACAGGTTGGTTAACACAAACATAACAAGCATTAACATGAACACATACAGATACGACAGGACTCTGCCCTCAGCCGCCATCTAAGCCTTGTGTTACTTTTACACCATTTTCCTGGCAACAATGTATCAATATTAACACTTTACAGGGGGTTTATGACCATTTTTATGTTGTCAGTGGAACTAATTAATGGGTTAAAGAACTTTAACTGTCAGGAACTTTTTCTAAAATTTCAGGGGTTTTTTTTCTTTAAACCCCCCCGCCCCCCCCGATCCGGTAATTATCTCGTCTCTCGATGAATCGACACAAATTTTCATTCTGCCAGAAGTCTTTTGTTGGCATATTGTCCTAATGGGCTCAGGAAGTATCCTCTCTCTTGTTGACTTGAATCGAGTTGTGATGAGTTGCTTCCGCAGAGAAAAGCAAAATGTTAACTAACTACAAATCATACAAATAAACCGTTTTAAGGGCATCGGCGTTGGAAATGTTTATGGGATTTCTGCTGTTTTTTTATGAATAAGCTGCACGCTTTACATTAACTCAATATAAAAAATAAACGCTCAGACATCAACATAAGGGGCCTTTAGAGCTCAAGCCAGAATGGAGCCCAGAATGGATCATACGAACTGTAGCGATGAGAATTAATAGCTTAGCATCCGTAATGAATTTCACATCAATGGCTGCCACAAAACGTCACAAACGGAATATTCAGATTTAATTGGCCAATATCAGTAAACGGCGAGGTGTGAAAGCGTGTGCCCTTCGCTGTCCCCAAAACCATCTTAGACTTAAATGCTGCGCGGAGACCTACGTTCCCCGTTAAGACATTTGTGTTGCTCAGTCACCTCGTGTGACTTCAGCTAGGTCACCATATTTGGGTACATGCTCCTCAGGGGCGGGGCATTATAATGAGTGACGAATGAAGAGGTAGACTTACAGAATTGACTATGTATTTTATATATTATATATTATGTATTTTATAGTATTTTAGCTGGAAACTATAAAAAAAACAAATATTGTGATTTCTGCTTAGGTAAGGGATCTAGAAGAAGAATAATGGGTTTTATTTACCCCGTTTAATTTATAAAGCCGTTTCCTGCTGTTTAGATACATATTTTTAGGGCTGTAGAACCCTGCGATCCCCTCATACCCAGCAAACATTCTGACCTTCTAGAAAAGAGGGGAATCAGGGGAGGAGAAGGGGGCATTAGGGGAGGAAGGGGTGCATGGGGATTTGGGGCCCAAAAAGGGACTTGTCAGCTATTATTAAATGTCAAACATTCCACCCCTGTATGAATCAACCTCAAGGCAAGTTATGATGCTAAGCACCTGCTAGGGGCCACAGCAAAACATGACGGGGCCCACACTTACACACAATGTTCTGAACTCTGTTCTGTGCTGCGTGTGCACTTTGGTGTCTGTCTTTCTATAAAGCTGTAACTGTACCCACAGCCGATTAATTGTTGCATTTCACGGGATGCGGACAATAAACCTGCCAGACATTTCAAAGAAAATGGTTCAGGTTAAAAACAGTTCAGAGCGCTTCCGTCAAATCGCCCAGGATATAATTGCTCCGCAGAGTCCACACGCGTGTTACTACACAACTTGAAGCCCGTGGGAGATCTTAAGATCTGCAGCAGGAATGTGGAACGTTAAAGAACGGTCTATGAGAGTACAGGGGTAAGATTATTATTATTATCGTCAAACTGTGAAAAGGAAGAAAAACTAATTCCAGAAACCCCTACACGCTAAGAAATTATAACATAGATTCAGCAGGGGCAGCGTGGCTGCAGTTCCATCCCCATAACTAAAACACCTTCATACTAACACACAAACTCATTCTAACACCCACTCACTCTAACACTTACACATACATACACACATTACATCTCCCTTCTCTCCTCTCCCTCACACCACTAACCCGAACTCTCACCCCTGACACCCCAAACACTGACTAACATCATATGATGATGCACACACAAGTCAACACCATACACTAACACACACACTCATGCTAACACCATACACTAACACACACACTCATGCTAACACCATACAGTAATACACAGACACATGCTAACAGAATACACTCACACATGCTAACACCACACATTATAACATGCACACTCTACAACTATAAAGTCACACACTCATGCTCACACACATTTACTAGTACCATACAGTAACACAAACTCACTCTACCACCTTACACATACACACACTCAACACCATACTCTAACACAATCACACATTCTATTGCCTCCTCTCCTGTCCTGTATAATGTATCCTGTATAAGACATGACTGACGACAGATTAAAGTCTTTACAGCAGAAAAATGGGCAGAATGGGGCTGCCTTTTTACGGACTTTAGTTGCGAAGGTGTAATGGTTAATACTGCAGTGTTGATTTTTTTTTGTGAGATGCGCCCCTATGTATGGTATAAGTGTGCGGCTTTAGGTTTGTGCGGACGGCATGCGGTGCCGCGGATCTCTAGTAGAGTGTTAGTTATGACCCGGTGGGGCGGGTATCTCCATAATGCGGCCCCCAGTTACTCTCTGCTGATAACGGGTTCCTCTGACCTGCATATTTCCTATTGGTGTCAGCGAGTGTTCTAAATTAGAACTCACCGGCTAATATCCGTTCCCTGCGGACTTTTCATTCTTTTCCAATCAGTCTTTTTAATCCGGAGTCAATTTTTATATTTATATATAAAAAACGTCCACTACGGCACGAGGGCACCCTGCCATAATGTACAATGTCACAATAAATATGGCTCTATACCTCACCCGTGATGCCATGTAGTCAGACGCTTCGGAGATCTCCCACTCGGCAGCAGGCATTGAAAGTTCCCGATGGATATTGAGCCGCCAGAATTCATTCCTTTGTCAGCTTGTTTGCAAAATCAATTAACACCTTCCAAATAATTGTGCCAGAGGGACGCCCCTCGCAATCCATATTCCTATAATACCAAACACTGAGTATCGCGCACGCCTTGCCATAATTCAATTATCTATCGTGGTAATGTATACACGCACACATATACATACATGGACTCTAGGACTGACGTGGAATAATAGACTTTAAAAGGGAATTGCTATTATTTGTTATCACTAATATCAGATTTATTGCTGTTAATAATATAAAGTTTTCAGGCAGCTGCATATCAGCCGTTTGTATGATTCTCGCTCTGTTATCTGATCCCCGATCTACTAACCCCCCGACTCCTTATTATACTGCCTGTGGGGGACAATAGAATGGCTCAGTCCTAATCACCCAGTTGGACTCTCTGACTGATGAAAGTCTATGGAGGAACGGACTTCATTAGCATCGCCATAAAGCATCAGCTCATTGCGGTGTTTGAGCCGGGAAAGGCACCCAAAATATCACATGACTGACAACAATGGCAAAGGTAAAAGATAAAGGGAGCTTATTGGAACAAAATGAGATAAAACCAGGTTTTTGTCATCAACCGATATTACTGTATACAGCGCTGGGGGGGTATATTACTGTATACAGCGCTGGGGGGGTATATTACTGTATACAGCGCTGGGGGGTTATATTACTGTATACAGCGCTGGGGGTTATATTACTGTATACAGCGCTGGGGGGGTATATTACTGTATACAGCGCTGGGGGTTATATTATTGTATACAGCGCTGGGGGGGTTATATTACTGTATACAGCGCTGGGGGTTATATTACTGTATACAGCGCTGGGGGGTTATATTACTGTATACAGCGCTGGGGGTTATATTACTGTATACAGCGCTGGGGGGTTATATTACTGTATACAGCGCTGGGGGTTATATTACTGTATACAGTGCTGGGGGGTTATATTCCTGTATACAGCGCTGGGGGGTTATATTACTGTATACAGCGCTGGGGGGGTTATATTACTGTATACAGCGCTGGGGGTTATATTACTGTATACAGTGCTGGGGGGGTATATTACTGTATACAGCGCTGGGGGTTATATTACTGTATACAGCATTGGGGGTTATTACTGTTTTTTTCACTGCAGTTCTCTTTTGAATAAATAATATCTGAAATAATACTTTTGGTTGATTTCTTTATTCCGGGGAGAAGAGGAGTTATTCAGGATAAAAGATTCCGTTTATTTAGCAGCGTAATACCTTGCATTTTAAAATAAGCAGTTTGTGCTCTACCATTACCATGGTAACCTAGTTCTATAGCTCAAAAACCAAACGGCAAGCAGATTGCAAAATACTGAAATTTATATGTTTCTGGAATGTTCTGTCATGTCTCAGTTTGTTATCTTATTAAACACACTGCGGGGGGGGGGGCATATCCACATATACCGGCGGGTTTCTAGAATGACCTGCGCGGGAATTTCTTGTTACTGCCCGTTTCCACGGTACCGTAGATTACTAACGGTAGCGCTCATCTACACCGGCACATCAGTGAAGCTACGGCAACAAATGACTATTTATTCTACACGTTTCACGTCCTCCAAATTAATTAAATTGGATCTGACGGGAAAAAAATGGATAAATCAAGCATCGGAACAGGGAACATGTACAAAGAAATACCTACGTAATCTGGAAAGTTTGCAAGTTAAGGCAATTCAGTCAGCCAATAAAGGTATCATCCCAAATTCTGTCTAGTACATCATTTATCGAGAGGGTGGTAGATAAGTGGAACAGACTCCCAGCAGAAGTGGTAGAGGGTAATACAGTGAGGGGATTAAACATGCATGGGATAGACATACGGCTCCTGAATCTAAGACGAGACCAACGACTGATTAAGGTTTTGAGGCTTTACAGCGGGAGGGTATATGTACCCTGTATGTATATATATATATATATATATATATATATATATATATACTGTGTGTTTATGTGTACTGCATCATACACAACTTTATTAAACACACACACACCACTCTCAGCCGCACAAAGCACGCTCTAGCACATACGACTTTAACCGCACAGCTAACACTCTAACCCACATCCCTCTCTGCAGGGCAGCCGATCTCAGACACAATATATTGAAAGAAAATGATTTCTCTTTTTGTATTCATGTTCTTTTAAAGGGGAAGCATCACATTCCAGATAATCCATTATGCTCTCTATGTTATTGTCTATATTTGGAAGCCGCCATCTTGCTGCCCCATCAAAGGGTTAAATCGCCCGTCGCCCTCAGATATCTGTGATAATAGCGTTATGGAGGGACCTGCGCAGCTGGAAACAATCTCTAGCGCTAGAGGCTCATGCGCCGTCCGCTAAAACAACGCGGGGAGAGAACAGGAAGCGGCTTTCAACTTTCTGCTCGGGATGGCGAGAGGCAAAGAACAGGAAGCGGCTTACAACTTCCTGCTTCGGCTGACAGGAGGGAGAGAACACGAAGCGGCTTACAACTTCCTGCTTGGGATTCCAATGCAGTCCGCACTGCAGGATCATGGGAGACGGAGGGGAATTTGCATGAAAAATCCTCAGCTTTGCTGACTGAAAATATAAATAACTTGAAAACAGAGCATTAAAAAGATATAAGAATAACGCTGTTGATGGTTTTACGCCAGCGCTGGCAGCGCATGTTCTTGTGTGGACGAGGAATGTGTGAACGATCACAGCGGGGTTTGTCCTGCGCGACTCACAATCACATTCCAGGCCGGTTTTGTACGCAGAACAATTGCTCTGTCACTGTGATTATCCCGCGGTGACACTGAGCGGCAGCGACGCCGAGTCTCTGGTGCGGCGCCGCGCTCTCTTGCACTTGCCGGCTGCCGTTTAAATCTGTTAAGATGTGCGGCCAGATGTTAAAAGATCCGCCGTCCGTCAGAAACGCAGCTCTGCCGGCGAGGTCGCCGAACAAAAAGGTTTCATGTGTGACGCCTGCAAAGTCATTTCGCCATTTAACGTCCGACCTGCACAAATTTTACTCACAAAGAATTTCTGCTTCCCAACCTGCAGCTGAGATTTGGCAAGAGTTAAAAATATGGACTTTGCCGGCAGATCGGCCCCATTCGGCCCCCGTCTAGTCGCCCGTTTCTCCTGCTGTAAAGACTCAAACCTTAATCAGTCGTTGGTCTCGTCTTAGATTCAGGAGCCGTATATCTATCCCATGCATGTTTAATACCCTCACTGTATTACCCTCTACCACTTCTGCTGGGAGGCTGTTCCACTTATCCACCACCCTCTCCGCAAAGTTAGACTTCAAAGCTAGCCATGAACAAAGCTAGCCATTGGCTCTCGTATGTTCCCTCACATGGTCCATGGAAATGTTGACACATCAGATCACATGCCTTCCAAGTACCCCCTTTGCATCACGGTCTTATCTGGTGGACAGATCTCCAGGATCATTGGCAGAGTTGGGGTAGGCTACCCGCCGGAGCTCTCCCTCTTCTGGGCAAGTGGCTTTGCAAGGGGTGGGGGGTAGGAAGCCATCAGTGGAGGGGGGACAAGTCACATGTGGGGGAATTTGTCCATCTAAATTGGGCTTAAAGAAATTCTACGTGCGACCTGGAGGCCGCCATTGTTGTCAGCTGGGTGATATCAATGCTGACTTTCCCGGCTCAAACACCACACTGAGCCGATGCTTTATGGCGATGCTAATGAAGTCCTGATTATGAAATGAAGTCCTTTCAGTAGTCAGAGGGTTCTCCTCGATGCTGAGACGTGTCACTGTTTACAGTAATTTGGCCTATTATGACTAAAATACACACATAAATATATATGTAGATTGTGAAAACATTGTATTATATAAAAAAAATTGAATAATTTTGACAAATAGTTCCTGAGATCCCAAATCCCCCGTCCTCTCCGCAGGTTCCCACCAAACTTCTCTCCAAATGAAGGGTCATTAAATAGACGGGTGAAAGTATACATTATACAGGGCCAGCTCGCCCAAACTCCACTGAGAAAGCAATGGGCTTCAAACATTCCGTAACCATGGACCGGTTGCTAAGCAACCCACTCGTCTGATGAGTGAGTGGCTGTTACTGTATCAAAAAATGACATTTTTGAGAAGATTAGAGTAATGACGAGAACTTCTTCCTATTAAACTGTTCTTTCGTTGTAGGCTTCAGTGGAAGCTTTCAGGGCCTCTTCTTCTGATGGAAACAGAGTTCAGGTCAGAAGAGACCTCTGAGGCGCCGAAAGGTTACGTAGCATTTTTTCCCTATGCTAGCCCAATAAAATGTATGCATTCAGTTTCTCTTTTGGGTTAATATAGCCATTTTTCTTATTCTGGCCATGGAGGAGGAAGGAGGGACGACAAGGGAGAAAAGAGGAGCACAGGGGAGGAAAGGGGCATAGGGGAGGAAAAAGGAGCATCATGGGGAGGAAGGAGGGGAGCAAGGAAGGAAAGAGGGACATTGGGGAGGAAAGATGGATATCAAGGGGAGGAAAGATAGACATCAGGGGAAGGAATGAGGAGCACAGAGATTTAAGATACAAAGAGGGACTGGCCAAACTAATCAGGGACACTTTGGAGGCACACTCCAGACTAGAAGTAGAAAGAGAATTTGACAAAAGATAACAACCATTTGCTCCTTCATTTCACCCATTTTTCCTGCTGATGTCCCTCTTTTCTTTCTGTTTCTTTCCCTACCAGATGCATTGTGGGTAATGATACGCAGGCGCTCAGAACGCTGATTAAATCCTGTCACGGATCTGGCTAGTCCGACCGACTACCTCCGCTGTCTTGTGCTCCCTTAGCCTGGGACAACACACTTCACCCGGTTCCCCGGTCACTCGCCGAGACTCAGTGTCGGGTAAAACCAAACGAAGATTGATTTATTTCTCACACACAGGGCTGGATATATCCAGCAAAACACACATTAACATAAAACAAGATATTGGGACACAAACCGCCCCCTTAATCTGCCTCTCAGAGACAACAGGGGCAGTAACGGGATTAACAATACAATAGGGGGGAGACTGATTTATACATTAAACTGAAACAATGGTGGCCTCTCTCTGGTGGCAGATCCTGGCTGTATGCTGGAGATAATCCCCTCAGCCAGTGATGAGATGATACTGCTGGGGGTAGCCACAGAAGTCTTTACAAACCCAGGGCCCATAGTCAATAGGGAGGAGGCTGGCAGTCAGGCCTCTCCAGTGGCCCCAGTGATGGAGGCTTCCGTCACAAATCCCTTAAATAAAACCCATTATCATCCTTCTAGATACCGTAATCAAAAAATTTCTATCGATAGGATGCGAAAAAATAATATAGTCTCTCTGAAGCCCCACCCCCAGCCCCGTCTCAAACCACGCCCCCTCCAACAAAACTGCCCCTCCGACAGCTTGGAACGCTGAGAAACGGGATGGAAAAAACCCAACAATAAAATTGTATCTGAGAAAAACGCGGCAAAAGCCCACCGCGCAGCCAGCTGCGTCTGACTCATCCGAGGGACTCAAATTAAGAGAAGAAATGTTATTTTTTGTAAATCTCTTGACTGCCGGCTAATTGCAGAGGTCACCAGAACCAGCAACCAGAATTATTAATAACACCGCTTCAGTGTGCCTTTTCCAGACAAATAAACATTTATTTACCGGTTAATAATAGCAATCAACGGCCGCAAGGGATTGTGGGTAGAGATAAGAATATGAGGACAGCGCAGGACGCAAAGCACGGGGTCAGACAGAAACGGTCTTATGGGCGTATATATTACCCACAATACCCCTGACTAGGAAAAGGGGGGCCAAACGGACTCCCTGACCCAGAAACATTGTTTCTCAATTTTAAACTATTAAAAATATTTCATCTAATATTTATTTCTTAAAATATTATTCAGATGAGATTCTGAACGAGTGAACTCAAACCTTAATCAGTCGTTGGTCTCGTCTTAGATTCAGGAGCCGTATGTCTATCCCATGCATGTTTAATACCCTCACTGTATTACCCTCTACCACTTCTGCTGGGAGGCTGTTCCACTTACCTACTACCCTCTCCGTAAAGTAAACACTTCCTTCCATTCCATCTAAGCCTCTGACCCTCTAGTTTCAGTTGCATTATGAGAATTAAAAGATCCAGTTACTTATTTTTTTGTTTTTTGTGACTAAAACCCATGTACAGGTACCATTCCTTCCAACTGTCCTTGTTTTTTTAGCCAGTCTCTCTTTGAAACCCAAATCCCTCTTTCCTCCCCGATGGCCGTAATGTTTGCTGGGTACGAGTTCTCCTGTTGTGTCTGTTTGTGTATAAATGTATCTTTGCTATGTATTTGTTATCCACCCCATATTTAACATGTACAGTGCTACGGTATATGTTGGCGTCTTGAAATAAAGAATAAAATGATTAATTATGATAAATTATACATTTTACCGCTCAAAAGTGCCCACCTCTCCAAAACCTGCTTTTTTTGACCCAAATTAAATCACTCGATCCCTGTTTAATATTCAGGATATGCCTGTCCCATGTATTTTTAGCCTCTACCACTTCTGCTGGAAGGCTGACATACTTATCCACCACCTTCTCAGTAAAGCAAAACTTACTTACATTAAGCAAATAATATTCAGCAGAACAAATGGTTAAGTAAGCATAAAATGCACATAATAAAACTGCCCCGATTATAAAACAAACCTGCGTTCAGAAACATGTCAGCCCGGAACATTCTTATCCCGCAGAATAAATAAATAATTAGAATAAATGAGTTTGGAACCCGAGGAACAAAAACAATAATTCTACAGAATTTCCCGGAAAATATAAACTGCGGATCTGGTAATTTTGTTCTATCTAAAAATGTTGGTATTTTGTGCTGAACGTTATTCCGCTCGCCTCTCTCGCCTTACATTTATTTTTATAGCGCCAGCAGATTCTGTAGCGCTGTTCAGAAAAATAATTTAAATTAAAAGCACAAACAATAACAAATTGGCACAAAAGGAGCTTACAATCTAGTCAATGTAAGGAGCTGATTGGATAAGGCAGATGTGCCGCCATGCGCAACGAGCTCTCGTGGGGTGCAGTTGGCGGGTGGGAATGGAGTTTAAGTAACGAGGTCTTTAGCATCAAACAATTCAGTGATGGGAAGGAGTGGGTTTAACGTTTAAGACACGTAGCGAAAATAACTTGCATCTGCAATGTTTATACAGTGCCTCGCAGACCATCAGAGGTGGTACAGGATACCACCTGCACGCACACACATATTCACTCACACACACACATTCACACACACATTCACTCACACACATTCACACTCACACATTCACACACACACATATTCACACACACACATTCACACACACACATATTCACACACACACATTCACACTCACACATTCACACGCACACACATTCACACTCACACATTCACACACAGACACATTCACACTCACACATTCACACACACACACACACATTCAAACACATTCACAATCACACATTCACACACATATTCGCACTACCGTTCAAAAGTTTGGGCTCACTTAGACATTTCCTTTCTATGAAAGAAAAGCTACGGTAATTTTGTCCATTAAAATAACATGAAACGGATCAGAAATCCAGCGCAGATGGGGTTAATGTTGTCAATGACTATTGTAGCTCTACCACTTCTGCAGGGAGGCTGTTCCACTTATCTACCACACTCTTAGTAAAGTAAAACTTCTTTTCATCTAAACATCTAAAAAACTTGAAGATAAAGCACTTTTATGACAGCTGCACCCAAAAAAAACCATATAAAAATCGGGTTTTTTAATTGATATTTTTTTTCTGTTAAAAGAACCAAATAGCCAGTTTTGGTAAGTGAACTATAGGCGGGATTTTGGGACTCGGGTTGTTGGCGTCGTGCCGAATATCGGCGCAGTAATTACCCGCAAACATCATTATACATGTTGCTGCCGAAACATACTTATAGCTGAGAGCTCTTTATCAAACCTCATAGAGGAAGAGAATTTCAGATTAAGCCCATAAAAAAGGGATTTAACCATTGTGCTGCCATATTTGGTATAAAGGGTTTTTTGGGTGATAAACAGTTTAATTTGGGAGAATTTTCCTAAATATTGGCTAAATTGCAGGAAAATAATGACTGTGATGCTTAAAAGATCTTTAAGCTGCTTCCGTATTCATAAAATGGCTTAAATCACACTTAAAACCTCAAAGGTCCCTTTTTCAGGTGCAGTGTGGAAGGAACAAGGATATGGCCTGGAAAATTATTTTAACGGACTGAGAGGAACCAGACATAGATAGAAAAAGTGTGGAGATAACTAAAACGTAAAAACCTTAAATGAAAAGCACAAACTTTTAGGAATAACGGAGTAGTCTATTTCTAGCGGGAATCGATAAAACCCCCAAAAAGTCTTGTTACGTTTATTTAGCGATAAGATCGACATTTAATGTAAAAAAGCTCTGCGTTGCCTGCAGTCACAGAGCGATACATCGTTTCATTCTGTGTTATTTACTAATTATTATAAATACTGTTGCCTTTTGGGTATAAAGTATCAGATTTACCGCTCAGATATGGGAATTATTTCTCTTCATTGACTTTATATTAGATACAAATTAATGCGGGGTCCCTTTAAATGCTGTTTCTCTCTCTCTTGCACAGGGAGGGTTCTGCACAATTACCCCATATACATTTGCCCCTTTACGCTAACCCCCAGGTACTTTCCATGCGAGTTCCGAACGCCTGATCCCGTTAATTTTGCCCTCCGGACACTTATTAGCTGCTTCAAGTAGCCAATCAGTGGCAGGAATCATCAAGCCTCAAAGCAGAAGGCTAGCTGCAGCTATGGAGCTGCAGCTTCTCCCTAAGATAAGTACCTTTTCGTAAGTGGAACATCACATGTGAGAGTACTTTGATATACATTGTTTGTTTGTTTAGGGGCTTCCTTGGGAGACTTGAGTGCCTCCTTAAAACCCACTGTGCCAGATTCTGTACAGATTTAGATGGCTCTAGCTCCAGATTTTTTAGGGGCCACAACCAAAGGCATTATGGGGGATCCTGTTCCAAGCATAAGCCTTTATTAAACTTGTGCTCTTGAACCAAAAAACGATTTAAATGATTCCCCCCCCCTCCCCGTTTTTGGCTCATTCCCTTTCGGAAGTTTTTTTTTTGACAATCAATGGTTTTTTTTTGGGGGGGGGGTTAAATTTTTTGTTTTTTGTCCCTTTTTCTCACACTCTTACCCTACTTTCTCCAGCAACCCATTACCTGTCTCTCCAACCGGGAAGAAGCAGAGAGAGGCGGGGAAGTAGAGACAGCGACGGTCTGTCTGAAAAGGTAGGGAGAGCGTGAGTGAGAGTGAGAGAGCAGAAAAAACATGCAAAAGTTAGAGCTCTCTCTCTTTTGTTGCATTGGGGCTCCCTCCTCGTTTGTGCGAATTTGAGCAAATTTGTTAAAATTTCATTCTCTAGTCTAGCTTTTACCTTCGATCTTTCTAACATGTGTTATAACTGGCGCAGGACTCAGGGGAGAGGCGTGGGATTGGATGCGTACCTTCGCTCACCTTTTCCGTGGCAGGGAGGTGAAATATATTATTAATAATAATACCCAAGCTACTGGCTGTGTTAAAAAATGTTAAGATGCCAACTTTTTGGGGTATAAATTTTGTTGATTTTTAAGAACCAAAAAAAAAAGAGAGAAATGGTGAAAACCAACGGTTTCTGTAATGATTGAATAAAATTCTGTACTGTGCATGACCCCGGAATCCTTTAAAAGACACCGCGAGCCGCGCTCTATGAATCTTGCATGACCGCTGGGTGTCTCTCGCTTATGAATCCTGCACGTGGAGAACAATCTTGCATTTGATATTTGGATGAGAATTCTGTTCCATTTCTCTGTTTTTCTTCTCTATCAGAGCCAGTTTAACATTCTGCTGGGGTCTACGAACGCTGCAAAACTGAAGCCCCCCAATAACTGCCGCTTTAAATTGGGTTTATAATATAAATGCCCCCCCCCCCCCAAAGCCAGCGCTTTCTTCTCTTTTAGTCACCTTTACCTGGCCTGATACAAAGTAATGATTTTTATCTGGCAAAGAGTAGCCTTCCTTTCAGAAACGTAAGAAATATATATATTTTTTGTGTTACTCAATATCTAAGTGGAATGGATAAAAAGCCAAAAGCAGGAAAAAAAATAACCAA
The DNA here is from genome assembly GCA_023333645.1 of Sceloporus occidentalis. Classification (NCBI taxonomy): domain Eukaryota; kingdom Metazoa; phylum Chordata; class Lepidosauria; order Squamata; family Phrynosomatidae; genus Sceloporus; species Sceloporus occidentalis. The sequence continues at coordinate 926,257 of JALMGF010000249.1, forward strand.
TTAATTCATTAAACCAAAAATAACCAATGAGAACGTTCCCTGCTGTTTCTGTATATTATATACATTGTGGATTTTACGGCTGTAGTTTGGACTTCATATACTGTCTATCTCCACAGTGTTTGTAGAAACAAAACCAAAGTCTATTCAGTTTGTATTATTTTAAAACTGATTTTGCACCATTATTTATATCTCGTATCAAATCAAAAATACATTTTTTAACAATGTTGCGTTGTTTGCTTTTTTACCCAGTTGTAGTTTTTGCCCCATAATATAAAGTTTTCAGGCAGCTGCATATCAGCCGTTTGTATGATTCTCACTCTGTTATCTGATCCCCGATCTACTAAACCCTCCGACTCCTTATCATACTGCCTGTGGGGAACAATAGAATGGCTCAGTCTAAATAACCAAATCGAACACTCTGACTATTAAAAGTCTATGGAGGAACGGACTTCATTAGCATCGCCATAAAGCATCAGCTCAGTGTGGTGTTTGGGCCGGGAAAGTCACCCAAAATATCACATGACTGACAGCGACGGCGGCTCCAGGTCTGCAGATAAAGGGAGTTTATTGGAACAAAATGAGATAAAACCAGACGTTACTGTATACAGCGCTGGGGGTTATATTACTGTATACAGCGCTGGGGGTTATATTACTATATACAGCGCTGGGGGTTATATTACTGTATACAGCGCTGGGGGGTTATATTACTGTATACAGTGCTGGGGGGTTATATTACTGTATACAGCACTGGGGGGTTATATTACTGTATACAGCGCTGGGGGTTATATTACTGTATACAGCGCTGGGGGGTTATATTACTGTATACAGCGTTAGGGGTTATATTACTGTATACAGTGCTGGGGGGTTATATTACTGTATACAGCGCTGGGAGGTTATATTACTGTATACAGCGCTGGGGGTTATATTACTGTATACAGCGCTGGGGGTTATATTACTGTATCCAGCGCTGGGAGGTTATATTACTGTATTCAGCGCTGGGGGTTATATTACTGTACACAGCGCTGGGGGGTTATATTACTGTATTCAGCGCTGGGGGTTATATTACTGTATACAGCGCTGGGGGGTTATATTACTGTATACAGTGCTGGGGGGTTATATTACTGTATACAGTGCTGGGGGTTATATTACTTTATACAGCGCTGGGGGTTATATTACTGTATACAGTGCTGGGGGGTTATATTACTGTATACAGCGCTGGGGGGTATATTACTGTATACAGCGCTGGGGGTTATTATTGTATACAGCGCTGGGGTTTGTACCCTTTTTCTAAAGCTTTTATGTAATTTGGGGGGGGGGGTTGGTTGAGATGATTAAAGGTGGCACTGAGTGCACGGTTTTATTACTTTTTTTTAAATATTGTGTTTGTCCGATAGCTGATACTCGGCACACAAATAAAAAATAATAAATAAATACTAAAACCGAATAACCCAGAATTTCATTTTTTTTTAAGTAGTCATTTTTGTCATGACCTGCTCTTGGTGACATAATGTAGTCGCTACAATAAAATTGTTCCCGCATTAAAAGCCTACACAGGAGTACGTAACACCTGCTGTGCACCCTAGAACACATTAACTCTTTCCACTCAAAGACTGCGAGATGTCTCCTCCACGTCTCTCTTACTGAAATAAAGTCAGAAAACTAAAGCGCTGAGAGATTTTTTTACAGCTCCCTTTATTTTAGGGAATTCTACAGAAAAAGAGAAAATATAAATGCTGCTAATGGGAGAGACGCAGAAAGAGAGATAAAGAGTGGGGACAGAGTGAGAAAGAAAAAGAGAAGGGGAGAGAGAGGCAGAGGGAGCGAGACAGAACGAGACAGATGGCAAAGGAGAGAGAGAGGGACTGAGAGAGAGACAGAAGAGAGAGAGAGAGGTGAGACTGAGGGAAAGAGAGATAGAGAGAAAGGAAGTGAGGGAGATAGAGGAATAGAGAAAGACATAAAGGGGGGGCAGATTGAAACAGAGAGAGGAAGGGAATAAAGATAAAGAATAAGGAAGAGAGAGATAACGAAAGAGAGATATAGAGAGAGGGAGAGAAAGATATAGAGATACAGAGGGAAACAGAGAGGGACAGAGAGAGCGAGAGAGAAAGAAAGGGATAGAGAGAGAAAGAGAGAGAGAGAGAGAGGAAGGGAAATAGAAGGAAAGAGAGAGAGATAAAGGGGACATAAAGGAAAAGAGAGATACAGAGCGAGAGGGAAGGAGGGGAAAGAGAAGAGACGCCGAGACAGTAAGAGGGAGAGAGAAATAGGAGAAATAGCCAGTGATAGAGAGCGAAGAAAGAGACAGAAAAACAGAGGAGGGAAGGGGAGACATAAAGACTGAGATACAGAGATAGGAGAAGCAGAGACATAAAGGGAGACAGAGACACACAGAGGGCTGCTGCCGGGGGTAGTCTTGCACTGTCTGGGGTATTTCTCTGTTGCATGCCCCCAGGAGGGGTTGCCCATCTCGTGTTCTGGGGCAGCTGCTCAGTGCCAAGGAGGCTGCGGTGTGTGAAGGGGGGGCTCAGGGAGACACCCCATATAAAAGCCCCCATAGGTGAAGGAGGAGAGAGGGAAGATAGAGGAGGGGGACTCCTCGGCATCAGCAGGGGCAGCAGGCTCCGTGACGTCAGACAGAGGGGGCGGCTCGGTGCGGGGGCAGGAGGGGCTGCTCGGGCTCTGATCGTTGAATGATCCCCGGCTGGAGGCAGCTGCTGCCACCCCTGCCCGCCCCGGCGCCCGCATCCAGCGCTGCACCCATGCACAGGGGCTCTGAGGGCAGGGATCTGGGCTTCTCGCTTTATTGCCCCAACGAGGGCATCTGGATGGCTCCTGGAGAGGATGAAGCCCGGCAGTGAGGGTCGTGCAGCCCACCCGCGTCAGGCAGGTGTAGGGGTCTCTCTCTCGCGTGTCTGATGCTCCGTGGGAGGATGTACTGGTAACATGTCTGTCCGTGGGCTCGTGATGGGGGCTCCCCGTGCTTACACGTGAAGGGCAGATCGAACCCGGACCGAGAGCTACCCCTCCATTCTGCCCCTACCACCTGCGAACCCCCAGCCTGGGAATAGCGGGACTGCGCTGGAAACTAATGGGCAACTTATCCTCCATCCAATGTAAGTAGCCACTTACCCTGAATAAGCACCCACTCAGCTTCCTACCCCCTGTGTGTCTACTTACCCCTGTATGGGCACCCACTTACCTTGGTACCCCATGTGTGTCTACTTACCCTTGGAATGCGCAGCTACTCACCTTTCTACACCCAGTGTGTGTCCACTTACCCCTACCTATACCCTGCAATATGAGTACCCACTTACCCTCCAAATATATGTGCCAAATTTCTCCCCTCCAATGTAAGTATCCTTTCATCTCCCCTGATTACCCTCCTCCATCAAATGCTGCCCTCTATCCTCTTACCCTCCCAAACATAAATGCCCATTTGTCCCCCATACCAGTGTGAGTATCCACTCATCCCCCCATGTGGTTATCATAAAAACCCCTAAATCTACCCCCTTCTATAACCCCTACCACGATTGTCAAATTGTAAATTGTGTTCTGCTGGTCTCCCCATTTACCCTTTTCAGACAGCTGGCATGACTTGTTAACCCTTCCCTGCCAGGGGCATTTACTTCCCTGCAGTGTAGTGGGGGGGGGGGCTGCAGCGCCTTGCAGAATGTATGTAAAATGGTCACTGGTGCCAAGATGCAGCTCAACCCCCCCCCCCTTCTATTTTTGGGTATTTCTGTTGTAATCCATTGCTCGATGTTTGCCCCCAGTGGGGCACGATTTCCCGACATGCCTCTGGAGGCAGATTAATGGGGTCTCTCAGGGGTTGCGTTGCTTCCCCGGGTTTTGGGAAGTGACCGCCTGCGCCATGCAGTAAGTGGATAAACTCTAGAAGACGTTTCCAAAGGTGTTGGAATTCCGACCATATCCAGTATCCGCTCCCAGTATCCGCTTAATTGTTACCATCAGAAACTGGGCAAATTGGGAAACTAGGCCAAAAAAATATTGGGCTGCAGCGCACCCGAGATCTGCCTGCAGAGGGGGGTAAAATGTGCACCGGTCTGCTGTTACCGGGGGTAATATGCGAGGAAGCCTCAAGGTGTAGAAGATGCAGCCTAATTCCATCTCCTGCCTGCGTGGGTGGTGAATGCGAGATGGGGTGATTAGAATGGCTTTATGGATTGGGTGCTTTTACCCCCCCTGGGTGCCAATACGTAACTTAGTGTTAACCGTGTCGTCTACCCATTGGTGATCAAAGGGTTAAGAGCCTGGATGCATGGAGTTGTCTCGATTCTCTGCTTTGACGATTGATTGATGGATATTGGTTTTTATCGGCGTTATCTATTCTAAGATCTGAGATGCTTTGGGTTTTTTTTATGTCATTGGGAGCCTCGAGCAAAAAATCTGCCCCCCAGACCTACCCCCGTTAAAGCCCCATAGAACTACCCCCCATGCGCTGTTACTACACCCCCCCCCCATAGAGCGAGCCGGCTTTCTGGAGTTGCTCCTTCTCACTATCGCTTCCTTTTTTTTTGTAGAAAGAGACAGACTGCTACCTGGGTCCCTCCGGGCCCCGCGTATCTATATTTGGAACAAGGATTTGGGCAGTCGATGCGCATGCAGAGCCAAAGTGATCAATCCTGAGCCTTTCCCAGGCTGCAGTCACCCACATTTTAAGCTTTTATTCTGCGATAATTGCTGGAAATCAGTGTGTTTCTGATGAAAAAGAAAAAAAAATACACATTTGCAGGTTCTGAATCCATTCAGTGCTATTAGAAAGCAATCTATGACGCGCTGAAAGGGTTAATACCAAACATTCTAAAGAATAATAATAATATTGCGATGCTTTAACCAACATTCTATAAACGTTATCTCCCTCGATACAGTCAAGAAACAATTCTTTCCGTGGGATAATCTGCATGTTGGATTATTTAACGGGGCTCAGTGTTTCATTATTGTTAACTAACCCTTTAAGTGCCAGTTGGCGGGGGGGGTTGCACAGTTTGGACCCTACAGCCACTTCTAATTATAAAGAGGTTATTGGGGGGAAGAACTCGTACAGGGCCCCTGAATGTAGAAATTGGTGCCTTCTAAGACATCTGCCCCTCTATGGTAACCTCATCTTTCTCTATAGAAACCTAGAGCCTGCCGGCAGATCGGCCCCATCCGGCCCCCGCCTAGTCGCCCGTCTCTCCTGCTGTAAAGACTCAAACCTTAATCAGTCGTTGGTCTCGTCTTAGATTCAGGAGCCGTATGTCTATCCCATACATGTTTAATCCCCTCACTGTATTACCCTCTACCACTTCTGCTGGGAGCTGTTCCACGTATCCACCATACAGTAAAACAGCCTTACATTCCATCTAAGCCATCTAAACGCTAGTTTTAGATTATGGTCTCCTGATTCTAAAATTGACCTTTTATTCTAAACCATGAGAAATAATTGTGTTGTAAGAATGATGGTGTTTGTCTTGTTAATCTGTATATATATATATATATATATATATCTATGTCTATATATATTGGTGCGATACTTATGGCCGATCTGTACTTTTGCTTTTGATAACGTACGTAGTCCGTATAATTATTGATTGGGTCGCTTCTGACATTTATCACAAAACCTTATTCTTCCTAATTAGACCTTATGTTGAAGTGCAGGCCGAGCACAAAAGCCTTTTACTAAGCGTCGCATTAAACCTCCTGGAAGTGTCGGTATTTGATGCGCTTTATATATGAATAACTATGATGTTTTTAATATATATATAAATACAAAGTAGCCAATCGCGTGTAATACTGGATGTGCCAGGGGGGTACTAGCGTATTGGATGCCCCATGCAACAGGTGTAAATTCCCCTACACTGTCTATTACCCTCTTGGTTACTATGTAGCTAAAGGAGGTGCCAGAACCAATCAAAAAACTTCACAATAGGGCTGAGATAACTTACTGGGGAGGAATAAAATGCAGATCCAGAGAGCAGGAAGTTACGCAAGGTACGCAAATGATGGGTTTCTAAGAAACATAATTTATATATATAATACTTTCCTTGTCACAACCCAAAAGTTTTAAACATACAAAAACAAGCAGTATTAAGGAAATATTTTGAGGGGTATTACTATGTTTTGGGAATTTTGCTCCAAGGTGAAGACTAGAAGCCACAGTCGGAGTGGGGAGTGCCGCAATGCCGACTCCGCACCCTGGAGTTTCCCCTTAGTGACCCGAAGACCCCCAAAACCGGGGGAGTTCCCCAGTACGCACCCGGGGCTTCCGACTTCCTCGGCCTTAAGGCCAGAAGACCAGGCTTTCCCTCTCTCACAGGTAGCCAAATGGCCAAGTAGTGGCCTAAAGGTCGTTTGCTCAGTTACCTCAAAGGGATTGCCTAGCAGACCCACAGGGGGTCCCAAATGCCGGCACTAAATCAGGCAAGGGGTACTGTCATACCTCCCAACAGTCCTGTCTTTTGCAAGCTATCTTCATTTTACATTTTCCCATCCACATTGGTGTCTCGCTTTAGAATTACCCCACAGCTCCTACATAACCCCTGTGTGACCTGTTGAAGCTGGGAGACATGTAGGCGGGAGCACAGACAGTGTACCCAGCGCTTTACCCAAACCCATCATTAGGATCATACCGTAGCAAGGCCTGTAAGTCTGATTGAAAGTGTGGTTTTGTACTGCATTGGTTTTCAAATAGAGCGACCGGGTGTAGGAAAAAATCGGGTGCCAGGGAGTGTTTTTGCCTGGGGTGGCTATTAGTTGAGGATAATTCTTGAAGGACCCCAGGAAGGGGCCAACCATGGTGACAACGATGAGTAAAGGCTTGGATTACTGTAGCTGCCCCTTGTGGCCATAACTGGAAATGCAGTTCATACATAACTGTGAAAGGATTGGTTCATAAAACCAGTGTTGCCCCAATAATTGCCCCAATAATTGCCACCCCCTCCGAGATCTGATGATGTTGATTAAAAAAGCACAAAAATGTAATATTGTTAATGTGATAATATAGGTTTTTGTACCCAAACTGAAAAATTCCCATTTGGACTCCCAGAATGCTCTGCTTTGCAATATGTTGAGGGTTTGGAAAAGGTGAGGAAATACTCCGACTTAGTAGGAATGCAGTTAAAGAGACACTTCACATTCCCCGGATATACGGTACAAGCCACCCACGGGCTGATCCCGGGGACAGGGGGGCAATTGCCATCCGAGTCGGTCAGAATTCCACAAGGAGGGCTGATCCGCATACTTACCGTAGGAGGCAGACGCTCAGCGGGGTCATATTGCTTGTGACCCCACATTAGTAGAGCAGAACCCCACAGTGTATGTGAGTATGAAGGAAGCCATACAGGGTAAGCGTGTGTGTGAGTACGCGTGTGCGTGTGAGTACGCATGTGTGTGTGAGTACGCGTGTGTGTGTGAGTACGCGTGTGTGTGAGTACGTGTGTGTGTGTGTGTGAGTACACGTGTGTGTGAGTACGCGTGTGTGTGAGTACGTGTGTGTGTGTGAGTACGCGTGTTAGAGTACGCGCGTGTGTGTGAGTACGTGTGTGTGTGTACGTGTGTGTGTGAGTACGCGTGTGTGTGTGAGTACGCGTGTGTGTGAGTACGTGTGTGTGTGTGAGTACGCGTGTGTGTGAGCTCATTAATGACGCTGTATTTGCTCAAAAGCAGTCGTCTCTCTAGAACTAGTCAAAGTGCTGGTAGATGTATAGATCAAGTTAACCGTATATTTTCCTGCCTGGACCTGTTTGCTGTTGGCATTGAGATATAAGCCGCAGCCCATCAGTGGCGCGCATGCTCATTTTGCTCAACGCAAATTTTTAGTATTCGCAGAGACGCTGGGGTATTTAATTTCTGGCCTACCAACAATAGTGAAATCTGGGGTTTTTTTCCTGATTTTGGAGTAAATATATATTTTTTCCTATTAGGAGCAAATTTAGTGTTTTAAGATTTATCGCTTTTTGGGCCAAACTCAGCAACGGTAAATGTGACCGGCCGGACTGGATGGACTTAGACGCTTTTACGTAACTATGTTACTATGTTACCCCTCCATGAATGTCCTGAGATGCCCAATTTCAGGGCCGATCATTCGGAACGCACCCCTAGCCTCCTACCCCTCACGTCCGGTAATTACCCCGAAGCCGCTGAATGACCCACCTGAGCGACCTTCTCTTATTACCTGCCGGTCTGGCTTTTGCCGCAGGGGATACCGGTGTTTCTGTTTGTCGGGGCCGATTCATTTACATCTGCGAGTCATAACGCTGGAATAAACGTCTCACGCGGGTCTCTCGGAGGCAGAATTCACCTCCCACGCTTGTACCCAGAGAGGGGGGAAAAGAAAGACACAAATTGCCGGTACTGTCAGAACTGAATGCATGAAAACGGAGACAGCCCCACAACGCTCCGATCCCAAACTATAAATTACTGCGGGTCACACAAAAAAAAATGGAGGGACCGCTACTTTTTTTCGCTTCCTCCTGAAGTTGTCGTTCACAGATAAAAATTCCTCATCGCCTGGTGACTCACAGGATCTGCGAGGAGCGGGCAGGAAAACTCACTCCAACCCATACCCATAGAAACACTCGACGAAAAGTGTCTGGAGTTAAATAGAAAAAGAAATAAAAAAAAAACACTTTGCATGTCAATAACTCACATGACACTCAGCCATCCCAGAACAGGCTATAGTCCCCAGAAGTGGGCGACGGAGAACTGTTAGAGACCGATTTTAAAACTAGAGGGTCAGAGGCTTAGATGGAATGGGAGGACGTTTTACTTTACTGAGAGGGTGGTAGGTAAGCGGAACAGCCTCCCAGCAGAAGTGGTAGGGGGTAATACAGTGAGGGTATTAAACACGCATGGGATAGACATACGGCTCCTGAATCTAAGACGAGACCAACGACTGATTAAGGAAAAAAACATGTATTTTCCTAATTAAAAATACATAACAGCACGCGGTATCAAAAATCATATTATTCTCCGTATTCATAACGCAGACTACTATAAATTGCTACATTTTGTGACATTTATTTATTGTCATCTCCCATTGCTTTGGATACATTGTACTAATTATGGGATAACCGTCTGATATAAACGAATGAATGTCTAGGATTCAAATGTCATGGCTTTTGATCTATACATTGAGCTAATTCAATTGGTAGCAAATGTATAGACAGAAATACGTGAAAAACTCCACCATGTGCGATACTTGGGCTTGTAAAATTGCTATCTTTGCTGTTGCTGATGTATAGCTCAACGCTGCATGTGTTATTTAAGTGAGTTTTTGACCTTCTTTGCAGATATAGTTTCTGTATATTAGAGAGATTAGAATAGATTTGATATTAGATATTGGATATTAGACCAGGACATGATGGGAGGGAGACTCGAGAGGCTGAAGCCTGGAGCCGCCGTTGCTGTCAGTCATATTTTGGGCAATGCTAATGAAGTCCGTTCCTTCATAGACTTCCATTAGTTAGAGAGTCTGGCTGGGTGATTAAGACCGAGCCATTCTATTGTTCCCCACAGGAAGTATGATAAGGAGTAGTGCATTAAGATTGGTATAATTTTTAATACATTTGCAGAATTTGTGGATTGGTACAAATGCCCGAAAAAAACAACAAACAAAACAAACAAAAACAAAAGAGAACGTTAGTTTGACGTTCGTAGGTTTGTTTGTATATTGAAGCCGGTTTAGTGTATTTTGTGTAAGGTGCAGTGTAGCTTCGATGGTGAGAGAGGTGGAAAAAGAGAGAGATAGAGGAGAAAGGAGAGAGTGGAGAGAAAGAAAAAAGAAAAAAAGGGAGAAAAAACAAAATTTGTTGTCTGAAAACGATTTTGGTTCTTGTGCACATCTCTGGTAAGGAGTCGCGGTGTTTAGTAGATCGGGGGTCGGATAACAGAGCGAGAATCATACAAACGGCTGATATGCAGCTGCCTGAAAACTTTATATTATGGGGCAAAAACTACAAACTGGCTTAAAAAAGAAAACAGCGCAATATTTTTGAAAATGTCTTTTTAACCTAATACTAGTAATAAAAAATAGAGAGATTTTCCATTTAAAATGTCAGGAATTGGTGCAAATCCTATAGATCACATTTCTGTAGCCAAACTGATTTTTTTCCCCTCCCATCTATGAGCGGCGGAATGCATGCGGCGTAAGTTTAAATAAATGGTGCCTTTTATGTTGAAATAATCTGATTTTTTTTCCACTTATTACTAAAATAAACTTCCAGCAGAGGCAGCCGAAGGAAAGGAGTTTGCGGAACAGCTGGAATATCTCTAGAGATATCCTGAAAATCACAGAAAGATGAGATTTGCCCCCATTTTTTATTCTTTAATACAATATATTTCTTTTATTGATACGATGTTTAATAAACACCCCGCTGCTTTTTATTTCCTATTATAAATCTTGTGATTTTTGCACCTATAGAATAAATGCTCGTATCTATGACTGATCACCGTAATAGAAGAGGGCACTAGTGCTTTCCTGGCTGAGGATGATAGGCCCTGCAGTTGAAAAGATTGAAAATGGGTTGTTTGATTGAATAATCTTGTTGATTTTTGGGGAATAGAAAGGAAAGCATATAGAAAACTGTTGTTCTTGGCCACGGCTTCGGCTTCGGTTTGCCGTTGGGGATAAAGTATATTTTCCATGGCAACCGATGTATCATCGAGCTTTAAATCGGCTTCCTACAAATAGCTTCCCATCTCAGATACGTCTTTCCTCAGCCACTTCTCCGCAGAAACGTGTAGATCGGCGACTTCCTACACAGCGAGAGGCTGGACAGGGCGTCCAGAACGCGCGTGGAATTTGGTTAAAAAAAACCCCAAAACGGTCAATCTGGAGACATGGGAGGGGGGGGGGGGGTTACCGGACCCTATAGAATTTCCAAAGATCCGGTGTTATTGTGGATCCGGTAGTTTGAGAAGCACAATCAACGATTGGCGGATCACTTTAAATAAAACGCAGAGAGATCCGTGAAAATGTGACAAACAATTGGGGACGTGACGTGCGACACTGTTATTATTATTGATTTATATAGCGCCGTCCTATTCCGCAGCGCTGTACAATGGTATATGATGTCCAGTAACTCCTCTTGGGTTACGAGAATTTCTGTTGTAAATGTTTTATTTTTCTTACATATCCATTTTTTGTATTCTGGTGACCACCAAAGGTCATAAGCGGAGCCTTTCATGCAAATTGCCCCTCTGTTTCCCATAATCCCACAGTGCAGGCTGCATTGGAATCCCATTGGTCGGCCCGAGCAGGAAGTTGGAAGCCGCTTCCTGTTCTCTCCCCGCTCTCTAGCGCTAGAGATTGTTTTCGGCCGCGCAGGTCCCTCCGTAACGCTATTATCACAGATACCTCAGGGCGATTTAACCCCGGGATGGGGCAGCAAGGTGGCAGCTTCTGCATACAGCGCACTATTAATATGTTTTATTTATTTATTTTTATTTAGCACAATTCATAAAACTTAGCAGACTTTAGACTTTGGTTCACCTTAATTGCTTCTCCCAGGAGTTTTATGCGTGTCAAAAATTGTAACACATTTGTAAAATGAATAGGAACATAGAACCTGCCGGCAGATCGGCCCCATCCGGCCCCCATCTAGTCCCCCGTTTCTCCTGCTGTAACGACTCAAACCTTAATCAGTCGTTGGTCTCGTCTTAGATTCAGGAGCCGTATGTCTATCCCATGCATGTTTAATCCCCTCGCTGTATTACCCTCTACCACTTCTGCTGGGAAGCTGTTCCACTTACCTAGCACTATCTCAGCAAAAAAAAACTAATTATCATATAACTTTCATGTTGCAAAATCACATTGTTGTGATTGTTCTGTGGGTTTCCATGGTATTTGGCGGTGAAGAGGAAACTTTTGGGTGTATAATTCTTGCTACAGAACAGAGAAGCTCAGATAATGAAGTCATCGTTGTTGTGTTTCTTTTATATAGCAGCAGCAGCCAGACAGCCATAAAACGTATAGATAACGTATAGATTGTGCGATGCTTGATGTGTATTTTGCCGTCTGCTCTCTCAGAGGTCATCATTATCTGCTGGGATGCGGAAGGACGGAGCGAAACACATTACCTTTCAGCAGACCTGCGGCGAGTCTCCCTGTTTGAGGAAATCTTCCGGCACTCAGCATTACAAGCCGGCACCGAGACCGAACAGGGAGACTCGCCGCAGAGGAGAGAGGGGCGCCGAGCGGGTACCGACAGCTTGGTAAGCAAAAACCACTCGGCCCAAAGTGCCGCCCCTTCAAAAGTGCCGCCTGGAGCGGTTGCCCCACTTGGCTCCATTGTCGGGCCGGCCCTGAGCACAAAGAAGGTAAGGAGTCCTGCGGCGCTGGCGCCCGGCGATTCCTACGAATCAGTAAGAGTTTCCCTGGCCGCGCTCGCAGCTCTCGCACTCGATGGGTTTGTTAATCCGAAGAGACGCGGCCCTTGCTGTCCCGGCTGCCACGACGTTTATTTTTACCTGACTTGGTTAAAATGAAAATGGCATCAAAATGTCAGATTGTTTGAAGTCGACTCCTATAATTAATAGATGGCACGGAAATGTGAACTTGGCGGAGTTTAACTCTTTTGGAGGCAGAAGGAAATGTAATGATTACAAGCAAAGATTTTAAACCCAGCTGATTTAACCATACATTATACAGGGCATCTCACTGATTTATCTATACATTATACAGGGCATCTCACTGATTTAATTATACAGGGCATCTCACTGATTTAAAATATACATAATACAGGGCATCTCACTGTGTAACTGTACATTTTACAGGGTATCTCACTGATTTATCTATACATTATACAGGGGCCGGGTCACTCATTTAACTATACATTATACAGGGGGCCGGCTCATTGATTTAACTATACATTATATAGGGGCCGGCTCGCTGATTTAACTATACATTATACAGGGGGCAGGTCACTGATCTAACTATACATTATACAGGGGCCACTCACTGATTTAACTATACGTTATATACGTCTGACCCAACTTGGCCCTTCCTACAGTAGAAGCTCCAAGGTTAGCCCTTCATAATGCACTGTGAAGTGTTGTTACTAAAAGGTATGGGGTGGGGCGTGGGGGGGTAGTTCCAATAAAAAGTGGCGAGAGTCGAGTGACGTTACATTAAAAGTTTCCTTAACGTGACAACATTAAAAATCTCGTTTATGTTAAGAGGCCGCAAACATCAGCTCAGGTTTAATAAAGAAACTCCGCCGGGGCTCTGCAGTTTGCCAAAAAACTTTAACTTCTCCATCCCACTGGGAATGGGGTGGAGGGTGAGGGAGGATCAGGCTTCGGGGGTCATACCCCCCATAGGGCTTTTTTTATATCCTATAATCCCCATCACCATTGGAAGAGATGGGGAGGGGGTATAAATTGGCACCAGGTTATTTTCAGTTACCCCCTCTTCCCACTACACACGAGGTGGGGGAATGAAAGGGCAATGGTCCCTTGTCTTGGTCAATACTTTTATTGGTTAATTGTTTTTTTATTTTTATTTTAATGTGGAAGGTGCGAAAATGCAGGGTCACATCGAACTCGTATGCCCTCACCTGTAACATGGAAAATTAACACTCATATACCCCCTCAAACAGCGTGCAGATGATTGAATCTACATGTTGTTTTGTGATTGTCAGCCTGTGACTGGGTGATTGACAGCTCAGATCCCGTTACGCTCCATACTCTATCACCGTCTATACGGTCACGTTCCACCGATCTCTGCAGGAGCATCAATGCTGCATTTTCTTACACTTTTGCACTACATTTATCTCCCTGGAGAGGTAGAAATAACTTGCAGTATATAAAGATCTTTATGTTAAGAAAAAAAAAGATGAAAGGAAGAAACTGTAGAATTATTCCATTGGTTACTATGGTAATTTCTCTATTTTCCTTTTTGCTTTTTTTTATACTTAACCTCCACCATTCAATCTGGCTTTAAAATGATTATTATTATCTTTTATTTAAATAGCGTCAACAATTACTTCTTACAGTCCCTACATTGAAAGGGTCTGAAAACCACTAGAACCGCCAGACCAAGACAAACTGATACTTTAGATACCCGCCCTCTAATTATATATCTATATCTATAAACCTATATATTATCTATACATATAGATAGATAGATAGATAGATAGATAGATAGATAGATAGATAGATAGATAGATAGATAAATGGATAGATAGATAGATAGATAGATAAATGGATAGATAGATAGATAGATAGATAGATAGATAGATAGATAGATAGATAGATAGATAGATAGATAGATGGATGGATGGATGGATGGATGGATGGATGGATAGATGGATGGATGGATGGATGGATGGATGGATGGATGGATGGATGGATGGATAGATAGATAGATGATGGATGGATGGATGGATGGATGGATGAATAGATGGATGGATAGATGGATGGATGGATGGATGGATAGATGGATGGATGGATGGATGGATAGATGGATGGATAGATAGATGGATGGATGGATGGATAGATGGATAGATAGATGGATGGATGGATGGATGGATGGATAGATGGATGGATAGATGGATGGATGGATGGATGGATAGATGGATGGATAGATAGATAGATAGATGGATGGATGGATGGATGGATAGATGGATGGATGGATGGATGGATGGATGGATAGATGGATGGATGGATAGATGGATGGATGGATGCATAGATAGATGGATGGATGGATGCATGGATGGATGGATAGATAGCTAGATCGATCAATAGATAGATAGATAGAGATAGATAGATAGATGATAGATAGATGGATGTAGAGAATGTAACAAACATACATTCCAAGTCATGATTTTGAGCCAGAATAGTAAATACATTTCCGGAGGGATAATGAGAAATAAATACAGTTTCCTTCCCGCAGTAGTTTGTGTCCGGAGGGCTGATCCGCGGGATTATTTCAGACCTCGGCTTTCAGTCTTAGATTGCGTTTATCTTTTTCTGCTTCTCAGATGGTTATTGGTTCAAACGTTTCAGTAATTTCACTCGATGTCGGTTACATTTTTTGGGTCATAAACCTTCCCAGAGCGCCCGGTGGGCCTTAAAGGGACAGCACAGGGTGTAGAAAACAGTTACTTTACGAAGGCCCCCTGCACCAATCAACAACAATCAGCAACTTCACAATAGTGAGGAGATAACCTAACGGGGAGAAGCAATTATGCAGATCATGTTAACGAGAAGCTAATACGGCGGCTCCCACCATATACAGATGAGGTGGGTTTCTAATACATATATATTGTTAATTTTAATCTATAAACACAAAAAAAATGTATTTAGTGGATAGGACTGGAAAATGCAGATTTTGGTAAAAGTGGTAGCCTCGCTTTTTATGGATTTAATTTCTTTACAGAATACGAGCCCCTGGAGAGATTTTAGCTGGAAGGCGGATTTTGCGCTAATTGTTACTTTGTAGAGATTTGTGAAATACGTTATTTCGGTATTTAGGCAAATACCCCTCCCCCCGTTGTTTCCTGTTTTTCAAACATCTGATTTTGAATAAATCACTCAAACTGATACAAAATAAAGCTTCACTATGGGAATGCATATAGAGTATTATTTTTAGAGTATTATTTTTAAGTCGGTGTGAACTACAACCTGGTGTTGGTTGTCAAGGAAACAGAGCGTGGAAAAAAAACCCATGACTGTTGTGAAGGTTTTTCTTGCTTTTGACTTATGCATGTAAATATATGTTGGGGTGGGGGAGGGGGTGACATTACCCTGTTGTCTTGAAAATATGTCATGGCTTTAGTGGGAAAAAAAATGTGATCTGTATATCCAGGAATTGCCAGGGTTTGCCCAGGGTGAATGGGCTGATTCTCAGGGTTTTTACCCCAATATCGGGGTCTCGGGGTGAATGGAGAGAGTCTCAGGGTTTGTACCCCCAGTCTCAGGGTCTGATGGGGAATCGGCAAATTCTCAGAGGCACCAAGCCCGGACCCCTTTCATAATTTCTATCTGAGCATTCTGATTGGTGCTTTCCTCCCTGCTAGATCACAGGTGAAATCCCTGCTTGAATACAGGTGACAATTCATAATGTGTAGTTATCATGTGGTCACTTTACCGTGCTTCTCTCTTTATAAGAATGTATTGTAAAGAGCTTGCTATTGTAGATACTTTTTATCTGCGCACATTTTTAAAGATTTTTAGCGTCTTTTGGAATTTTCAGAAAGCTAGGTGTATTTACTAAGAAATCTACTGGGACGCCCCTCGCTTCCTGTAACTTCCTCGGGTCTCCGCACCAACTTCCTGTTTCGCCAGACAGGGGAGTGTCATTTAGCTGCGCCCACTTCCTGTCCTACTCCTTGTTATATTAAAGTAGCCTTATAAAGATTTTGGGGACGTAAGTAACATATTTTGACAGTAAAACGGACACTTTGTGTGCTAAGGCGGTCCATATATAAAAATATATATGGGTTATTTTGGATTGCTAGTTTGTTTTTAACCATTTAAGCGCCACTTTGAATATAGCGCATCGTTGTGCTGTTGGTTGTCAAGGAAACAGAGCGTGAAAAAAAGAATTGACAGTTCCGAAATCTTTTTTTTTTTTTTTTTATTGTCGCTGTTGACTTATTCATGAACATGTTTGTTAAGACGAGGTCACGGTCTGTATATTAACCCCCCGTCAGGGCAGAGGAGGCACAGTGGATTTAATCTTCATTTTTGTTTTTACTCCTTAATTGTACCGATATATAATATATTATATATATTTAAAACGGTCTCAGGTTAAGCAGTTTTGGGTGTCTCTGAGTTCATGTTTCTCACGTGCTTGGTCAATGACATATCCTAGGGCAACAGTTCCAGGGGGGGGGCAGTTTCACGCTACTCATTGGGCCAGTTGCAGGGGGGATCTTGGCTCATTTAAGCGATGGAGGCTCAGCACAGCCCCCAGAAACTGCATTGGAAGGCTATGCGTACCTTTAAGCCACAGAGAGCCGAGATATGATGTCATAATGTAAAGACCCAGGA
Organism: Sceloporus occidentalis; assembly: GCA_023333645.1. Taxonomy (NCBI): domain Eukaryota; kingdom Metazoa; phylum Chordata; class Lepidosauria; order Squamata; family Phrynosomatidae; genus Sceloporus; species Sceloporus occidentalis. The sequence goes on from JALMGF010000249.1 coordinate 943,255, forward strand.
GGGGGCGGCTGAGGGCAGCAATAGAGGTAAATACATTGCTGGGTATATTAAATTTACATGTCAGGGGTATTTAAAGAACAAACTCTCGTTAAGTGGAGTAATTGGAATCCAATGATTGTGAGTTATTATATACACCTGGACTGAAATATTACATTTCGAAGAAAACTTTCATGCATCAAGCAACTTTCATCCGGATATTGGCTGTATATTACACTATAACGATACTAGAGAAACCTACAACTGGTGAGAAACCTAGAACCTGCCGGCAGATCGGCCCCCATCCGGCCCCCGTCTAGTCTCCCGTTTCTCCTGCTGTAAAGACTCAAACCTTAATCAGTCTCGTCTTAGATTCAGGAGCCGTATGTCTATCCCATGCATGTTTAATACCCTCACTGTATTACACTCTACCACTTCTGCTGGGAGGCTGCTACTTATCTACCACCCTCTCAGTAAGGTAAAGCTAATGGTACTATTACTCTACTAGTATTAAAAAAAAGATATATCTGTAAAGAAACTAACACAAAAAAGCAAACACGAGATTTGTTGATGTTTTACACGCTGTTTTAACGTAACCAGGGCCGGACTGGGACTGAAAAGTAGCCCTGGAAAAATTTGGAGACCAGCCCCATATAGTTTATCTCACGGTGAAGCTCTTATACCCACACGCACCCCTTATACACACCCGAGTCACACTATGTGCAATTCTTTTTATCTCATTATTTGTATTAAAATGCCAGAAAGCAAAAGTATTAAAAGGCCCTAATAAATTAAATACATTACACATAATAGGATCAAAACATTTACTACTGCGAACATTTTTAGATGAAAGAGTTCCATTTTATTTAGTGGAACAAAACACTGATCACATTATTCTTCATGATATTCTGGTAAGAAACTTTTATTTCTTTATTAATTCATGTAGACTATTTTTTTCCATATTTAATAAAAGCTATGATTGAGACATATTTGGTTTTTATTTCCTTTCATTTGACAACCTACCCCCGAGTTATGCACCTCTGCCCCCAGGCTTGCCACTCTGCCCCCCTGATATGCCTTCTAACCCCCTATATGCCACTCTGCCTCCAGAAATGCCTTATACCCCCTATATGCCACTCTGTCCCATGATATGCCTTCTAACCCCCTATATGCCACTCTGCCATATAGGGGGTTAAAAGGCATATCATGGGGCACTCTGCCTCCAGAAAAGCCTTATGCCCCACTATATGCCACTCTGCCTCCCTGATATGCTTTATACCCTCTCTTTATACCCTCACTCTGCATCCAGAAATGCCTTATACCCCTATATGCCACTCTGTCCCATGATATGCCTTCTAACCCCCTATATGCCACTCTGCCATATAGGGGGTTAAAAGGCATATCATGGGACAGAGTGGCATATAGGGGGGTATAAGGCATTTCTGGAGGCAGAGTGGCATAAAGGGGGTTAAAAGGCATATCATGGGGCACTCTGCCTACAGAAAAGCCTTATGCCCCTATATGCCACTCTGCCTCCCCAATATGCTTTATACCCTCCTATATGCCCCTCTGCCCCATGACATCCCTTTTAACTCCCTTTATGCCACTCTGCCTCCAGATATGCCGTTGACCCCCTATATGTCACTCTGCATCCAAAAATGCCTTATACCCCTATATGCCACTCTGGCATATAGGGGGTTAAAAGGCATATCATGGGACAGAGTGGCATATAGGGGGGTATAAGGCATTTCTGGAGGCAGAGTGGCATATAGGGGGACACACTTACATACACACACATGCCGATTTTTTTTGTTTTTAACAAATACAAAAAACATTATACAGTACAAAAAATACATTATTTTACTCACCTTCTACTTCTTTTGACTTCCTGGTAGCTGCACACTGTTCTCCTCTATGCTGACAGGAAGTCACTGACCTGACATCCGGTGCTGCAGCAGTCTGAGTGCGAGGGGGCGGAGCTTCCACCTCACGCTGCTCCCACACTATGCAGCCATCAGACTGCTGGGAATGTAATCTAAACGGCCGGTGCGTGCTGATGCCGCCGGCCGGAGCTACTTTAACACTTTTTTTTTTATTTATATGGTAAGCTGGATCGGCTTGCCATATAAAGTAAAAAAAAAGTATTAAAGCAGAGCCGGCCGGCGGCATCAGCACGCACCAGCCGTTCAGATTACATTCCCAGCAATCTGATGGCCGCATAGTGATGGGAGCAGCGTGAGGGGTGAAAGGTCAGTGCGAGGGGGCGGAGCTTTCACCCCTCACACTGCTCCCATCACTAGACGGCCATCGCACAAGGCTGCTGGGTGCTGATGCCGGCCGGCCGCATCAGCACCCAGCGGCCGCTTTGATTAGATTTCGGGAAGCCTGGGGGGCAATTGCCCCCCTGCCCAGCCCGCCCCTGGCACCGAGGGAGGCGTTCATTGCCATTTGCAGCCGCTCAGCGGCTGTCTTCATGGTAAGTCTGCCGGCCGCCCAGCCCACGGACCTTCCGGCCCACCGGGAAATTTCCCGGTATCCCGGTGGGCCAGTCCGGCCCTGAACGTAACGTGTATTTTTTATGCTTCTAGATCATGTGTTTATTACAATAAATCATAACACTGATCGCCACCCGCGGCGCATTATCTCACCGTGAAGCCGGCGGTCCTTACCATCGCAGGTCGCTGGTTTACCTCTTAATTCCGGTTTCTCCGGGCCAAAGCACTTTTATTTATTGGGTAAACGGGTCGGAACAAAACGTGCGGAGCTAAATCCCCGATATGGCAGCTAAATCCCCAATATGGCAGCTAAATCCCCGATATGGCAGCTAAATCCCCAATATGGCAGCTAAATCCCCGATATGGCAGCTAAATCCCCGATATGGCAGCTATATCCCCGATATGGCAGCTATATCCCCGATATGGCAGCTATATCCCCGATATGGCAGCTAAATCCCCGATATGGCAGCTAAATACCCGATATGGCAGCTATATCCCCGATATGGCAGCTATATCCCCGATATGGCAGCTAAATCCCCGATATGGCAGCTAAATCCCCAATATGGCAGCTAAATCCCCGATATGGCAGCTAAATCCCCGATATGGCAGCTATATCCCCGATATGGCAGCTATATCCCCGATATGGCAGCTATATCCCCGATATGGCAGCTAAATCCCCGATATGGCAGCTAAATACCCGATATGGCAGCTATATCCCCGATATGGCAGCTATATCCCCGATATGGCAGCTAAATCCCCGATATGGCAGCTAAATCCCCGATATGGCAGCTAAATACCCGATATGGCAGTAAATCCCCGATATGGCAGCTAAATCCCCGATATGGCAGCTAAATCCCCGATATGGCCCGTTTAGCTTTTGAAGCTCGGGTGCTTATAAAACCCCGCGGTGACAGGTTTAATAGAAGACTAATTGGAATGGCAAACGCTCCTTGTGCGCTGTTTACGGCATTATATATAACTCCAGGAACCCGCGGGCTGTTCCAAAAACTCGCATTAAATGTGTCACGTCGCATGAGCCGCGTTTTCTGTCAGCGTACGGAGGTGATTTGCTTAAGCAGCGATCGCCCCGTTCCCCGACACATTTTTCATAATAGGATATGTGATTTTCTGCCATTATAGGTTTCTGCTGCGAGCGACCCCTCCGGGTTATAACGGAGTCTCCGATTGGATCCGTGTGTTTTTCTGTTCTCTCCAAAATGGGTTTCTTGACATTTCCATTCTAAATGGGTTTGTTAATTATACCAGCGAATCATCATCAGACCATCAAGCGTAATCAGAAAATTGTACGGCTTAATCGGTCCCAAGCTTTGATTTTAAGCTTGGATTAAGTTAGATCGGAGTCGGGACTCGAAGCAAACAAAAAATAGGCACATAAAATAATTTTGGCCTCTATGTCTCTAGAAAGGAAACTAGCCTCTAAACACACGTTTAATCGGACGTACTACCTAAAATGCAATATAGTTTGGGATTTTAATGATGATTTGTTATCAGCACAGCAGGGACACCGCAGATATAGCAGATTGGGGCATTTCGGCAGAAATCGGAATATCGTAAGAGCTGCTTGGGGTCTCAGATGACCTTCAGAGATTGCGTCCAAAGTTGTTTTTTTGCCATGAGCTTCTGAAAGGTTTAGTGCACCAGGGACCAGGGTTTGTATTATTATTAATATATCAAAGAATCACATTGTTTTACAAAAGCCCACCCAGGCGAATTACCACCACATTGTGGGACTGGAAACAGTAGATCAAGCAAAACGGTTGACCATCAATGGAAAATATTTTAAAAGCAACACCAAGTTGTAGTCAGATGTCTTGAAAGTGTCAGAATGCGCATGCGCCGCCTGCACCCGGGTCTCTTATGCGCTCTTGGTACAATGCGCTTTTATCAGTAACATGACCTGGATGGTCTCTCTCGCCAACATTATGGTTGCCAATGTTACAACAAGGAGGTCCACGGGCAGTGGTGGGAAGGTGCCCTTGGATCCCATGAGGACAGTAGGACACTGAGCTTTCTGGGAATATAAAATCGAGTATACGAGTAATAGAATGAGTTCCGTTTTGGGTTATAGCCCAGGGAGACAATTTAATTCGGAGAACACGGTCCCTTTCATCATGAAGATCATACTCAACTGGACAGAATCCATAGAAAAACAAAACCCAACGCATCCCTTGGAATGTCCTGCAACTAATTCTCGCCATTCCAGAACCAATGTGACTCTGTGATTGGAAACCATGTCTGGTTCAGATAGAGGAGACCCCGAATGCTGAGGGAGATCATCCATAAGGTGACACAAGCCAAGCACCTTGGGGTCCACCAATGCATTTAATAGAAGGAGTAAGAGGTGGATGGACACGAAGATGGCAGAACCCCAAGAATACAAAAATTTGACACAATTGCAAAAAAGGCACTGTCTGTCGCAAAGGAAACACAAAAATGGCAAAAAACTTGAGCGCTGGGATTGCCCAAGTGAAGAACGTTGGATCTGTTGCTATATTCCATAGGATAATACGTTAAATAAAGATAAATGTATCAGAAACCCATCTTGAATGCGTACAAAGGGAGCAGCCATCTGAACTTCCGGTTCTGGAGATCCTATTTCTGGATATTAATTAGTGGTTTACGTTTAAACCAAAAATCCCTAAAAATGTTTCACCAAATGACAAATAAAAAAAAAATGAAATGAAAAAAAAGATGAAAAGAAATATAGCCTCGCTCCCTCCGTTACATCATCATTACCTTCACTACCAGCAAATTATTAGCGGTTAAATAATTAATTTTCGCGGTAAGCTGCCACCTACGGCATCTCGAAGGGGGTTCGACTTTCTGAAAGCGTTTCATCGTTGGAAGGAAATCGCGAATAAAAAAAAAAAAGAGGAGGACTTCGTTTGAATTTTCCTTCATGGGGGCTTAAATTGTTGGAAACGAAGTATCGCTGGGTTCGGAGATTATTCATTCTCAAAAACAGGCGGCTTTCCATCTTCCAGCGGTTCTGTTAACCAGCTTGAAGAAACAATAAAGGATTAACCCCTTAATGACAAAGCCCGTACATGTACGGGCTCAAAATGCATTGTTTTCAATGGGTTTAGGGACCGCCCATTGTCCTTAAGGGGCTAATAGTGTTCTCTGTAACGCAAGCAAACAAGACTTTCGATTCATTCTTTTTTTTTCTTCCGCTTTTGAATTCAGAGAGCAGCTTGTTTGCCGGGTTTGTCATCCGAGGTACAGCTGGGCTCTGATGTTGGCAAACATTTCCAAAGCTACGTTGCCAGACCCAGAGTCTCAAAGCTCAAAGAGGTATGCAAATGATTTTATTGGCATTCGTTCGCAGCAGCCCCTCGGGAAACTCGATTTCTCTAACCTTTATATTAAAAAAAAAAATCAAAATAATCAAACTCAAGTAGATAATTAAAAAAATACATACTTTTTTTTTTTACTTTAATTTTTGGTGCTTAATTGCGGCTTCGGCACAGATTTGCATAACGGAAATTTCAGTTTCGTTTTAACGGCAATATGAATAAAATTCTCTTATTGACTGTCGAAGTCTTCCATTAAAGTTCATCGTACGGGGAAAAAAACATCTTATTCTGGATGGTTAGGAGTGACAATGAATCTTTAAATATAAGAAATTACAGATTACACAAAAAATGTTAAAGACGAAGCCAAAAGACCGGAAAAAAAAACATACTTAGTTTATACTTAAACTATATTTATGAAGGCACAAAATTAATTTTTTAGGAATTCAGTGAAAAATAGAATTACGCAGCAAATTTCTAACTGCATTAATGATTGTTACAGATTTATTATCTTGAGATTTTAACTCTGTGTGGCCCAGAACTGAAATAGCTACTATTGTATCTATTCACTACGTGTCGAGTTGTTCTGAGACGTTTTGGCTAAAAAAAAATTTCTATTTAACTAAAATCATCTCAAGTCAACTCAAATGCTGACTTGCTGCAAGTTGTTATAGAAAAATATTGAATCTCTTTTATCCTTAGAAAGCTGACCTCAATCGATTTGGTAGTTCAGCTGAGAAAGGTCTCCAACTCAACTCAAATCGACTTGAGTTTTCAGGAGGCAGCAAGGTGACCAGATCCCATTAAACTCGATAGGACTGATGGAGTGAGTGCAAGCTCAACTCATACAAGTCAGACTCCGCCATTGACTCAGAAGACCACCTCACTTGGGTGTCGATTGGAACGCAACAAAGTTCAGCTGTATTCCAAAATGGATTTTCACAGCACCCAACTCGACCACGGCTTACATTTTTGTGAGTAGATAAGTTGGAGTTGGAGTTGACTTCATTAAGGGTTGCCAAGTGGTTTCTGGTTAATGCCTTTGTAATTCCTCTGAGACCTTGAACCTTAATGACTAGAACTGCCAGTATATGGCACTCGGATGCAATCAGTACCAGTGACATCAAACAAACAGGGAAGTGTTTGATTTACTAGCTTTTAGACAGTATGGCGGCTAATGGCCAGTGCTATCCTCTAGTTAGTGATCCAGGTAATCCTCCCCCAACCAAAACTTGGCTTGTATTTTTTTTTTTTTTATTTCTCACCAATTAATTACCAATTTCATAGCAACCCCTTGGTGAAACCATAGATGAGAAACATGGAGAAAACGTAGCCGAAAAACACAACGTTTAGGAGCAAGAAAACAGCGCTGTACCGTTTCAAGGAAGCGATCAGGGAATCATTTTGTGATATTATGAAAATAAGAATACCTTATCTCAGTAACACATATTTCCACGTGGGCTATAATCATACCCATGTGCTTTTACTGTTACAGGATTTGGTTAATTGCCTGGTGGGTGACGTTCTGCGGTGTGTGGCTAAAGTCTGGTCGGTCACCATCGTTATTTCATTGATGTTGGGGATGGATAAGAAGACCCAAAGCAATGAAGGCGGTCAGAGGAATCGTCCAGGCTGGCCAATCCACTCTACAGCATGTTCTGCAGAAGAAAGAAAGATGGTGGCCGGGGTTTTCGCTGCTTCGTGGTTTTCTGGTTTACTCTGCTACAATTTTTTATGTCACTGCCCGGCAATTAGGATTTAGCCTCAGGGCAGTTTCACCAATCCAGTTCACGAGGTCGGACTTCTATAAGTAACAGTGAATGGACATGAGAATCGTATGTGCAGGCGAGATAACCCAAGCCAGGTCATTTAATTGGTCATATACCTTGCCAGGTATACTGGAGCTAAGATGATGAGGAGAGATACTTCATACGGCGAAGGAGCACAGTATGGATCAACAGTCTTGCCAACGGATCAGAATTCGGGCCAGCGGAGAGCTGCGAATTGGCCCGTGCCTTCGGAATTACTAATTCTCAGCAACTAAATCTTTTGTTCACATTATAAACTGTCCTAGAGGGTAGAAAATCAAGGATGAAAAATGAGTATCTCCAGACATTTCCGTTAAATATTCTGTGGCCAAATAAAAAAAAAAAAAATGATAGCAAATAAATAATATTGAATTTTGCATAAAGCTTTTAGCAAAGTGGATACTTAGTATCCATCTCTTTGGGGAATTACTTTTACAAAATAACATCTAAGTGTCAGAGATTATTTCCCAGCCTTTATTCAGAACCTGAACCGTTCATTCATGATGGGTTTGTAAAGACCCAGAAGACTTTTTTTTTAATATTTTCTTTTTTTTTTATATTTTCTTTTTAATACTTGTGTTTCTCTTTTCTTTTCTAAACCGGAGCTGATTGAGTAAAACTCTGTGGTTTCAAGGCAACAGTTGGGTCAACGTGGAAACTGCATTGTTGCAATATGAGCCTTAGTTGCCTTTTCTCCATGGAGAGAGAACATAGACTAATTGGCCCTAAGGTTCGGCCATCGCAATTGTCTTCCTTTGATCCTACAGACTTTGACCAACCAAAAAATGCAATAAAACTACAAATACCAAACCATTGTCTCAATATCGACCAGGGTACGTAACGCCTGCCTTGCGTAAGACTGATGACATATAGAACGTAGTTATCGACATTTGTAGCATCTAATTCTTCATCAAACATACAATGAAATTCTTGTATCTCTTGAATCATGTGACACAGTAATGTATCGGTTGACGTCTTCTGGTTCTCCAGTTCCCTAAGCTCTTGGTGCGTCCTCCTTCAAGTTTTGCGTCCATAATCTGGATTTTAGGGGCCGAGTCTTTGCGAAAGCCTTTTTTAATGGACTCCACTGGGTTTACACGGTGAATTGAGTAGGATAAAGTATTTTAGACATGCTTATCATGTTCTCTTCCTATCTGGACACTCACTCATGATGGATGATGTGCATCTTTTGTAGAATGGAGAACATCAGGATGTGTAAGGAGCCTGCGCCGTACCTAGGAAATTCTGGAGTGCAGGATATGATTGTTCCTGTGAAGAAGAAACCTGAAGAGGAGTGTAAGTTGATCACTCTAAACATTGTTACCATGAATTGGGGGTGAAAAAATGTATTTTATAATGGCTGCAATAAAAAGTTTATTAATTTATCAGACAATCCACTAGACAAGCACATGACCTCGCAATAAATTTATGAAGAATATGGGAAAGCATTCGACATCCTCTTGGTCATTAATTTCATCTTTTTAAATACCGTTCGGTGGCTGCAGCTTTCGTGGCATTTCTGCGAGTAACAAGACTTAGTATGACATAAATGTTTTTTTATATATATATTACATTGATTGGGTTTTCTGGCTTTTGATTGATACTTTTTTTTTTGCAGGAAGAAAATATTTTATAAAATACAAAAAAAAATAATATAATAATATATAAGTAACATACATTTAATACATTTATTTTCATGTACAAATTTATATTTAAAAATACATTAATTAAAAAAAAAAATACATACATACATAACATTTATAATTTTACTTAAATTGTATTTTATTAACAGAGCACCAGTCACAAGAGGGGAACGAAAATAAGGAATAACATTGAAATGTACAATTTGGCAATAATATTAACATACGTTAAGCGATAATGGTAGCGAAGGAGACGAGGGCCCCGCTCTTACAATTAGCATGAATTAATAAAGACTCCACGGTATATATCAGATAAGAGCTCTCTATCTGTGTTCTTAATTGGCATTATAGATTCCTCTTTATTTCAAGCCACGTTCAAATTAAATTTCTTGGATTAATTCCCTACATCAAATCTGATATGACCAGATGGTCCGGTTTGCCGTCCTCCTTTATCAAGAGGGTTGATTTAACTAAAACGTACGTAATGCCAAGACAGGGCAACTGTTTTTCATTTTAATTTATTTAATTTTTTTGCGCGCCCAGGGATAGTAGATAAGAACATATTAATTTATTAAAAAAAATAATAATTTTATGAAAATCAGATGCTATGATTTAGAGAGCCCTCCTTTGAAAAGTGACTTATAACGGCGTCAAGTTGTTCCTCTATATATTTTATTATTATTAATAATAATAATAATAATAATAATATTTTGCAAATGAGATATATGAGCGATTCAAAAAATGTGTATTACGTGGAAACATGATTGTGACAAAATTATGCAGCCTTGGTGGAGGCCACAAAGTTCCCGTACAAAATTATTGGAAGAACCGCACTGCGGCCGGATACGATAGTTGATATTTTTGGTATATTTGGAAGGCTTCTCCATACTGTACGTTTCCAGCCAGAGGTTAATGGAGACCAGGTATGTCGATGAGGGGTTTTTTAGATGAAATAGAAGCAATAAATCTCATGGTGAGATGTCTGGAAGGATTTACGGTCCCACGAGGAGGGTCAGGGAGGACTGAAAGGGAGTAGGAACGACGATACATTTTAAAACTCCAAGGGGTCTTATTATTAATAAATAACAATACAGGCAGCGGGGATACTCAGAAGACTATCCAGACCGGTATGTAACCAGCCCTGTGGTAAGCTGCTGAACATTTCCTTCCGTAACAGAAACCTCTTCGGTTCCCATATCACTTGGTGGTAGGATCTTGATTCCCCATGATGCACAGCAGTCTCCTGCTAGGGGGCCTGATTTATATAGTGTCCTGTGGATGGTGATTGGGTGGAGGAACCAAAGTAACAAAAAAATAGAATGTTCGCGAAACTCTTTTATGATGTCAGCCTGGAGCGCGTCTCCGGCTTCGCGCTGAACCCGATTACCACCTCTTCTTGTTCCGTGTGTGGGAGGTGAAGCCAGACTGCGGCGAGTGGGAGAGCCGTTACTCACACCAGCTGCCACTCATGCCTCCCTCTTTATAAATCTCCTATCAGCACAATTTGCCATACATCCAGGACTCAAAGTCACGGGAATCGGGTGGGAAAAGAGTCCTAAAGGAAGCCGCTTGTGCCTAAACTTCACCAGAATTATAATGTTTATGTGCCGGGCACGTCGAGGTGTCTTATGGTTCTTTGTTAATCTTTGTGACATTTAAATCATTTAGATCATAAAATCTAAAACTAGAGGCTTACTGTAGATGTAGCGTTGGGATGTTTTAGTTTACTGAGAGGGTAGTAGATAACAGGAACAGCCTCCCAGCAGAAGTGGTAGAGGGTAATACAGTGAGGGTATTAAACATGCATGGGATAGACATACGGCTCCTGAATCTAAGACGAGACCAACGACTGATTAAGGTTTGAGTCTTTACAGCGGGAGAGATGGGCGACTAGACGGGGGCCGGCAGGTTCTATGTTTCTGGGCTGTAACTGTACAGTAGATATGTGCAAATGGGCCAAAAATGATTCAGACAAATTAGTTTTTTTTTTTGGCCCATTCAGTTTGGCCGCAAATTCAGGGGCATTTTTTAATTGGAAATTGGTCACCCGGTCCCCACATTCACTCTCTCTCTCTCTCTCTCTCTCTCTCTCTCTCTCACTCTCTCTCTCTCTCTCACACCACTTCCGCCGACCACTTCTGCTTCCGCATCTTCTCCCTTCTCATCAATCTTCTTTCTTCTTCCGCACCTCTGCGGACAGAACCCGGTGGGAACTTCCTCCAAACGTCCTCTCCCCCATTCGTCCAATCGCCGGACGTTACCGCAGGCAGCGTCATTTTGGAGCACGTTCCACCCCAGTCCGGCCCTGACCCCGGGTTATTGATTGAAGAGAAGAGTGAAGAGAAGGCTGAAGATAGTAGATGCGGAATCGGTTGGCAGAGAAGGGAAACGTTTAGAGAGCATGAGCAGGAGAGTGAATGAGAATGAGAGAGAGTGAATGAGAATGAGAGAGAGTGAATGAGAATGAGAGAGCGGGAGTGGGAGTGGGAGTGACTACGAATTGCAGATGAAAAATCAGAGCTTTTTGCTTCATTTTCGTTTGAATCATTGGTGGTCTGGCGTTGTTTTCGTGGCTTCATATGATTCTGTACAGTCCCCCGCGAGTGCGGCCGAACGTGGCCCATACTTCACCCACCGCACTCCTCATTGGCTGCGCTCAGCGCTCTAAATTAGAATGCAGGAGTGTAAATATTTTTATTGCTGCCCCGCTCCATTATAAAGGGATTTTTTCCATTATATAAAGCAAACTTTTTAAAAATGTTATTGTTCTTCTGTTAGTTTGAGGAAATATTGGCCGCATTATCCATAATCTTCCTATATATACATTATTTTTTTTTAACCCTTACATGGCTTTGATCTCCAGTACGTGTAAATCCCGCATCATCCACAGAAGGAGTAACAGAGTTATGATTCCAAACCGGAATAAAGAGGTCTCATTGCTTTTAATTAACCTCAGACGTGAAAGTACGGCGTCGCGCATCCTCGGCAGATTCATGGCGGGCTCGCTGAATACTCTATTAGCACGGATTTGACGCCTTTGAAGGCAGGTCGCAGGACTTGGCTCGGTGGAGACGCCGGGCCGCTCCGCAGAATCGACGTTCCGTATCTCCAGGCAAACCGAGACCTGGCGTGTTTTCCAACTGGCTCCGAGTCAGAGGGGCCGGTGAAAGAATTCGGCTTATTAATGTCCTGCGGAGATCCCGTCTGTCCGCAAAAAAACCCAATTCTCCGGCCGACCGCATTACGCGCAAAAAAACCCCAACTTTATGTGAGCGTTTAACACTCTGCACGCCGGAATAATCATAATAAGAAGCTCACGGAATGCAAGCCATTCCGACGCATTTTACGCCTCGTTTCTGGCCATTAAGGGTTTTTTTCTGCCCTTTTGGTTCGGATGGAATTCGGAGGGCATTTTTTCTTTTTTAGAAATACATTTTTTTTTTGTTATTTTCTTTCTCTACCTATTCTTCCAACAACGGGGTCCATGTTTCCGCGGTTGTCCGAGAAGTTAGAGAGAGAGTGTGTGTGGGGGGTGAATTTCAAACGAAACTTCAGAGCTTTCTCCTTTTTCCTTGTTTTGTTTGGGGCTCCCTCCTCGTTTTTTGTGATATTTGTAAAAAAAATAACAAATTTAACAAAATTTGCTAAAATTTGTATGCATCTGAATGCACAAATCTATTAAGCACTGCCTCGTGGCCACACCAACCCCCCTAAAAATTAAAGTGTCCATCTTTGCCCAGTGGAAAAGCCAAGAGCCTTGTACTGCGCGCTATTAACCATTTCAGGGACCCCACTTTACCAGCATACCTCTTATTATTTATTATAATAGTCAAAGAGGGGCACTTTTATTTTAGGGGCTGTTGATAGAGATGGAGATTTTTTATGCTACTTTGTGACCTCTTTATGTAACAGAAGAATAATAGGTTTATTTTACCCCATTTAGTAAATAAAGCCCTTTTCCTGCTGTTTCTATATACATTATCGGGGCTTTTAGGGCTGTAGAACCCTGCGATACCCTCATACCCAGCAAACATTCTGACCTCCTAGAAAAGAGGGGCAACAGGGGAGGAGAGAGGGGGAATCAGGGGATTTGAGACTCAAAAAGGGACTGGCCAAACAAAACCGGGACACTTGGGAGGTATGCATTACCCTGTGCAGCGGAAAATACCTTTGTCTACAATTTGTATTCTGGTGTCAAATGCCAAGAAAACGACACCGGAGTGAATCGTTTGCCGGTGAACCAACCCTTTAACAAAGCGCACTTTCTGAAAATGTTATGCGTTCGCTGCGCATAATTAATAATTTCCTGCCGCGTTCACAGTGTGGCTGTTAAGAAGCGAACGTCACGGGAAACGGACTATTTTTATTCCCTTTTGTTATTACGGTTATTGCTTTAGGTGGAACCCGGGGAGAGACGTTATAGAAATCTTAAAGATAATCTGGATTATTTTTTTTTCGGGGGCAGGATTATGTTTATTGAAAAAAAGAAATGGTGCAATAAATCCCCAAGTATTAAACGTATTAAATGGTCCAGGGGTAGTAAACTGGGACGTGAGGCTTCAGGTTAAACATCTAATAGTTAAAACAAAGAAATAAAGTGCTGCACAAAAATTCATTAAAGCGGATTCTTCAATAGGTTCCTCCGTTGGGAAGCCCATAGAGCCCCTTCTGGGGAATGGAGTTTCTTCTTTGTACCGGTGTAACACAAAAGGCCGGAAGAGAAAGAGTTAAAAAAAGTAGTAGCTTTAATATAAATAAAAAAGTAGTATCTTACATATAAGAATACTATAACGCTCCCGTGGAAAGGACCGGAATAATGCTGTGTTGTAGCAGTTTTTGTAGTTTTTTTTTTTTTTTAAACATCTAATAGTCCCACGCACCCGTTCAAAAGTTTGGGGTCACTGAGCTGAGCTTTTTTAATGGAAAACAAGGACATTTCTGACTGTAACGTAATTACAAAAAGGATTTCTAACCATCAGTTAGCCTTTTAAACGTAAACTTGGATCAGCGAACACAACGTGCCATTGGAACACAGGAGTGATGGGAGTGATAAAGGGCCTTTGGAACACAGGAGTGATGGGAGTGATAAAGGGCCATTGGAACACAGGAGTGATGGGAGTGATAAAGGGCCATTGGAACCCAGGAGTGATGGGAGTGATAAAGGGCCATTGGAACCCAGGAGTGATGGGAGTGATAAAGGGCCATTGGAACACAGGAGTGATGGGAGTGATAAAGGGCCATTGGAACCCAGGAGTGATGAGAGTGATAAAGGGCCATTGGAACCCAGGAGTGATGGGAGTGATAAAGGGCCATTGGAACACAGGAGTGATGGGAGTGATAAAGGGCCATTGGAACACAGGAGTGATGGGAGTGATAAAGGGCCATTGGAACACAGGAGTGATGGGAGTGATAAAGGGCCTCTGTACGCCTATGAAGAGATTCCATTAAAAATCAGCCGTTTCCAGCTACAATAGTCATTTACAACATTAACCCCGCCTGCGTTGGATTTCTGACCCATTTCACGTTATTTTAGTAGACAAATTGTGCTTTTCTTTAAAAAACAAGGACATTTCAAAGTGACCCCAAACTTTTGAATGGTAGTGGATATTTGCACGTGTGTTTTGATTTTTCATCCAAAACCACCATCATGCTTGAGAACTGTTAGTTTCACAGAATGTGTTTGTCTGAGGGGGTGAGAGAATGGTAATTTTACCTTCTTTCCTCCCTTCTATATCACAGCTGGAATCCCTGCTTGAATACAGGTGACTCCATACTGAATATCTCCAAATAGAGATAGAAGCAGTTAATATATTTACCCTTCCAAACCCATCTTTCTAGGGGTAACTCAACTGGCCATTCTTAGTGAATCGACCCAAATATCTTGAAACAATTACACTGATTGATAAAAAAACAAAACACAAAATAAAGATAATTGTGATGAATGAATTTATTAAATCGAACCGTAAAGGCTTTGGTGTTGATGGCGTCACTTTGGTCTCATTCTCATTGTTTGTTGCGAAATGATCCAATCTATCGCTTTTCTTGTTTATTTTTATGGGATTTTGGGGGCAGATTTTCAGTTCCGTGTCACTGGAGGTACCCGGGGGGGGGGGGGGGGCGGTATGGAACGCTCGTTTATTTACATTTTAATGGGATCCGCTTTATTATTCGCGTTTCGTGAAATGTCATCGAGGGGAAAACGAAGACTTAAAACAAAAAAAGCCGAACGCAGCAGACAGTGACATTAATGGCCCAGACGGACGAGACGGAGAGCGGACGATGACTAATAAAGTAAACAGCGTCGGGGCGCAAACAGCCGCAGCGTTTGCCTAAAACACCAATTCTTCTTTTCTCTCCATCTTTTTGCCCGTTTCTCTCATATTCCGGGAGATAATAATGAATTATTATTATTTGTTATAAAACGTATATTATGTCCAGGCATGGATTAGGAAATGTAACGACTTTTATTGTTACAATGAGACCTGCCTTTTAGGTAAAGCGAGTAGTGAGAGTGACAGAGAAAGGGTAGTAGATAACTGGAATAGCCTACAAGCAGAAGCAGCACAGACAATCACATGTATCCATATAACTTGAAGCAAAGAAGGGCAAACGTATCGGATATAATTGACATCAAAGGGGGATTCTGCTTGGCTTTTTTATTGCTTTACTGAAAGAGTGGTAGATAAGTGGAACAGCCTCCCAGCAGAAGTGGTAGCGGGTAATACAGTGAGGGGATTAAACATGCGTGGGATAGACATACGGCTCCTGAATCTAAGACGAGACCAACGACTGATTAAGGTTTGAGTCGTTACAGCAGGAGAAACGGGGGACTAGTATTACCTTTTCCACTTCTGCTGGGAGGCTGTTCCACTTATCTAGCACCCTCTCGTAATGTAACTCACTCACGTCCCATGCAATACGCCGGTTGTACTGATGCTTTTCCATTGCGACTCCATTATTTCACCCCAGCCGTTGGCTCTCCTCCACTTAACCTGTATAAATAATCAGATAATATCGCGCGTCTGAATATTTTATAACCAAAGCAATTGCTTCATCTTAACAAGATCTAAAAAACTGGCATTCTAATTTTCATTAATTGTTTTATATAGCGCCATCCTATTCCACAGCGCAGTACAACGGGAATCATTATTTCCCGGGGATATAAGGTTGGACTTGGCACTTGATTCAGGTTTTTCGCCTCCACGGGGTCTCCGGCAGAGGGGAGCCGCTTTTTTTAATGTGAGATAAATGTGGGTGACGTTCGCAGGCTGTCTAAGAGACTCACGAATCCGCTGCGCCCGGCGGGTCACCGGGTATAATAATTATCACCATCAGAGACGAGTTTGGACCCCGTCTTCAGTTGCTATGTATGGACCCCCCACCAAGGCCAGGCACACGACAATTAGGATGAGACCCTCAGAACCCCGGAGAACGATGTCTTCTGTTTATCAACAATGTAGCGATTTCCAAATCATATAAAGTGTTAAAATTCCTTCTCCCACAGACAGTAACGCGCTCGGGTGTTTTGCGCTCGGGTGTTTTGCGCTCGGGTATCAGCGCTATGAATGAGTTCCACCCATAATATTTCCGTAATGAAAGAGTTAATGGCGGTGGGCCGCGAGTGACAGCGCGGGGCCGTCTGCGTGATGTGACATTTCCACAAACTAATGTAGGTTACAGACTGTTGGCTTTTAACAATTCAGCCATTACTGTATTCCCTCTCCACGGAATCCTCCCCGTCCAACCTGATTGAGCTTTGATGTGAAAACACGAATTCATCTGCCGAGGGACGGCCCGTGACACGTATTTCGGGGCGACGGCTTCTATACGTGCCGTATATACAGACCTCGGGATGGAGAAACGACGGCCGCTTGTAACCCAAATGATCGTTATCTGCTGACCAGGAATTCCCAGGAACCCCCGGGGAGCTTCTCCTGCAGGAAGGGCCAAGCCGACCCTATATAATGTATAGGTGAAGATGCTCGGACTTGGTGGGGGGGTCCATGCATTGGTACCATAGGCCTACCTCTATTATCTACAGCGCTGTATACAGTAATATAACCCCCAGCGCTGTATACAGTAATATAACCCCCAGCGCTGTATACAGTAATATAACCCCCCAGCGCTGTATACAGTAATATAACCCCCCAGCTCTGTATACAGTAATATAACCCCCAGCGCTGTATACAGTAATATAACCCCCCAGGGCTGTATACAGTAATATAACCCCCCAGCACTGTATACAGTAATATAACCCCCCAGCGCTGTATACAGTAATATAACCCCCCAGGGCTGTATACAGTAATATAACCCCCAGCGCTGTATACAGTAATATAACCCCCAGCGCTGTATACAGTAATATAACCTCCAGCGCTGTATACAGTAATATAACCCCCAGCACTGTATACGGTAATATAACCCCCTAGCGCTGTATACAGTAATATAACCCCCAGCGCTGTATACAGTAATATAACCCCCCAGGGCTGTATACAGTAATATAACCCCCAGCGCTGTATACAGTAATATAACCCCCCAGCACTGTATACAGTAATATAACCCCCAGCGCTGTATACAGTAATATAACCCCCCAGCACTGTATACAGTAATATAACCCCCCAGCGCTGTATACAGTAATATAACCCCCAGTGCTGTATACAGTAATATAACCCCCAGCACTGTATACGGTAATATAACCCCCTAGCACTGTATACAGTAATATAACCCCCAGCGCTGTATACAGTAATATAACCCCCCAGCACTGTATACAGTAATATAACCCCCAGTGCTGTATACAGTAATAACCCCCAGCGCTGTATACAGTAATATACCCCCCCAGCACTGTATACAGTAATATAACCCCCCAGCGCTGTATACAGTAATATAACCCCCCAGCGCTGTATACAGTAATATAACCCCCAGCGCTGTATACAGTAATATAACCCCCAGCGCTGTATACAGTAATATAACCCCCCAGCGCTGTATACAGTAATATAACCCCCAGCGCTGTATACAGTAATATAACCCCCAGCGCTGTATACAGTAATATAACCCCCCAGCGCTGTATACAGTAATATAACCCCCAGCGCTGTATACAGTAATATAACCCCCAGCGCTGTATACAGTAATATAACCCCCCAGCGCTGTATACAGTAATATAACCCCCAGCGCTGTATACAGTAATATAACCCCCAGCGCTGTATACAGTAATATAACCCCCAGTGAGGAATACGGGGAATAAATAATGGTGGCATTTCGCTATCAGTGTTATTATAAGGATTTTTAGGAGGCTGAGTTGAAAAACAAAATTTCTCTTTATACAGAGGGCAGGGTTAGCCTATAACTCTTCAACTGTCTAGGGAGGTGAGCGGGCGGAGGGGGGGGGGTATTTAGCTACATTAGCCAAAAAATGCTATCTCTATACAGTATCAGGGCTTTTAGGGCAACGGGGGAGGAAAAAGAGAAGACACAAGAATCGTCCCTTGATTTGGTCTCCAGCAGCTCTCCTCTCCATCACCTTTATAGAAGTGACAAATAATAAATTATGGGCAATTTATTAGCGATTCCTTCCGTCTCTGGAGACCCCGCGGTTACCGCGTTTAAAAACCTTTAACTCGTGACGAGGAGCCGGCGCCCCACTTAGTGTCCTGGAAGCGGTCTAATTGCTGGAATAACGCGGGGATGAATCGGAGACGTTCTCGCCGGAGATCTCTTTAATGCGGAATAAAATCTTCTGTGAGGCGTTATTTATCACGCGGCCCGCGGACGGATCGGGTTTAATTAAATGAGGACACGCGTTAGTCAGTGATTAATAGAAGGGAAAATGCCGCCCGCGTTATACTCGGCAAATTCATTTTTCCTCCGTTGTCGTTTGGTTGCTAATGAGGATGTTTTATCTCTATAAGGACCGGCGAGAACAAACGCGGCAGTCTGCGTTATTCCTCATCATTCACACGGAGACCGAAACATACTTACTATTCATACATCGCGGCAGGTATTAGCAACTAAAGATATTCGGACCGTAAATAAAGTGCGTTTCACCCCGTTTAATGTATAAAGCCGTTTCCTGCTGTTTCTATACACATTATCGGGGCTTTTAGGGCTGTAGAACCCTGCGAGACCCTCATACCCAGCAAACATTCTGACCTCCTAGAAAAGAGGGGCATCGGGGGGGGAGAGAGGGGCATCAGGGGGGGAGAGAGGGGCATCAGGGGGGGAGAGAGGCATTAGGAGAGGAAAGAGGGGCACAGGGAGGAAAGATGGGAATCCAGGGTTTGGGGACCAAAAGAGGGACTGGCCAAAGTAAACATGGACACTTCAGAACTCCGCATGCATATACAGAAACATTAAAATTAGGTTTCACTCAGTAGCCCAGAAATTAACTTTTTTGTTACAATACAAAAAGTCCTTAGATGAGCTAAATTTTAGTTTAAAGAATTATCAATAATGGCCACCAATCCAAGCTATTGTTTTTGGTTTAACGGCAGTGAGATTTAACCCCTTCAATCCCAGGGGTTTTTGGTACCTTAAAGCCCAGAGCAATTTTGCCATTTTTGGGGTATGTCGGTTTAGCGATGATTCTCTTTTCCTGTGAATAGTGCACCCATGTAAACTATATATTGTTTTTTCAAGGAGAGATAGAGCTTTCGTTTGATACCATAGTTGGATGATTAGCTGAAAATTTAGAATGAGAAATTTAGTAAAAACTAGCGAAGATTAGAAAAATAAACTAATTTTTTTTTACATTTTCCCTCTGAATCCTCACAAAATTAGGTGAAGTGATGGAAAATCCCCTCCAAGTTTATCAATTCAGGTGTCCTGATTTCAGAAATACCTAATTTATATAGATTTTCCATACTTTCCCAGCACCAGGGAGCATACTATTAGGTGTACAATTTTGTATAATTTTTATGCCTATGGCTTAACGGGTTTGGGGGTTGTGAACGGGGGCAGGAGGGTTATACTGGGTAGATGTTATGCTAGGGCAATGGGATGTAAGGTTTTTTTAAGAATTTTTTTTATTATCTTTTTTTATATATATATATATTTTATTTTTTTTATTTATTTTTATATATTTTTTTTTACACAGTAATGGTAAGAGGTCCTCCTAGGGACCTCCTGAACATGCCAGTGATGTCACAGTGACATCACAGCTCACATTATAATTTTTTTTAGTATTATTTATATTATTATTTTAATGATTTATTTAATATTATTTTTAAATCACTAACTGTTTTTTTTTTCTGCTTTTCTCTTTCAGGACGGGAGGGGGAGTGAGAGAGATGGTTTCTCACTCCCCTCCCCGCGATCCCCCTGCACCGATCACACTGTGATCTCTATGCAGGTCCTCACAGACCTGCATAGAGATCGCAGCGTCTCTGTGCCTCATCGGAGGGCAGGATATCCCCGCAGGGGATAACCTGTCCTCCGATGACCTTCCGGGTTAAGTCAGCAGTGACGCAACCCGGAAGGGAATGCCTGATCGCGCGATCGGGCACTTTCAACCGTAACAGCTTACCGGCTTTCATGCCTGAAGCTGTTACCGGAGATCGGGCAGCAGAAAGCCGGCGATGCCAAACGACAGCCTGGTCTCCCGTGCAGCGGCAGAGATGTGTCCCTGACGCTGCACGAAGGGCTGGACGTACCGGGACGTCCATAGGGGTTTCTTTGTGGGCGTTTTTTGGACGTCCCGGTACGTCTATAAGGGGAACGAAGGGGTTAATCCATTGAACCCATGAGGTGAGCGCCTTCTGTGTCTCGGTTACATCAACGTAGAAGGAACCTGACAAGGGAACGAGGTTTTGAGGTGACGTTCAGGTGACAGGAGGTTGATGGAACGCGGTTCGCTCAACAATGAGCGGTGGGAACTTGTAAAGGTTCTAAGGCGATAACACGATGTTACTACAAGAAGGTGATTGTTGTTCCTCGTGTTTTGTGGCTCCTACACGAGATGTCAGTCGAACCAACGGAGAATGATCTGCTCTAAGGCTGTCCTGGAGGTGCGCGTTCCATATGTTGGGTCTACAACGTTCCACCATCCTGTCCATGATTATAACGGACGACAAAAGTCTAATCCATGGAACCCGCCTTGTTAAAAGGTTCTGTAGGTGACAAAAGGTCAATTGAAAGAACTCATGGAGGAACCTTGCTGTCTAATCCTTAACTTCTACAAATTCAACACAATCCCCCAGGAACTGTCTGCAGAGAAGGACATTTCAACAGAGCTAAGGGTCGCCCAAGTTCATTGTCACTCAGGGCCATCATTTGGAAATGGGATAGCAACCTAGGGCTCAGGATTACCCCAGGGGTCCAGAGCAGCCATCGTTAGAAGTTTGCGAGGTGGGATGGAGCCAATTGGAAGCACGCGTCAGGCTGTTTTTACTTGTTTTCCAGATTAAAGATTTATGGTTTCGGTTGACTTTTTTTTTACTCCAATTCTGGTTATTTTATGTCTTTTGTGTCCCCCTCTTTGTAGTTGGAGGAGACGGCCAAGCTCTGTGGAGATTTTTTAGTTTTTAAAAAAAAAATCCTTATTTTGGTCAAATAGGGTATTCGCTGGCATAGAAAGTGTGCTACAAAAATATACTTAAGGGATTTATAGCAATTACTGTGATACATTATTAATTATTATTATTATCTTTTAGTTATATAGCGCCAACAATGTACGCCGCGCTTCTTACAATACGCATATTCAAGGGATACGACAAGACTGGAATTCACAGACTAGGGCATTAGGTAGAGAGGACTTGACTCGCAAGCTTACAATCTAGAGCAGGGGCGTCCAAGTTTTTTCTGCAGTGGGCCACTTCATCAGAATTGTATACGTGGGAGGGCCGCACTCATTTTTCACTGTGAGAAAATATGGCCTTTAATAAGATATGCAGATTAAAATAAAGTAAATGACACAAAACCTTTACTTTTCCTCTCACTGTTTTCTGGGATTTCTGGGCCTACAAATTCAGGATTCTGGAAAAGTAAAAATAAAATAGTTCTATTTATTTTAGGGATGCACTAAAATAAAAATTCTGGACCAAAACCGAAAATTCAGGGTTCACTTAGCAGAAACTGAAAGTGACCCCCCACACACTTTTAATAAAAGTAAGTTACACACCAAAATTGTACAAAAAATTATATATTATGATTGTTAACAGCAATCTCAGGCATACCCAGATTCCAGCATGTACTGGTTGGCTGGGCATTGTATTTTTTGTCCAATTTTAGTGTGTAACCACACTTTTATTAAAAGTTACACAACAATATGACTTGGCATGATAGGAGTGTGATTGCTAACAGAAAACACACTCTTTTTATACCCAGGCAACCAGTGAATGCTGGAACCTAGGCATGATGGGACTGTGATTGCTGTTAGCAATCACACTCCTATCATCCCAAGTCAGCCAATACATGCTGGTACAGAGTGGCTGTGAGTGCAGACCCCATACTGCTGGCAGCCTCAATACACAAGGGGGGCAGCTAGCCAGGTTTCAGCATGTACTGGCTGACTTGGCATGATAGGAGTGTGATTGCTAACAGCAATCACAGTCCCATCATGCCTAGGTTCCAGCACTTACACATCCATGCTATCACACACACACAAACTCATTCATTCACAGATTCATTCCCTCAATCAGGCATACTCATTCACACCCCCTCCCCCACCCCCTTACTTGCACTACAGCTCTCAATGCCGATCACAGACTTCAGCAGGGGGCGCGGCCTCCCTCGTTCTCCCCACAGAGGAGGCGGGACTGGAGCAGAGAATAGACCCTCCCACAAGTAAGCAGCAGGGCTCTTGTGATCCTTGCTGCCGATCTCACGCGGGCCGCATGTTGGACGCCCCTGATCTAGAGAATTACTGCCTATCCTTCATTTACTCCCAGGGAATTCTGATTTATTATTTCTTTTAATAATGTAGTTATTTGGAAAAGATTTCCCGGTCGGCAGCACGACCTTTGCGCGCCGACGTGTTTCCAACGAGCTGGCTGGGTGTCACGTTTCACCATGCGCTAGCTGGACTTGTTCAAACTTTGTTTTTCCATTTTCATTTGCCGACCACTAGTGGCCGCCCTGGCCATTCAGGACCTCTCAGACCAATTATCAGGCCCAGCTGCAGTGGCTTACCTGATCAAGTCAGCCTTGATAAACCTGCCCAGCCCTGCAGTCTGGGCCTTGACAATGAAGTTGGAGGACTACCTGTTTGGTTCCTGCCTTGTTCCAGTACCTGCCTTGTTCCAGTACCTGCCTTGTTCCAGTACCTGCCTTGTTCCAGTACCTGCCTTGTTCCAGTACCTGCCTTGTTCCAGTACCTGCCTTGTTCCAGTACCTGCCTTGTTCCAGTACCTGCCTTGTTCCAGTACCTGCCTTGTTCCAGTACCTGCCTTGTTCCAGTACCTGCCTTGTTCCAGTACCTGCCTTGTTCCAGTACCTGCCGTGTTCCTGAGTTGCGGCCAGCGCCCCACTAAGTGGACTCCCAAGAGGAGTGCCCTGCATCGCGACTCCCAGGATGACTGCCCACTAGCGGACTACCCTGGTTGAGTGCCCTGCAAGTGGGCAATCTGCCGTGTGCCCTGCAAGTGGGCTTCAAGTCGTGTGCCCCGCAAGTGGGCTTATCTGCCGTGTGCCCCGCAAGTGGGCTTATCTGCCGTGTGCCCCGCAAGTGGGCTTATCTGCCGTGTGCCCCGCAAGTGGGCTTATCTGCCGTGTGCCCCGCAAGTGGGCTTATCTGCCGTGTGCCCCGCAAGTGGGCTTATCTGCCGTGTGCCCCGCAAGTGGGCTTCCTGCCAAGTCGAGTGACTTTTTGTATATATTGATGTACCACCGCATTCAATACAACTCTTAATCCAGATCTGTTGTCTGTGGTTTATTCCTGCGCCTGTCTGTAACAACCCCAGACCATAATGCATCGTGGGGTACAGACAGAGCCCCTCGTATCCCCTGCACCTGGGCTCCTTATCAACCTGTGTCCTCGGTTCGTGACACTGGGAGGGATGGGAGTGCGACCCGCTGATGATTTCTCTACCAGTCCTTTGTGTTCAATGTGGAATTGTTCCTTCTAGAAATTTCCAATAATAAGCACAACCCGATCAATAACCAATCAATGACGCAGTGTCAATAAGTATCATTCGTAACAAGTCTCCCAATAAATGATAAATGCGGTATTGTAATAAAATCAGCCGGGACTATCCAGTCACATGAATTATAATATTAAATCTCCAAATAAATCATTAATAATTTTGGTAAAAAAAGGAAACAATTTCTATTAATTACATATTTTTATTGCATTTGAAAAAATGTGCAATAGTTTGTAAGCTAGCTGGACCAGAAAAACTGATATTTAATGATCTCGGGAAAAAAAAATAATCCCCCCCCCAGTCATTAACCGGCCCAACAATTACGCAACGATGTCAAATTAACACAATAACGTCTTTTAAACGTAACGCAAACTCAGAATTCTTTTGAAGTTTCAGCAGGTGGTTTCGCTTTAAGCGTTTTATCTTCCAGTGTCATTTAGGGGCTTTTGACCTGAACCCATGGGGTAAATCAGCAGAACCCCGCGGAGGTAAACGGGTTATTCTTTAATATCATAGAAAAAGTTTGTTAGTAGCAGCGAATAGTGAAAGAAGTATTTGTGTTAATATTGTGTTTTATACAATGTGCGTTATTCTCGTGTAACATTTTATATTATCAAATATATAATAATCTCCATGTAACAAAGTAACAGAAATGCATGGAGGGTGCAGAAAATGCATGGAGGGGGTATATAGTGAGGGGGGCATTGGTGGCTGGAAGAGAGAGGGCCTTCTGCAAATTTACAGATCTCTGGTTAGACCACACCTGGAGTAGTAGTGGGGACAGTGCTGGACACCCCATCTCCAGAAGGTTATTCACATTCTAGAGAGAGTTCAGACGAGGCGACTAACATGCAGGATGGTTCGCAGGATAAAAATCATCTCGGGATGGGAGAGAGATGGGAGAGAGGAGAGAGAGAGAGGGGATGGGAGAGAGGAGAGAGAGAGAGAGAGGGGGGGTATGGAAGAGAGAGAGGGGATGGGAGAGACCTTAAAATATATAATGAGATTAACAAAGTACAGGAGGAAAGTTTACTTCAAGGGAGGAGAAAAGTTACAACAAGAGGTCATAATCCAGAGGGTCAGAATCTTAGATGGAATGTAAGGAAGTTTTACTTTACCGAGAGGGTAGTTGATAAGTGGAGCAGCCCCCCAGCAGAAGTGGTAGAGGGTAATACAGTGAGGGTATTAAACATGCATGGGGTAGACATACGGCTCCTGAATCTAAGCCGAGACCAACGACTGATTAGGACAGAGAAGCGGGCAGACTGGACGGGGGCCGGGTGGTTCTGTTGGCCGTCTTCCCTGGTCCCGCATCCTGCATCCTCTCTCGCTTCATGACTTCTGCAGAGATATTTCGAGAGGCGAGAGTTTTCTGTCCCGGGTGATCGAACTCGCCATCTGTTTACTGAATACCCAAAACGTGAGTTTCCAACCTAGAATTACCCCACTCAAAGTCATATCTGCCTCAAACATTTATCTGATTTTTTTCAAGGATCTTAATTGCACGTTTGCTTGAGACGGGTCTCGCTCCTTTCATTTTTCAGTAAGTGCCGATATTTTCTTGGTTGTTGGTAACCATAGTAACATTAAAAAACAACCTTTGAAGAAGACATTGGAAGATTCAGCGCTCGAGTCTTTGCTTTTAGTAGATATGTTTAAATTTATGGCGTTATTAAGTGGCGCTGATAAACACCGCGTTCTGCTTCCGCGCTGTGACAGAGCGATCGCAACAACCGGCGCATCTTATTTGCATATCATTTGCATGCATTTCAAAGACAACTATATATCCTATTACTGCGGCTTAATTCGGATTCCACGTTAGCTTTGTCCTTTCAACTTTGCAGAATATTTTAAGATTCCCCCCATTAAAACAATTCAGAACGATGTCGTTTAAACCAAAATGGTTTATGACTAATATCAGATCAAAAATAAATTCTCATTTTGCCCCAATAAACCCCCTTTATCTGCAGACCTGGAGCCGCCGTTGCTGTCAGTCATGTGATATTTTGGGTGACTTTCCTGGCCCAAACACCGCACTGAGCTGATGCTTTATGGCAATGCTAATGAAGTCCTTTCCTCCATAGACTTTCATTGACCAAAGAGTCCTGGTGGTGATTAAGACTGAGTCATTCTATTGTTCAGCACAATATGATAAGGAGTGTTTAGTTGATTGGGGGTCAGATAACAGAGCGAGAATCATACAAATGGCTGATATGCAGCTACCTGAAAACATTATATTATAGGGCAAAAACTAAAACTGGGGTAAATAATAATAAAATAGCCTAATATTTAAAAAAACAAACATTTTTTACTTGATCTGCTTTAATCACATTTAATGTGATTGCATGCGAATGCATTTTAAATAAATTTTATGGTTAAAAAACCCTCAGAAAGCGAGCACAGCGGTCTCGATGTGACCCCCCCCGGTCATCAAGAAGGATCCCTGCTTTGGCCTAGAAGGGAAACCCTGTGCAGACGTGTCACGGAACGCACTGCCTGTCATATGTTGTAACGTGGACAATTCCACGTGATGGGCAGCAGGTGGTCCGTCGTAGTGAGTCGGGCTGTAAAGCTCACTAGCGATCACTCGTGCGAGGAGCGTTACGTAATCCGAAGCGCAGAGAAGCAGCTCGTCGGAGAGCGCAATTGGTCCCCGCTGGACGTAGAAATCACTGGTTCCTAATTGAGTTTGTTTCATAGGTCAAAGGTCAAAGAATTTAATTATACCCTTCCCAATGACATCATAATCTTCTCTCCGTAGGCCGGTTCTGCTGACAGCGGAATTTTAACGCGTGGCCGGTAAGGACCGAGAACCGGATGTGAGAAAGAATCCAAATTTGCTTTTATAATCCTTGGCGATGATTCGTATCCATTCAACAAGACAACAGCACGGACTTGGCCGTAAGGGCCGCTCGCTATTTACCGTCACCCGGAGCATTGACGTGCGCCCTCGGCTCGTGTGGCGGCACTTATCCGCGCATGCGTGGGAATATTCGTTTTGGGGATTGAGAAACAATGATTATAATTCTGTATTAAGTTATTAATTGGAACAGCAGCTTTAATCGGTGGTTACCGGTTTAAACAATGTAGGTCTGTCACTGAAATCTGTACTGTTACCTTGGAATGCGGATAACATTTGTTAACGGCCGTTCTTCTTTAACACAATTAAAGAAAAATGCTGTTTCTTTAAAAAAAAAAAAATACGCTCTAAAGTCCATTGTCTTAATCCCAAGCTGCAGCTTCACGGGGCTGCGGATTTATGCGATTGCGGCCGTGATTGATTGCCTCACCTGTTTGTATAAGCGCTTTATCCATTATTGATGAAGTCAATTTACAGCTCGGCGTTACTCAACGAAAAGCAGAATCAGGAATAATTAAAGAGAAAACAAAATACAAGAAAAGATTTAAGTAGAATTTCTATGCATTTAATAAAAAAAAAAAAAAAAAAAAAAGGATCCATTGGGAAAAATTTCTATAAATCAAGATAGAAAAACATTGTGGAAATTAAATTACAATCAATTAATCGATTGGGAAGATATGTTTTAAAGTTGCAGTCCCACTTAGACAAAACATTCATTTAAATCATTGTTGCCTTGTTTTTTTTTTTCGTTTTTTTTAGGTTGATTGCATAACTTTGTTTTCTGTTTCTATGGCAACTTTGTGCTTTTGTGTCACATGACAATTAAGTGTTCCCAGCAAAAAAATGCTGAAATATAGACTGAATTCCTTTTTTTCTGGGAAAGGGTTCGGTAATTAATAGCGCTGGGAATCTCGTTTCTAATGCTACGTTTAGTTAAAAAAAAGTGAAATTCGGCAGAGTTGGTGGAACAGCAACTTTAATAAAAGATTGCAGTAGAGAAGAGTGTTGTGGTATGTTGACCCAGAGCATTTGGGGATCAAAGAGGGACTGGCCAAACTAAACAGGGATGCTTGGGAGGTATGTATTATATGCCATCTGTTGTAAATGTATCGGTGTAAGAATTTGGAATCAGAGGGATTCCCGAAACGGAGGTCTGATAAAGAGATCGATATAAAATAATATATATTGCTCATTACCACATAACTGTATTTAGTGTATAGAATCGAATCACATAGGATTTAGGATAACTTATTGGATAATATTGACTTTATTATCTATTTTATGAAATTATATATATATATATTTTTTTTTATTATTCATTATTATTATTATTAATTATAATATTATTAGTTGGCCCTTTATAAATTATAATCGCCAAAAAAATGTATTATTTTAATAGTTTAAATTGTCTGTAAATAGTGTGAATTATACCTGGAAACCAGGCAAAGAAGTAATATGCAGAATTGTCACAATAAAATATGTGGCTAAAAACTGCATAATTGGACATAAATGGACTGATTTTTTATTTTTTTTAACGTCCCTGGGGACTTATTCAAAAGCATGACATTCCAAAATCTTTTATTTCAGAGCTCGGCAATCCGGCACATGCAGCACACGGAGCGTTAGGATAATAAGAGAATGGCGTTAATTGCCTTAAAAACTAGGGCAGATTAATCATGGGGGGGGGGATGCGTCGGAGAATAACGCTCTTATGGAGCCATCTACTGATTGGGAATTAGAATTCGCAATTCGCTCGTAGGGTCAAAGCAATGAAGGATGGCGTCCGAGGTCTTTGGGTAATTAGATTCATCCATTATCATCACACTGATCCATGTTTTATTTCTCCCAATATTCTTAACTGTCCAAAAAGGGATGAATTTGTTTTAAAGGACGCTCCCAGAGTTGTGGCTGCTAAAGACTCTTTGGGGGTAAAACAATATACATTTATGTAAAGCCACCAACCTTCTTAGGCTCCTCTCCAGTGACCAGCGTCATAGTCCTGGCTGAGCATCATGGACATTTTAGTCCAAAAAAGCTATTTTTGTATTTAAAAAATAATTGGTTATTGGTGTTTTTTTTAACAATTATTTACAGGAAAGAGGGTTTTTGGGGGGCACCTGTATGTTAGAAGGGATCAGACTTTTTCCCCCAAATACTGGCTTTTTAAATAACTATATATTTTTTTATATGTTGTCATGGTAGCAGGCAATTATATTAGGCTACCGGCTCCATCCCCCCATCCCTTACTAAAGGCAGGGATCAGATTTTTATTTTTTTTATAGAGAAAGCGCTGATCGGTCGGTGACCAAACTGCATTGGTGTTCATTTTCTTTAAGCAGGAATTTTGGTTTCAACTCCCTGAATTCCCAATGTCTGCAGAGAGAGCTGAGCCGGCCCTGCAGAATGTATAGTTCAATCAGATTTTTAACATGCTTCATGCAGGGCCACCCACGCTGTTCTTGGAGCTGACGCTCACTGGGGTTGGACTTTCGTAATGTAAAGTAAAATGGGGAAGATGAAACTGCAGCTCTCCTGCAAATGACATACTTTAGTGAATAAACTATACTGACCCCCCCCCAACACAGTTAACACATTAGAGGTAGGAGACGGCTGCGGAACCCGTTTCCCCCGTACCTGGCTGGAGCTCGAAGGGTTAAACCAGAGACCAATTTGTAACCCAGTGAATTTGCAACATTAATAATTACATTTTATCAGGACTCGGCGACAGCTGCTGAGCGGAATAGTTCGGGGGCATCGCACGATTTCCCTCCGTTATGAGGTTTTTGATTAGTTAGAAATTGGCTTAACAAGGCAGTAAAAAAAACCGAACGTGTCGGGGATTAAGAAAATAATAGAACGGGGATCGATTTTTGGGGGGCTTTGATATTACAAACCCCTGCATCGCTGGCAGAAGCAATCTGATCCTAATGTGATGAGATGGGAGCCGGCAGACGAGGACGAGGTGTTTTATTCCACGGAAAGACACCGATTCTCATAAGAAAACACTGCGGCGGCGTTTATTCTGTTTATATTATTTATCCCGCTCGCGAAACGCGTCGGGTACCCAGGCACAAAAATCTAAATGAACCCGATGCGTAATATTTACAGATTAAAGGAAGCGATATATAAATGGATATATGTATATGTGTGTGGGAAAGCCATCTTTATTTCCAGTTCTCGGGATCTAAATGGTTATTCCTCCCCGTTATCTCCCACTTATTTTGAAGTTGCTGATTGCTTCGGGCAGCCTTTGTAAAGACGAGAAGGAGGAGGGAGAGAAGTTCAGGGCAGGAAATGATGTCATTTTATTAAAGCTCTAAAAATGCATTTTCTCTTTAACGCTGGGTATTTCCCACGCATATAGCGATCTCTAGATTGTAAGCTCCTGGGAGCAGGGCCCTTGTCACCTTCTGTTTTTTCTGTAAGTCAAATTGTTATGTTGTATACTACCTGTGATGTCTTGTCTACTCATTGTACAGCGCTACGGAATATGATGGTGCTATATAAATCAATAAATAATGATAATAATAGATCGGCTGCAGACCGCTCCATGGGACCTCACGACGTGAAAGATACCTTTACACTGAGCAGTACAGAAGGGATGTCCACCTCGGCTCTTCGAGGGCCGGGGACAGGATGATGAATGATGAATGCTGGACCTTTAAAATAACTCATTTACATCCCTGGAACATTCCAGGGGGCTTCTGTTTAGTCTTTCGAAGGGAGCCCCTGAGATGAATAAATTAGTGTATTAAAGGAATAAAAAGATGAATTATTCGTCTTATTTTGTGTGTCACATGACAGCATCTCCAGGAAACGGGAAATTACATTGAATATCAAGGAAAAACTGGGGAAGTCATCTTAATGATAACGAGGAGCCACGAAGTCCAGAGCTGTCCGTGGTGCTGAAGCTCTGTCTGACCCGAACGTAACACGACGTTTATTCATAGAGAGCCAGCAGATTCCGTAGAATAAATGAAATAAAAGCACTTTATGGTATTAGGTAGGAAATAATGTTTAGCCGCATCAAAGATTGGTTGACATCACCAAACTATTCTTCCATCAGATTAACTGATTTTTAATGGAATCTCTTCACTCCCATCACTTCTGTGTTCCAATGGCCCTTTATCACTCCCATCACTTCTGTGTTCCAATGGCCCTTTATCACTCCCATCACTCCTGGGTTCCAATGGCCCTTTATCACTCCCATCACTCCTGGGTTCCAATGGCCCTTTATCAGTCCCATCACTCCTGTGTTCCAATGGCCCTTTATCACTCCCATCACTCCTGTGTTCCAATGGCCCTTTATCACTCCCATCACTCCTGTGTTCCAATGGCCCTTTATCACTCCCATCACTCCTGTGTTCCAATGGCACGTTGTGTTCGCTGATCCAAGTTTAAGTTTAAAAGGATAATTGATGGTTAGAAACCCTTTTGCAATTTCCCTGTTTTCAATGAGTGACCCAGCTGCGCATGTGTGCGTTTATGGACTGCGCATGCTCGTAATATAGAAGTCTTTTTCACAATACAAGAGGCTGCACAAAAGTCAAAGTTTGTATATAAGTTCAGTATATAAAATGTATGA